>VZTJ01002382.1:1191774-1210454 GCA_013397795.1 Orthonyx spaldingii | reverse complement strand
CGGGGCCGGCGCTGCCGGGCGCGGAGCGGGGCCGGCGCTGCCGGGGCGGTCGTGCCCGAGGGCGCGCAGGGGGCCCGGGCTGTAGTGCCGCCGCCGCCGCGCGGCTCCGGGCGTGCGCCCAGCCCGGCGGGAAAGGGGCGGTGCCGGCCTGGAAGCGTGCTGGGAAATGTAGTTGTGCTCCGGGAGAGCGGGCGGCCGCGCTCCCCGCCTCGGCAGGACTTGTGGGGCTGTCCCGGGGATCCCGACCCCGCCCGGTCACCGCCCAGGGCCTTCGTGACTTTTGCTGAAGAAGGCGACGAAGGGCGGATGGAGGAGCCCAGCAGCTTGCGGCACAACCTCATCCCCATCCCAGAAGTGCAGCCCCGTCGCTGCTTCGTTAAATACTCTCCTCTCCCTACTGCTGCTCCAGTCTAGGGGAGCGGAACAAATTCGGAGATTTGGAGTGTCATTGCATGGTGAAGAGCAAGACTGGTTAGACCAGCTGGAGAATTTGTCTTGTCTGAACATGCTCTGGCACCAAATTCTTTCACAAGGAAGCATCTGCTCTTTTACTGGGAATCAGGCCCACTGCAGAAACAGTTGTTCTGTCAGGTTTTTTAGACCTGACATTTGTGCGTCATTGTGTAGCATCAAACACTATTTGCAAATAACCTAGAGAGGAGCTAATTTCTT
This sequence comes from Orthonyx spaldingii, assembly GCA_013397795.1. Classification (NCBI taxonomy): domain Eukaryota; kingdom Metazoa; phylum Chordata; class Aves; order Passeriformes; family Orthonychidae; genus Orthonyx; species Orthonyx spaldingii. Next base: position 1,209,782 of record VZTJ01002382.1, on the reverse strand, counting down.
GCAGTTGGTATAAACCAGACCCCTGAGTCCAGGCATGAGGACAACAGCTAATATTTTATAAGTGGTCTGAGCGCATCTGTAATAAATACACTTGGTCTGAGCAAGTTTTGCAGGGGCTGAAATCCATGACATTTGTACTAGATCAGTGCTAGCACTGTGCTACTCAGAGTTTTCCTTCCATAGCTTACACAATCCTTCAGCAGGTACTAAAGCTATTGGTAATGCTGCCATAAAACCCTCAGAGGGATCTTTCTCTTTCTTTTCAAGGAGGTAGAGCATATCTTCTACATCATAATAAAGAGATCACACACCACTGAACATGTAAAAAGTGCACAGATATAAAGAAAAGGGAAAAGAATCAAATTTCTGTATTTTTTAGAATTTATGTGCAAGTTTAATGTTATGTAACTTCATGGTAGATTGAAGTCCATGAGGACTTTGGTGGAGCATTTTTTGCAGGATGGAGATGTTAAAAAGATAAAATTATCCTGAACACAATTGCATTTCACTTTTAAAGTGGTAATATACCTATTCATAACCTAACTTTTAAATGCAGAGCAATACAAAGACAATGGCTAGATGAGACCTATCCCTATCTTAATACCAAGGGTGAAAGGTAGAGGTTTTTCTACATACTTCCATAACTATGTTGCATCCTGAACCTGTAGGTGGGGCTGGGCCCAAGCCAATTTTTTGAAGTTTTGCACTGCAGTCCTGACTTGTCCCTGCAAAGCCTTTCCTGCCAGTTACACAGAAGTTCACGCTTGCACAGGATCCTCTGAGCTCCTGCAGCTCCTTGTTTTCCCTTTGCTGAATAGATCACATGTAGGTTCAACAAAGTGCTTTAATTTTATGCAGTGAAAGCACTTACAAACCTACAGGCACTTTGTTTGATCCTGGTGGTGATGAGGCATTACAAGCAGTTGTCCATGTGAGAAGCGTTTATTGAACCTTAAACTGATACTGTCACTCACAGCTCTTTGATCAGATAGATCTGCCTCCTAGCAGGGTGCTGAAATAGGTAACAAGAATGCATCACTCCCTGAACTCTGCTCTTTAGTTCAGAAGCCAAACTCTAATGGTTCATTACAATACCTTTATTGCATTAAAGTCCAATTAGCAAGTGTCAATTAAGATTTACACAAGGGGAGAGCAGAGAGTTCCAGTCCTTCTGTTAGCTAAACAGAGATGCCAGCAAATCAAATCTTCATAGGCACATCCTTATTCCTTTCGTTTTTCTTAACAGACTCAGTCAGCAGTGTTCTTCAGGAACAGAAATTAATGTCACCTTTTCAACTTGAGCAAAGCTATAAATACTGATTTACATAAGCCAAGGATCTGGTCCCTACTGCATAAGACCTTTCCTTTCCAATTATGTTTTTCACTATCCATTATAAACAACTAAACATATTAGAAAGGGGGGGAAACCCACCAATGCAATAAAATAAAGATTTCTAATTCATGTATTACCACAACACGAACACTTAAGAACAGGGACATGACCCATAAAAATCAGAAAACAATTTCTGAATCTCTGACAGCTGAGGGAAGATGTGTGATCTTCACAAGACACACCGCAGCCTCTAAAGCTTAATTCCAGAAGAGATTTCAAATAGTGATGAAACAGCTGGTTTTGTCTAAGATTTGAAATGGTAAGGGATTTTAGATTAGATGCCCATTTAGGTATAAATTGCACTGATACATTGTGATTTAGGCATTTTTATGGTCAAAGATAAGTAGCACACCTCAGCCTCCTACACTGGCAGAAATTCTACGACAATTTCTTTGGTTGTATTTTTCCTATTAGTAATTCTTCAAGGGTGAAGAGGACAGCAAAGGAATACTTTTGCATCAGTGGAGAAAATATGTATGCACCTAAAAGTACATGGTAAGTATTGACAGTCTCTGGTGCTCTTCTGTGTAGAGGGAAGTATAAAATCAGGTATTAATTAGTAAAAGAGAAACTTATGATTTCTGTCTGCTTCTGCACTAGCACACATGATTTTGTGCTCTGAACTGAGGCCATTTGAGTCCTGTTCAAGAGGTCAGAGACATGCCTAGCTCTTTATTCACTCCATGTGCAGTCGACACAGACCAAAGTTCCAAGCTGGCTTACATGATACCAAAATACTGGACACTGAGGCGGCCACAAAGCAGAGGAGGTAGACAATGCTAGCAACTGCAAGGTAATCATTATTTACACCCAAAATAACCACATGGAGCCATGAAATGTCAGGAACAAAGCCACAAGGTGTCAGCAGTGGCCTGTGTATTTAGAAAATAACTCTATCCCTGCATGAGAGGCTTTATTTGTTTTAACCTGTGTTACTGAACGTTTGTGAACTTTCAGCTGAGGTTAATCTCACTTCATTAATTCACCTCAGTTTAATGACAAAGTAATACCATCTTCAGATCAATGAAAAAAACTCAGTATAAAGTATTATAGTTTCACTAGTAGCAGAAGCAAAGAAAAAAAATGTTATCTTTAAAGTTCAGCATTAAGTTATAAACTTTGTGTCCTTAGGTGACCTGAATATACCTTTGCATTTTGGGCTAAAGAAAAAATTAGTCTTTTATGCAGCTCAACTGCTAAGATGAGAAGGCTCCAAATTAAATGTCATTTACAAAGTGTTGGTGAAAATAAAATGAAAACCAGTCCTTGGGAACACCATGTCTGATTGTACCCAGTGATTATAGCAGTGCCTGACTTTATTTCAGAAACAACTTTGTTCAACCTCTCAGTTAAAGTATACAAAATTATCAGCAGAACTTCACTTGAATGATTCACACAGAAGACACTGAATCTTGTTCAGTTAAGAAGGGGAATGAAATGCATGGTTGTAAGGCAGAGCAGTCAATAGCACTGACACAAAGATGTTCAGTCACTGGAAAAAGCATGCAAAACAGCACCAGTAGAACCTGTAGATGGACAAAATCCAGAGCACTGCCTTGCAGGGCTATCTTACATGATAGCTGTGTGCACAGAACAAGAGCTGGGTATACAGAGATCTGAGTAATAGAAGAACGTTTTGAATTCATCAGGTTTGTGACAAATTCCTCACCAATCTGTCAGCAGTCGCATAGTGCAAGACAAACAGAATATAATTTGAATTATTTAAATGTATTTAGTACATGTAATGCCTCTAGTGATCATGATGGCTTGGACAGTGCACAAGCAGCTGACACACATCCATCCTTTCTCGCAGCCTGCAGCTACAGGCTTGCAATAATACTACAAACACAACAAACAGACCACACAGTGTAAAAGCAAGACATTTCTTCTTGCCCTGAGCCAACTCTTCTTCTCAGTTCACCAGTAAGGAGCTAAAATACCTACTCAAATCTGAGAGATCTCAGAAATCAAAGCATCCCTCTTTGAGAGACTTCTACAGCTGCTTTTGCTTGCTGAGTATTGTGGCAATTCATTCTTTCTGTTGCCAATCTCTAATATAACTTCATTTTCTTCTTTTCTGCAAAAGCCTGTTCTGGTTGCTTCAGGAGCAACTCTGGCCAAGGAACAGGGCAGTGATGACAGTAGATAAAGAACATCCAAATTTGTAATACTGAAACTTGATCATATTTTTATCAAATAGGTTACAAAAATACAGCACAGAGGTCACTACAGGAACCTCTAAATTCTATGTCTTTACAGCAAGTGAAAATTGCATTAATACTTTGCTAAAGCAGAGATGATTACATTTACTTACAGCTTCATTGTGATTCGCATGGTGAAAAAAAAGGTGGTCTTCTCAGATCTGTTAATTTGCTACTGTGACCAGCCTCACCGATTTAAATGGAATTAGTCAGGCTAATAAATTCAAGCCCATGGCACAGGAATGAATTATTAACATAGGCAGCAGCAGAGACTTCTTTAACCTCATAGAGAGCTTTTTCCCCCTTCATAAATGCCATACCACACATTTTCTTAGACTAAAAAGGCATTTATTGCAACAGTTTTATAAATATTGTTGTCGGTCACTGTCAAATAGCTAACAAAGCTCACTTGAACACCAAGATTTAGTATAAAACAGATGTTACAAAGCAATACTTTAGGGCATGCAGTGATTGTAAAGTACTCCCGAAGGTCACTGTAATTTCATTATCTTTTCACCCAGTGTTATTTTTGCTGAAAAGACTAGAGTATAAATACAAAGAAGTTTGGCAAATTCTTCTGGACTACAAAACCTCCGTTTTGCACTCCTACCCAACCAAATACTCGTTGACTTCACCTGGCTGCTGGGTATCAGCATACAGAATGAAGCCTGGCACAAAGAATGCAGAACACCACTCAACACTATAGTTACAAGTTGCTTATTTGTATGTTTTAGCTGTATATTAGTCTTGAGAATGCTGAACAAAGTCAAAAGGTAGAGATGACATTTCAGGTTCAACCATTACACTTCATATACTACGAAACAAGTGGCAAGAGTTCACACAGTTATGACAGCCTGCGTGTTTGCAAAGAGTTTAAACAAACCAAACCTCAGGATATATAAATCAGAAATACCAAGGCATACTAGGCATCTGTTTTAACCTAAACAGAACTCAATATCCTAACAAAATATATCTGCCTAAATAGAGGCTGGGGACATCACACACAAATGTCAAGGTCCCACTGTTTCATTTTTCTAATGAGTTATAGGTTTGGAATTTCATCTTGGAATCTCTTTGTCAAGACTTGGATGATAATTCCAGCTTTAAAAAAATCTATTGTGGTAGTTTTTTTCATATTTCAATATTTATCATTCATTTCATATCACCAAAGGTAAAAAACTGAAAAAGAACCCATTGCTTTATATGTAAGCAGTCAAGTATTTCAGAAGCACACACTATATTCTGGAGTTAAATAACAAGATTTTTTTTCCTTCTAGGTTTAACTGTGGCATCTGTGCTTCCTTTCCTATTACCCTAATACTCTATATGACAACATTCTTTTGAGTTATTGAACTTATCCTTGTTCCAGCTTGTTTGGAGAAAAAAAAGTGAAATAACACTGTAATAAATTCTAAGACTGTGAGGCTAAGTTTTGTACTGAAGAAAGTGAAAGAAGATGTGTATATAAGAACTGCAAACATAATTCCCACACATGTAATATCTCAGGTTTATATATCTTTTCCTGGATCATTGTGTCTCCCTAAAATCGGGGTGAGGAAACATGTAGGGTTCTGTGTTTTGTCGTGTCTCCAGAGCAGAATGTAGCCTTTTGTTTTTAGACTCTCTTGTATCATTTTGTATAATTCTCAGACTTTACATGCACACACAAATACCTTCAGCAAAATCACATTGCCTAAACATTAATTTTGTGAAGAATATTTTTCATTAATCTAAACCTTACAGATCAGTGTTGTGAAAAATCAGCAAGAATATTTGTATTCCTTGGCACAAAATCTAAGTGAATTTTTCATTTATTTAGTCTTCTACCAATACCACCTTAGGAAATTGAACGGAATTATGTCAAAACTAAGAGAGAGATTAAGCTAAATCACTAGCTACCATAAAATGTTTGCTTCCCTGAGTAAGCATTGGAGCCATAAAAGATTTGCAGCTGCTCAGCACTTCTGAAAAATCCAATTACTCCTTTAAAAATGCAAATATGAATTTACAAATAATTTAGAAACAGCTGAGAAAAGTACTGGTAATTCTGTAATGCTCTAGTCTATAAAGAGTACAACACCTCTACAGAGAATTTCTTAAGAATGCCACATAAAAGTTCATTTTGTAAGGACATTCCTAAATAGCCTCTAATTGCAGGTGAGAACGAGCCTATGTGGAGTAGCAGCTGTTCTAAGATACAGGTTATGAAGTCCTGCACTTGTTCCAACCTCACATTGGTTTGGAAGAACATTCCTATTTAGCTAAGAAACACAGAAAGAGGGCAAAAGCAACAGTTGTGAATGACTGTGGAACCGTGTCAGGGGAAGTTCAGATGGGAACTTGGGAAAAGGTTCTTCTCTGAGAGGGTGGCCAGTCCCTGGAACAGGCTCTGCAGGGAAGTTCAAGGAGCATCTGGATGATGCTTTTAGTCATATGGGTTCGTTTTAGGAAGTCCTGTGAGGAGCAAGGTGTTTGTTGGACTCTAAGATCTTTATGGGTCCCTTCCAACCTGAGTAAGTCCATGAGTGCTATTCAAAATACTTAGTAATCCAAGGGAAAAAAATCTTCCCCTTTCTTTACAGCAGATTCATTGCTCTTGCCAAGTCATAACACAGATTTTTCAAAGCAAGTAATGTCTTTTAAGTCTACATTTTCACACCTATCAACTCCACAAGCTGCATACATCCTCTCTGACATTTCAAAATTCCATTGCTTTTGCCTCACTATCTGAGCCCAACTTAGGTAAGTTAAATAACCATGTTTAATCATATATAATTTTACCAAACCTACTGTGAAAATAGAAAAAAAACCAAAAACCAAAGTTACCAAAGTGATTATTTCATATTAATAAAAAATGTTTAGAAAAGGAAGGGGTACCTAGATCTTACTCTGTATTGGCAAAAATCAGATACCTCGACATACAAATTGCATACAAATAACTAGATAAGGAAAAAAATATAGAAGTTGGCATATGGTTAAAAAATTATATTCTTTTTTATTAATTTTTGTACACAGGGACTTGACATTTTCTTTAAAATCCTCCAGTTAGATCCATAGCTATCTTGGGCAGGTTGACAGAGAGATGCACAATGAAATTTTAATTTGAGGAGCTAATGTACAAAGCTGTTAAGATTTAGAGCCCTTATCTTTTGATACTCAGCCTGCAGCCAGCAAGGAGTACCTGCTCAGTGGGCATTCTACAAACTGAGCAGGTACTCCCTATTGCAGCTGACTGCCACTATTGCCTCTGGGGTCTTGATGAGTTTTTGTACCTCTGAAGGCCAGATCAAGCCTCCAGCTCTTCCCTTGAGGCTTGAAAGCAGAGGACATCTTGTGGCACAGTCTGACCTGGTGCTCCCATCAGCCCTTACACAGCTGGGACCTACCTAAAAGCCAAAATCTCATCCAAGTCAGACTCTGTTCCTTCCCATGACATCAAGTAGTATTTGCTTAGATAAAGAGTGCCAGACTGACACTGCCACATGTAAACTTACACAAAAATAGAAGGTATGCCAAAACCATTAGCCCTTCCTTGTCATTCATCCTTACTACCAGTCTCCCCATTCTTCTGTTCCAAACTGTTTGGAGTCACCAATGCCTCACTCTGTAGCACACAAGCAAACTGCTTTGCCAGTTTTATTACGTGCTGTGGAGCCAGGGTTGAAAAGGATCATATCAATTCATGTAAGCAATGCACATCCACAGCTCCATGAAGTACAGAAACACTGCAATATTTAAAGGTATTTCTGATTCTGTCATAAATCTAAGGCTCTATGCAAACTCATATTTTGTGTAAAACACTAATGCTCACAATAGTTACCTCTGAAAATAACTGGTATTAGACCTTTTGTAATTCTCTGAAATACTATTTCTTTCTTGTAAAGCTATTACCAAACATTTTACCTTGGGGAAATTATTTGGAGATGTTAAAAAAAGAGGAGGATGGGGGAAATGCACTTGCTACACAACAGTGTGGCAAACCAATGAAACCACAAAGTCACAAAAGGCCATTTAAATGCTATTAAAGTTACATAATTTGCATATAAACTTTAATTTTGCCTCTAGAGTACCAGAGGGTGCAAACTTCCAATGGACCCAGAAAAGACCTGAAAGACCAGACAGAGGGTCTACTCTCTAAAACAAGAATAATTTTCTTTTTTGTAAATGTTTGATGCATTGGAGGGATGAGAAAGTAAGGAGAAGACAAAGAAAAGGGAAGACCTGAGTCTTCCCTTAAACTTATAGAAGTTATATTAGCTATAGCAGTAACTGAGAAATAACTGAGTAGATATTTAATAAATGGAGGCAGTTGCAGGGCTCTTTTTTTTGTTCAGACCCAGGGTATGGTGCCCCAAGCGAGCTTCATGACCACTGCCTGGGTGGCATGCTGGTGCACACCACACTCTGTCATTCTCTAATCCTTCTGTTGCAGACTGGGGAAATCAGTGTCAAACACAGTTTAAACATCATTTAACCCAAACTGGGAGTTTCTTCAGATTAGGGAGGCCACAAGTGTTTATTTTCTTACTATCCAAGTATTGCAAAACCAGTCAAGATGGACAAGAAGGCCACAGAGGGAGCTCAAACTTCTCATTAATATGTTTTCATTCAAAACCAGAATAGTACCCTTATAATAACAGAATCCCTTATAATAATCACCCTGTATCCAATGACATTATCAAATCAGCTCAGTGCTTTCTTTTTTGAGGGGGTAAATCAATTAGTATCTCACCTATACCTAAGAATATACATAGTTATTTGATACCAGCAAAGAAAAAAAAATCTAAAAAAAATTATGCAAGTAAACCTTTCTACTTAATAATAACAGTTAAATTTCCAAGCAACACCATATGCTGGTATAAATATACCCTCTCTAAACTCTATGCCTCTGTATTAAGTCACTGTGCAGCAAGCAATTCTTAAAATTAAAACACTTTAGAAATGTGTTCTTTAACAGTGGTTTGGTAGTAATCACAGTAAAGAAACGAAAAATTATTTGGAGAGGAAAATATCTGCATCCTTTTTCTCTAGTTTTTGTTGGTACCAGTCAATTAGAAAAAATAATAAAACAAAAAATATTTGAAATGCCATAATCACTTAATAATTACTTTGAAGACTGTTACTTTATAGTAACTTTATATAACAGGGATAAATCCTGCTTTTCAATATTAAATAGAAAAACAAGAAGACAAAACATGTGAAAACCAAAATACCCTCCATAACAAGTTATTGCGCCCACTCAAATGTTAAGGCTTACCAAGTATCATACAAACTTACATATCACGTTTCCCTTATAACCTTTTTCTCCTCAGATTTCATCCAACTAGCAATTTCTAGATACTCATACCTTCTTTGTTTGTCAACTTGAATTCCATAGTCCTGATTTCCCCACTGTGAAGAGGAACTTTTAGATAAACAGTGCTAAATTCAACCATCCATTTAAATGCCAGATAATAGATTGTTTTGCTGCTTCCTGTGGCCTTTTATTTCCTCCCTTTTGATTAGAAACACTTTATTAGGCTAATTAAGTACTGTGAAGCTTAGGTGAAAGTTTTTTTTAGAAGTGCACATTTTAGTACTTCAACAAGAGAAAAATATGATCACTAAAACACAGCACACTGACAAATAATCTGGAAAAGGAATAAAAAATCATGTAAAATACTTTGTTCTTGCTTTAAGTCCAGAATTTTAAACACATCTGACTCCATATATGTAGAAAGCAGACTGACATCTGTCACACAATTGTATATTGGTATTATTATTGTCAGCTATAACATACCTGTATGCTCAGGTCCAACCAGGCTATCCTAAATCCAGAGCTCTATTAAAGAAGAAAAGAGGAGCCAAACTGAGTTTCTATCTTAGTTCAGTACCTTTAAATTATTAAATTAGCCCTTTAGTGGGTAATCAGGTAAATGGCTAAAACAGTAAATACCAAGCCATAAACTAAAGCAACCCTCAGACTCTGAGAAAGAACTGCAGCATCTCAGCTGCCTACATATTAGCACAAAGGAGAAAGAATTTACCCTAATCATTTCTTCACTTCACCTGTTTGCTGAATGTAAAGCTCATTATCCAGGCTTTTGCTTATCTGCTCCAGCCAATCTTAAGGCTAAATTATGCAGCTGTTGCAGGCCAAAGCAGACTTTATTAGGTGGTCTCTACTTGATCAGGTGATAAGTAAGTTAACCAACCTGAGAGAAGTCATTTATACTAAGTAAAGCTACTGTATGCCCTTTTAAAGTTCATTCTGAACTGCTCTTCCCTCTCCTGAGCTCTAGTCCACTAATTTTAAGTGAACAAATCCTTAAAGACATCAATGAAAATACAAAATATTAATCAGTCTTTCTTTTGAAATAGGGATAAAGTGTTTGTTATGAAGATAAGTTCATCTTCAATCTAATTCATATACCTTAAGCACAGGTTTGAAGAATTCTGAGCCTAAAAAAACTTAGTCTACAAACATCAATCTGTGAATAATGATGCAAACCCAGCCAAGCTAGTTAATCATTTTATATTCCATGCAGCAATGAGAATAGAAAGGAGTTGCATTACATATACTTCACCAGATTCTATGTTAGAGAGTCCTCAAGTGTACCACATTAAATAAAACTTTGGCACTATTTAGATTTTAATTCTACTTAAGTAGAATTTTAGTATAAGGTGGAAAGTGAATGAGTAACCTTGCCTAAGCACATTGGACTGCCACATGTAGACGTGTCATACACTTCCTACTATGTGAAGAACAGAAGTTCTCCACTCAAAGTTTTTATAATATTCTGTGGCTCATCAATGCATTTTGACACTTTTCATCTCTATAATATTTAGCATTCCTCTTCTACTATTGGTTGGTGATAAAAACAGCTAATGTGTTTCCTTTTTAGCTCATCTTTTTCCACAATAACTATATTTTAGCAGTGGTTTGATGAATGAAAGATAGTGCTCTTCTTATTAATCCCTGTCTTTCTTTACAAATAATCTCATTTATATTTCTTTGTAAGATAATACCTGCTGCCCACAGTCACCTTTGACATGAACAGAATAGAGTGGCATACAACACAGAAAAAGAGATTACTTCATAATACTGCACAATTACTTAAAAATATATTTACATGTCAGCAAAATTACTGGGTTTTTTTCATAAAAAGAGAAAAATTGATTTAACCTATTAGGAGGACATCCTATGGCTTGTTGGGAACTTTTATATTCTGCATGTTTTCCTATGTATGGAGAATTTATATTGCTGTATTCTCCATTCACCCTGTTTAAATCACTTTGTATCTCACTCTTAAAAGAAGTAGCCATTTCTTTCAAAAAGGCTGTTGAAACACAATAAAGACATTCATCACATCGTTTCCATTGAAAAAAAAATCATGCTAACGTTTGAATATGCAAGTTTTGTTTTGGAAAGTACCACAGCACATGCACTTTGATAAATATAAGAAAAAAAAAAAAAAAAAAAAAGAAAGAAAGAAATTGGGAGAACTGTCCACTACTGAAGGGCAGGTTTTTATACTGCTGTGTTGGTATCCAGATCTTAAGATCAGAAACTGCACTTGGAGTTGTGCTGTCTGCTCTAGAAGCACCAAACAGCATTACAGTGTTTTTCAAAATTTGCTTTTTTGAGGCAATTTGGAAGGCAATTTTGTTATTTGATAAGATGTCCATCGCTAAATTCACCTAAACACACATACAGGCACCCCTCCCAAACACACATATACACACACACACACACATTGATTTTACAAAAGTCTCATTTTCTTTAAGCAAGTAATCACAACACTGAAAATATTCTCCTATATGTTCACTGATTATTCTTAAATGATTTGTCACCACTCTGCCACTCAAAGGAGATGGTTATTTCACTCTTCTGAGAAGCTAACTATACTCAAAGCAGCTGGATGAGGATGGTGATGTGATATAAATTCCAATAGAAAAATGCATTGTCCATCCATATAGCCATCCATCCTGAGAAACTTCCACTGCCAAATTCTTGCCATTTTCCATTGGTCATGGGGTTCCCATCAATAAATAGAAGGTCAGTGCAACAATGAGGAGCAAGCAGAATGGAGAAGAGAAGGTCTGATAGGCAGCCGAAGGCATGAAAATATCTTCATACTTGTAAATACTGACAACACGCTCTGACACGGGTGGAGAGTCTATATCATGACGAGTTATAGAACCTTTAGCAGGTAAGGGCAGAAAGAAATAACGTCAGATGCAATTTTTTCTATAAGTCTACTGAAGAAACAGGTAGGCAGCCAAGTAATTTTCAAACCTACAGAAGCATGCAATATTACACTGTCAGGGAGTAGGCTCATTTCTTTGCTTTCTGAAATTAATTTTCTGAATAAAGCAAATGAAATCCAAGTAAACAACAAATATCCTTCAAAGGAATTAAGAACTTGTAGCTATTAAGTTCTTCTAACTTCAGCTTTGAGAAGTGGGGATAGCAGATATATAGACAAGAAACCAAGACATGTTGGACTCCTGTCTTTCTTTTTATCCATTTTTAAGCCTCATGCTGCCAGAATTTTAGCTCTTTAAAAAAAAAAAAAAAAAAAGGGTGTGGGGGGAGGGCGTGTCTAGTAAGAATTATGTAACTGAAAGACTTTTATCCATTTTTGCACATCAGTTCTGTTGGTAACACAGAGATCAACTTACCCTGGATTGCTGGACCCCAAGCAAACAGGTAGTACCAACTTAAGTGCAAATCTACGATGGTTTCTTCTCGGGGAACATACACAGGACGCTTGAATCGACACGTTACACGATTGTTTTCAAAAACCCCTTCCTCATCCCTAGCAGGATTTCTCTGGATTTCTTTAGCCCACTGACCAACATTATAGAAGTGCTGTATTCGGACCCTTCCATTATCATCATGAACACAAGCCATGACATCATCTCCTCCCTACAAGGTGAAAAAAAAAATTGGAAGATGGAAAACAAGTGTCATAAAACACTTCCTCATTTATGTATATAACTTTAATTATTCAAAACTAATCAAGACTGGCGACACTCCTTCCTTCTTTCTAAGTTATATATACACAAATATTTGTTCCCCAAACCAGGTGTGTTCAATATGATTGAAAAGTACATAAGTGGGTAGCAGTAGTTACTGACCCTTACTGTCTCTGAATTCTCTTTTGGATCTTTCTAAGAGTTATTTTACTCAACATATCTTTGTAGGATAGCTATCACTCTGACATCACATACTTAATTGATCTGTAGAAGGCTGTTTTCTTTTGTTATTTGTGAAATTCTGGGATACTGCTTCATAAAATGTGGCAGTCTTGAATTCCTCATGTATACAAAATCCGCTGCATCAAATCATGAAAACCAATACTCTTTAGTAAGACAGAGGAAATAAATCTACTACATATGGGAAAATAATAGCATCAATTACAGTCAGTATTTTCTAATCTGTTCTCATGTTCGCTTAAGGGAACATAATTTCTCATATCTCTTTTATCTCCTATAAGAAATGTTCAGCATGTAATAACAGAATACACTATACCATAAGATACAAGCAAACAAGTAATCAATATGTGCTTCTTCACTTAGCATAAACAGCCACCAAAGAACCAGCAGGCAGAAGGGAGAAGGAGTCATTTGTAGAGGTCATTCACTGAAATACTAAAGCTGTTGCTGGAACAGTTACTCAAGGTGACTGACACAGTGGAAGAGCACTGTGTCACTCAGGGATGAGCATTAACATCAGGAGTACTCTCTCATAGAAGCCTTAGCACCAAGAGCCATTAAAACACTATCCAAGCTGGATGAGTGCCACAGCTCTCAGTGTTGTATTAAACACAGGCCCTACTCCTCCCATACTTGTCTTTCTGATATGTCATACTGATGAAAGACATGATGCTTGCTAGTGTGGTCATCCCTCAGTTCTTTGTTACAGGGAAGAGAGAGAAAAATGGTGTATTTCAGCACTATGGGATTATTCAATGTGCATTTGTAAAAGATATGCCAAAAGAGAGGGGAAAGAGGGGACAACTAGGTAAAACACATGTTTGAACAGTTTCTGCACCTTGGTGATGCTTCAGACAACCTTTCCAGCCTCTGTCTTGAGACTATCATTGCTCTCCAGAACTTATTTTCCAAGTTTAACTTTTATACATCTAAGCACAAATACCTCATCCTTACGTACAAAGAGGCAAAAATAAAGCTGTTTTTACACTAAAGGAAAAAACTAAAAAGGAAAGAAAAAAGCATTTAGAATCTCAGTTAACAGAATGACATTACAAAATCCTGCCAAGGCACAAAGGCCTACAACTGGAAAAGTATAATGTTATTTGAGACAAAGAAATAGGTCATAGAACTTTAAAAAAATCTATTGAGGACAAAAATTAGGTTTTTTTCCCGAACTTCTGAAGCTATCCAGGCCACACCATTTTGTTTAGGGCCTCCAAAGCACAGCCCATTTCTCACAGCTAAGCTGTTTTGACCCAGAGCCATTTTACCATCAAAGCCTGTGCATCCCAGGACACCAAAACATCCTGGAAGTTATGAAAAAGATGAAGCCAGCAGGGGAGCCAGAGAGGAAGAGAAATGCTAGCTGGTTTAGCTCAGCTGACTTATGGGCATTACACGATATGCAGAGCAAATCTGGAAGCAAAACCTTTTACTTTACGCTTCCTTTATTCTTTTTACCAGAAGCTCAGACTTAACCTGCTGCTTGCTATGCCTGGGACAAAAGGTATGCCTGCTTTCCAAGTGGCTGATGAGAGGATGGCAGTGGAAGCCTGGGGTCCACTGCAGGTACCTCAAAGTTACAAACTGGTAACACAGTCTGGTAGCTTGGGGACAAATACTTAAAGTGCTGAGCTGTTTGAAAACCCTGTTGAGTACCAGCATTGCCAGGCTTCTAAACTCTTCCCAAAATTTGGCTGTAAAGCCGTTCTTTACATCAAAACCACAAACTGTTTCTTGTGACATGAACTGTTCTTTATGACTCAAAAACCTTCCAACTTCATTGTGTTTATTTAAGTGTCATATTAAAATACATGTAGTAATGACTGAGAAGCACCTGTCCTCACATTTTCTTTCTATTTCTCATTTTGGGTCTGATAAAAATACTGTTAAATCAGTGCAAGTCTTCCAATTCATTTTTTGTGGGTCCTAGCCCAGGAAGTCTAATTTCTAATTTTTTTCAGACTGCTACTTTCAACATTACAAGAAACAGTCCTTTCTTTGACTTGTGATTTAGGACATATATAAAACAGTATTGTTTTGTATACTCAGGAGTGTTTCTGTACTTGAACACCTATATTACAAGCTGTATTTTAACTCTAAACATTTTACCAAGGATCACAGACAAAACATCTATGCATAAGTCACCTATTGCCCATGTTTTTTAAAGTCCACACATTACATGCTTCTGTTTTGCTCATTGAAATGCAATGAAAAGTGGAGCTTTTGAATGAAAAAGTAACTACTGGAATAAGCACAAAACCAAATCAAATAAAAATCCAGAAGAGAGAGAAGAAATTTTGACAAGACCACTTTCTAGAGTATATATGTTTAAATCAGCAGGAGTCATTTCCTCACACATTTGTGGCTTCCCTGGAACAACACATAGGTATGAAAGAAACCAAAAATTTCCCAAGTTAAATAGTGAAATAAAAATTTATATTGCTGAAAGTCAGCTGATTTACTGAAGAATAAAATCATTTCCTATTCAGTTTATGATGTGTCTTTTGCCCAGATTACACTGACATAAAGCGCAACAGGACATTTCCATGTGAATTGGCTTATCCCTGAGGGCTTTTCTAATAAAAAGGCAAAAAGCTAGTGACATTCAAACATTCAGAGCTGAACTGAAATACTGTTGTAGTTCTCAGAGAAGAAGGGAAAGGAGATGTTAGGAAGGATGAAGCAGTTTTCTGTGAGGCAGTGCTCCCAGGGGGCTACTGAATGGTGCTTTGTTTTCAGCAAGTCAGTTTTACCTTATATGCTCTGTCTCTCACCAGTCAAACATATAAATGTATATAAACCTTTTACATCCTGGCATATGAAAGTGTGTATATTGCCAACATGAAGAACTGTACATAGCTTACCATTTTCTTGTCTGAGGAGAATCCCACTGCCACCCAGCCATCTGTGTCGGCACTCAACTCAAATTCAACATCAGCTCCTATTCTACGGTAACTTAGGAAGTAGTCACAAGTCTCTGCATTGCATCCAGGTTTGCCATACCTAAATGGAATTGGAAATATACATCACTTTTTCCTTGAAATTTCCTGCTACAGAACTTAATTATGGTTTTGCAAGAAAAAACTAAAAGAATGTATTTTGGTATAATGGCAGTAAACATGTATTCTGCTGCACATAAAGTAGCATTATTGTTTGCAATTTAGTGTAAGAATGTTTGCATTTAGTGTAAGCATTGTTTGCAATTTAGTGTAAGTATTCAAACAGTACAGAAAACAATTACACACAATATTGCTCTGTTGACCTTCCTTTCTCTGGTTTTTTAAGTGCTTCATGAAAATACAAGAAACGTGAAAGAATTGTAGGTCCATAACTATGACGTGTATTCTTAAATAAACTAGTGTCCTCAAATAATATAGCTTGTACTACAAAGAATGTTCTTAAATAATAAACATTTATTAAAATGACTATGAAACACTAACCAAAGTCTCCAATATCATCAGTCAGCATCTGTAAACACAAAGGTATCTGCACTCTTATCTCAGACTGACCTGAAGCATCCTTTGGTTTTTCCACAGTCATCCACTCTGATTTTTGCAAACGGGTCCACAGGAGGAGCAGTAGGGAAAGGGTAACCTGTATAATCAGAATAAATCATTACTAAATAAAATACAAGGACTAAAAATCAAAAATACTAAAGAGAAGGTGTTCCAGTAGTATTTACTTTGCTGATAACTGAACTGTTCAGATGAGTGACTACTTTGCCACATACACAATCCACTGCTCAGAAGGTCCTGGATCCAGGTACCAAAGTAACACAAATAACTGAAAACAAAACTTGTCTCAGGTTTCGTACAGTCATCAAGGAAGGAGAAGAATGCTGGAGGGCAAAAGTTAATGTAAGGCAGTAGGACCATGGACTATTGCAGTCAACTAACAATTAGAGATCTCTGCTCAGCTATCTCTTTGTGCACTCATAGTCCCCTCAGGAAATCCGTAAGGGAACTGACTCCTTAGCCACAAATGACAGCATTAGGTATAAATGCAAGCAGGGCACCAAATGTAGAGATGTAGGAATGGATACTGAAAGGACCTTATAATACAACCTCCTTTATGAAGTAAAATAAAACACACATTGCAGTAAAAGGTAAGAGAGTATCAAGACAGGGAATTGCCTGCAGTTATGGCCTGCAATCACTTGTGAAGGCAGACCCAGAAGAGCCAGACAATGAGAGTTCCGATTCCAAGCAATCCCCTGTCTGCTGCATGATAGTACCAAAGAGAAAGTGAGAATGTTTACTAACAGACCTATTCTGTCTTGACTTGGGGCAGCTGATGTCTGTTGCATAAGCAGAGATATTTTAACAGGATGCTCTTTTACTTAGCCAGATGAAAACCAAGTGCTAGCTGTGAAACTAGAAAGTCCTCTGAAAATGCTTCACTGAATAGGAATCGTGCTTCGTTGAGTTGGAAATGAAGGCAGCAGTTAGTTACAGCATCAGAACACCAACTTTTGACCTACACAACTTTGGGCATTCAGGAGCCCTGATTCACTTCCCTAGATTTCTGACAATGGCAATGGAGAAAGTATGCTGTAAGCTCCAAATCACATCTCCACTAATTGTATCAAGGGTCGGGTAGATTACTCTGCATAAATAAATTCGCAGAATTTCACAGCAGCGTGTAGCTGTGACATCGCTGAGACACAGGTCACAGGACATGCAATTTTCTCACTTCTTACTTATTTTCAGATCCATTGAACAAACGGTTTTCAACGCAGCCTAGCCGCAAAAGTGGAGTTTTAACATTTCGCCATCTACAAATTCAGAATAAACCCACCACAAAACCTACGACCACGCTGTTTCTTGACACTTTAGGGCATCACACGGCCGTTCGAAGCCCACACACCCCAGGACTCCTTTTAGCGCTACCGGCACGGAAAGCTTTGCAAGAGGGGAAGGCGAGGCGCCGCCGGCCGGCTCCGCTCAGGGGGAGGGCGACGGCCCCCGGCCCGGGGGGCTGCCCGTGTGCGGGGGTGCCCGTGGAGCGAGGCGGCGGCTCTGCGGAGCGGAGCAGGGCAAGGCACCCAGGCCCCTCTGCGGCCCCAGCCCTGAGCGGCGGCGCCGGCTGAGGCCGCCCGGCCGGCGGAAGATGGCGGCGGGCGCTGGCCTTCGTGCTGAAGAAGGAGCCCGCCGCCTCACGCCTCCCGCCCGGACCCCGCGCCCGCCCGGCCCCGCGCTCCCTCCCGGCTC
>VZTJ01002382.1:1163522-1191460 GCA_013397795.1 Orthonyx spaldingii | reverse complement strand
ATGCGCGTGGGAGCGGCGTGCGTGGGAGTGCGTTGCGCCGGGAGACGGATGCGCTGGCGGTCACAAGCACAGCACTGGCAGCACCGAGCCCTCCCGCAGGGACCACCGCCGGTGGGTTGCGCGGTGGCTTTCCCTAGATCACTAACTTCCCGCATCCCACAGCCCGCCCCACCCAGCAGAGACCGCGCCGCGGGGACATCTCCCACTGCCCGGGCACAGCTGTCGAGGTGCAGTACCCAGCCATCCCTGGCTGCCCCCGTGGCCTCGATTCACCAAAACCTCTTGGCACGTGCTTCAAGAGGACGTGATAAATCCTGCTCGGCAATTGCAGCGCAAATTTAGTTGTTTTCCTTTTTTTTTTTTTTTTAATTATTTTAAAAATTATTATTATTGTTATTGTTATTATTATTGTTGTTATTAATGACTTCTGAGATGGGACTGGAGGCAGAGCGCGACTTAACGTTCTTTTCAGGTAAAACCCCATGGTAGTGAGCCTTTGCTGTCTGAGTGCATGTTCTTGCTTTTTATTTTATACAATGTAACTGCAGCAATACCAATATACTCCAAACCTGAAGGACTGAAGGAAATCCCATGTTGTCCCCCAAAGTTGTCTTGGGCTCTGTTGTCTGATGCTGGACTTGCAGCTAGGCATTAAGAATACAACTGCGTTCTTGCTGTGCCGTTCATGAATTCATGGAGGAACCATGGCCTCTCATCTCTTGTGTTTGTCAAAGCGGCTTTTTTTTCTAGGGTTTGCATTGCTGTCTTCTGGTTATAGCTATGATTCCATTTTTATATTGTTATGCATGGTCACACTTCCTCCTCTGAGAGTCTGGAATAAAATTCAGCAAAACACCAGCGGAGAGGAAGGGAGAAAAAAGACAGTGCAGCAGTCAGTAATATTCTGAGAATTAAGATAGCCCTCAATTCAAATATTTTCTTTTTTTAGTGTCAATGACTGCACTGAGTTACTTTTGGTGGGGCACTGAGACTGCCCAAGACCTAGGCTGCATTAGGGATAAGTTCATTCCCTTGGGCTGAGTTGTTACTTGTCATACCAGAGTGTGCTCAGCTGCATGAAGTAGAGGATATTAATTCACATCTCCATGGTTTAGTCTGGTGGAGTAGCATGCTATTTCTCACTGCAAATAGAGGAATAGTCACACTGAGGAAAAAAATAAGTTGCAAAAATAATTCCAATTGGATGCAAATTCAACATGTTCCACAGTAGCATATGGAAAAAGCTATAGGAAAGCAACAGCAAACTCAGCTGCAAAATACTGAGTCCCTTCTTCCCACCTCGCTGAGCTTGGCAAATTTTAGCAGGGCAGTGGAAAACAAGCAAACAAATGGCAATAGAAAAGCCCTTATAAATCAGACTAACAGGAAAGTAAGGCTGCAGCTTATTCTTTCTGGCAATAATCAACTCTGATGAAGGCCCCCCGTTTCTCTTTTTGAAATAGCTAGCTGGGGGTTGTGGTGCCTGTGAAGAAGCATTTGCTCAGCGAGGGAGCAGCTGTCAGCTGCATGCTGGTTTTTCCTCCCTGGAAACAGGCTTTAGCACACTGTGATATGGGCAATGCTTCACAGTTATTGTAAACACTTAGGATATTTGTCATGTATTGTTTGTGCCTACATGACACCTATCATTTTAAATCTGGCAGCTGAGATACTGTCTGTGATTACAGTGGAGCTGCACTGATTTTCTAGAGTGAAGATATGGCTAAGAGACTGACCTTCACCCTAGTAAATCCTTAAAAATTAAAACTAAAATACTCCTGAATTTTTTGTTGCTTAGTCGAACCTCTTGTGCTTGCCTGAAGGCTGTCTCTATCACAAAAATAGAGAAAGCATGGGAAGCAACATCACATTGAGGCAGGTGGAGCTCTAATGAATATCTTCAGTTTTCACCAGACAGAAAGGTCTACACTGCAACTAACAGCACTGCCAGCAGTACTGCAGGAAGGATCCTTATCTGATCAAGTAATTAAGGTTGTCATCAAAAAAAGCATTAGCAGAAGGAGCCCAAACTAAATTGCATGAGCAGCCTTAACCCTCAAATGCCTGAATTTTCTGAATACCGTATTTCTCAGCTTACATGTGCTTGTAACTCCTCCTTTCTTAGAGGAGACACAAACAAGCAGTGTGAGAACCACAGGCTGGAAGGCATTGCCATGCTCTGACAGCAGGAGTTCGGTTGCTTTTGCTGAATTAGACATGTGGGCATTTCCACCACTTCTTGTGCCATCGCCTCCTGCCTCAGGAAAATCTAGCTGTCAAATTCTTTGGATGATTAATTGCTCTAGCTTGGGCAATTCTGTGGTGCTAGCACTCAGTCTGTGGGTGTCTTCCCAGGACTGGAGACCAGATTTATCCCCAGCCTATCCTTGAGGCCCACCATGCCTACTTGCTTGGCTTTTTTTTGTCATTCACAGTACACCTTTCCCCTGGAGGCTCATGCTTCTGGGGGCCTTTGGACTAGAAATTAAAGCTTCAGGGATAAGTCATAGCTTATATAACAGACATTCAGAGAAAAAAAATCTTGTTTAGTGCTCCTGGTCATTTCCATACAATCAACATATACTGAAAAATCAGTGTATATCTATCAGTGCTGACTGAGAAAACAACTCCTGAGACATCACTTTTCTTACAGTAAATCTGTCATAATCTGAACCAGAGTTTGTAATTCATATGCAGTTTTCTCAAACCTGAACAACAATCTTGTTCAATATGGGGAATGTATCCACTCTACAAGTAATTTATCTTGGGCTTTACTTTATTAAACAACAATAAATTGAGAAATTGTTGAATCATATGATTTCATTAGTAGTCATTTATCCCATGCTCTAGTCACCACCTGGGACTCTATAGAAACATGCTTGTCATGTTAGTTACTCAGACTAAGACATGGGAGAGAATACGTTAGGAATTTCTTGCAAGCAGAGCTTTTTCTGAGCTTACAGAACAGATTGATGATGGTAAATATGTCAAATGCCAATAGATGAAGTACATCTCTTATGAGAAAAGTGAAAACTAAGTGATTGCCTTAGAAAAACCAAAGCATTATGAAGGAAAAAGACGTGTGCTATTTCTGAAAGAGATGAGTGAGCTTTTTGGAGGCATGGTACTGCTGCAGGTCTTCTGGAGAAAGGCAAGAAAATAGAAACTCTATGTTATCATCACAATAAAAACTACATTAGATCATTAGATCATCTGTTGCTCAGCACTGGCGAATTTTTCATTTCTGCTGCCACTGAGTTATGTATCTGGTCTTGCTTCAAGAGTGATTTTGCCTTTGCAGCCTTTACTGCCCACAACAGCACTCTTTCTATAAAATTAATCTAATGTAGGAAAAAAGCAATGTCTCCACCTCTTTTCCACAAGCATAACATACACCAGTCTAAAGACTAAGTCCAGCAGTTTTAGACACTAAATCAGCATGAATTTTGCTTCAGTAAGCACTATGGACCTTTCCCAAGGTATATTAAAACTGTGCAGCTTTTTTTGTTTGTTTGTTTGTGTGTTTATGTGTGTGTGTGTTGGTTTACATCAGGTAGTTTATAACTTTTCTCCCAAGATTACATTTTTTTACCTTCTGGCACTCCTTGCTGCCCCAGCTGGAATGCAGTTCTGGAAGGTATATCTACCCTGAAAGCCAGATCTACCAGATGGTGGCACAATGTGCACCAGGAGGTTCCGGAGCAAAATGTTTCACATTTTTCTAAAAAGTCCTCATTACAAAGAGGTTATTTATAGTGTTATTCTATTAAGGAGCCAAAACAGAGCAGCCTTTTATTAGAACTCGCAATAAAGGGCATTACATTGAGGCCTCCCTGTGCATAAATACCATTTACTTACTGTGCAAAAGTTGGCCTGGAGAGCAGAAAAATTCAGCTTGTATTAGCAAAGAGCTCATTTAGGTAAGAATGTTTTAAAGAATTTAAGCAGCATGGGCAGAATTCAATTAATTCCACATGTGACAATGTCATTTTATCCTAATTAGTTAAGAATTCAGAAATGAGAGGGGGAAAAAAAAGAGAGAAAACCCTGTTCCCTCATGAGACTTCTTCTGAAGAGTTACAGTTAAAGTCCTGTAAGTTTGTCTGTTGGACAATAACCATTTAAAATGGCCTTTCCCCAGCCCAAATACAGTAATCTCTGAGTCAACATAATAATAATAATAATAATAATAATAATAGTAATAGTGCTGCCCTTATCTTCTAGGTGAATGTAAGTGGGTGAAAGAAAGCACCAGAGAAGTTCCTTTTGGCTCACTCTTCTGCAGCGAAGGTCCTTTCTATATGTCCTGACCCAGGCATCTTCAGCCAGGGGATCCAAGAGATGTAGGCCTTGGCCCCTCCTGAATAAAGGCTATGACGGGTATGCTTTGTTTCAAACAACCCAAAGAAAAATTCCGGGATTAGGGCAATTTTATCTTGCGCAGGTGAAGGGCAGTCCCCAGGCTCCGGGAACATGCTCCAAGTCTGACTTTGGGATGGAGCATCCCAGTCACCCCCTGCTGCTCATGGTGCTGCTGTCCCCCTGCCCAAATACACCCAGCGCTCTCTACAGCAATTTTTGGGCTTGGACTGCAGGACAGGTGCTTTCTCTCTCTCCCCCGCAAACGCAATAACGCGTTGCGTTACAGCTGCAAGTACAGCTTTGGGGTGTTTTTGAGGAAAGGGGGGGAGGAGGGGCAGACAAGAGAGAAGAAATCGAGGAGACAGAGGTGAGTGGCCCCAGGAGACAGCCGGTTTGAGCTGGGGACGATGCGGTCAGGAAAGACGGTGCCAGGCGATTCCCAGGCCGGCCACCTCCCCTTGTGCCGGGGCATCTTCCCGGGAGCCGCGCTCGCCCCGACTTCCGCCGCCGCCGGGTCCCGGAGAGCGCCGGGGTTGGCAGTGGCACCCGCCCGCCGCCGAGCGGCACCAAGGCACCGAAAGACGGCGAGGTCCCTGTAAAACATTCTCCCATTAAGGCGGCAGAACGGGAAACGGGGCTTTTGCCTCTCTGCCGGCAGGAGGGGGATGGAGGGAACGCTGCCCGGAGAGCCCCTTAGAGCCAGTCCGGGGAGCTTGAGGCAGTCGGGGTCGTCCCTGCGCATCCCTGCCTTTTACCCTGGATGCATGCAAACCGATCTGTGAGAGCCATCAGCCGTAACAGTAATGGACTGAACAAGGTGCACGTGCAAATGACTGGAAAACTTGTGGGTCTGCAAGTCAGACTTCTCTGTTCTTAAGCAGTAGCAAGGAAAAGGCTTCTGGGGTGGTAGGGTGTGTTACACAGCAAGGAAGGGAAATTCCAGCCCAAATTCCAGCGTTTGTGTCAAGCTTCCCTCCTTGCATGTCATTATTTACAGGTACGTCCATGGATCGCCAGTCCGGTGCACAAGTGGCTTCACTGACCTTAAAAAAAATCTGTTCTTTTGTTTGCATTAAAACAAGGGAAAATCAGTTATACAGAAGGCTTTGGATACCAAAGAAGTCCACACTAATGGAGAAGACTTATACCTCTCAAAAACCTCACTGCAGGCTTTGGTAACATTCTCGAGGTGCATAGGAGTCTTTGAATTGTGGGTGCAGGGATGAACTAAACATGAAACAAGTTACTCTGATGTAGAAAAGATCCCATACATCTGCTAGTGGTATAACAACAAACAACTTTGGAGAATCTGGATATTTTGTTTTGAATTGCTTGTAAACTCTGTTAAAAAGAGAGATTTTTAATACTGTAATTTATGTAAGTAGCTACTAATATTTAAATTAACAAAGTCAGCTTTACTCCTCACAAAATCAATGAAGTCAGAGTTCAGTGTGGTTTATTTATCCAGAGATTCTAGAATACAAGAATGTTAATGAACCAGTGTTATTGAACAGGGCAAAACACTGTGTAAAAGACAAGATTTAGAAACACTAATATCCTTTAGTGTGGGGATAAAAGCATTGTGTTTGAGGGTTGTTTGAGTAGAAGTTGGGGTTCTCTAGCCACACTTAGACTTCTTTTTTCTACTAACTGAAAAAATCGTGGCATTGATAGATGGTTGAGATTTTCTAGTTAAGATCTTCATGTGATTCAAGCCATAAAGAGTACTTAACTTGTTTTCTTGTTTCTACTGTGCAGGTATGTAATATACCCTAGGGTTAATTCAGTGTTTTTCATACAGATGTTTACAAGGATAAAACTAATTAAAAATGAGCATTAAACTGGCTTATCTTCATTTGGCAGTCAATATGTGCCAGGAGGAAAGGTTTCCAACAGCCCATGCTGTGCAATAGCCCCTTCCCTTACAGTTCAAATAAATGAGAGTATGTTATGAATTCTGAAGCCATTTCAGTATGTCATTAAGTAGATGCTTTTGAGTTTTGTTCTGATGCCGTTGCTATGCCAATTTGAGACAGGAAAACAGTCTCTAAGCATTTACTGAAAACATTGCTCACCAACTGGAAAAAAAGAAAACAGGGGGAAAAAATCCAGACATCAATCTGGTACTTGAAGAGAAACACAAGCTCCCCTGTTCAGGCAGCCGGTTCTCCCACATGTACACAGAGCCCTCTCCCTGCCATTGTGAAACATTCACATATGTCAACCACCCAAAAATGTAGCAGTGGAGAGCAAAAGAGCACTAAACAGAGGCTTTCTTGCCACTCCTCACAGGCAGTCATGGTGTTGCTGAGTTGGTATCCAACAACTTTACTAAGCTCAGGCCACACTGGGACAACATTTTTCTCTATAGAAGTTGATAAGCTGAACAAACCCTGAACCTAGACATAAAAAGAGCAGTTGAACAGTATTTACTGTGTGATATAGACACTTTAAATCTGCCCTCTGAGTATTCTTCTGGACATACTCATGAGAAATTAGTTTGTCTGGTCCCTTAGGCCTTTTGTGCCCTGGCCATGTGCTGAAGCAAGACATTGCAGGTGGATGGTGTATGATTTAACTGTGCAGACTCCAGGCAAAATGGTAACTGTCAGGCAGGACCGGATGCTGCTAATAGTGCCAGCTCCGGGCATCCCTCAAGGATAGAGTTAATGGTGTGTGACACTAGGGATTGCAAAACAGCACAGCTTTTTCCATCCATAGTAAACAGTGCTTCTTCTCGTGAAATGTCTCAGCATTTAGTTGGAGTATTTTTAGAAGCATTCACTTTTGCTAAAGCAACACAAAGAAATAACCTCAAACTCATCAGAACTCTCATTTGTAGTGAAGTATTAATATTGATAGTATTTCAAAGTGAAAGTCAAGAACAAGACTTCAGTTTTCTCATTTTATCTAGGGAATCGGAGTTCTTCTTTTATTCTACCATTTCCTCAAACTTTTGACATCATAGTGTTATGATATTAGTTTTGTTTGCCATATCCAAAGAATTTAACAGCCTCAGAAAAGGGAATTTGGATACTTTGCTTAGTGTTTATCCATGGGAAATTTTTACTTTTCATTCTTAGTTCGAAGCAAGTTCTCAAAACACAAGAAACTCCTGCTTCTGGCCAGCTCTTCCCTGAAGATCAGCCCATGCTAAAGTTAAGGTTGCCGCAGTCACCCCAGCCCCTCCACCCCTCTCCCTGCCCTCGCATGATGACTCAACTTCTAATGACACAGTCACACATGGGTTTTTCCACAGCACCTGTCCCATTTGACAGCCTGTAATGAATGAAAGGGTTGAGCAATGTTTATTTTTATCTTCTCTTTTCTATTTGAGCTCTGCTTTGGGGACAACTGTCAAAAGCATATTTAACCACTTACTTTTAAACACTTGCACGCGTTCGTTCAGTTGCATCCCTGTGCTTATGAAATTGACCTTCAGAACTACAGCTGAACAAAGTCACAATTTCCTAGTAGAAGACTATTTTATTTTACTTTTCTGATTAGGTTGAAGAAGAGACCCAGTACCATTCTGCATTTCTCATAAGGGAACGTTTCATCTTTGGAGGGAAAATGGAGCTCCTCCAGCACATCAACGGCACTATAGTTTAAATACTGAGAGTCATCCTGCCCCATTCCACAAAGGAATACTGTTACAGGTATTGCATGTAAAACATTTAGCAAGACAGCTGGCCATGGGCCTGAGGGATGCTCATACGGACAATGCAGGCTGTGTCAACAAGCACTAGCTTAACAAGCATGTAGGCAGAACTGCAAAAATAAACATTTCTTGTGCTCCCTTGATCCTTGTTTAAACAATTGATGCTCACATCACTTTACTTCAGTGGTTATCCTCTGTCATGAGGAGTCTCATTTCCTTGTGCTGCCTTCCTTCTATCTGTTCCCATACTGGGAGGGTTTGACAGGTACCTCACCCAAGAAGGGGCTGACAGAGGGCCCGAACAGACGTGGGGTGCTCTCTGTAAACCCTCTGCACCTTCTCTGACCCCAAACTTTCCTCTTCAGTCCTGACTGCTCTTTCCCTGGAAGCCCACCCACTTTTACTGCTAGACATTTGCAGACAGGACTTCCTCTGTGTGTACAGAACCATGACAGGCAGCAGCACACCTGTCTGCCAGCTCCAGCTCATCGGGTGTGCTGCTCGGCCAGCAGAAACAGCAAAGTGCATACCCTTCCAGTGTAAGAAACCTGCAGTGAAACCTTTGCTAGATATGATGCTTGCACAGACAAGAACATGAGTATTGCAATCAAGTGCTTTCACTTCTCCGCTTATCAGGAGGAGCAAATAGGGTGGCCATTCAGGGGCTGTGCAAGGGACCAAACTTTTGGCTTTGTGTGCTCTGGAATAATGATTCCCATCTGCTTATATCAGTCCCTTTTTACAGATTAGTTCCTCAAACCTCCATGACCAGGCAGTAGAGGAACGATTGGCCACAGGGGACTGTATCATTCATTATCCATGGCCAGAGTCATTGCTTTTGCTGGCGTGAGGGGTGAGCAGGCTGGATCTTTTCCTAACACAAGCAAGCACCTGCAGTCCCTATTTGTACAGCTGTGTATCCTTCAGGGGAGCTGCTCACCTAACCTGACCTTGTCAGATGCCTGAACTGTATTGTAGGTGAATAAAAAGGGAAGTGTTTCTGGATGCAGCCATGTACAGGGACTCCAGCGGCACTGCACACTGCTTTGCTTTCAGTGTGCAGCAAAAGAAAGTAGAAAGTGAAGACAACATTTACAGTAGTTATCAGTGGGAAAAAGAGTGGGAGGCTTTGTAGAAAACCTCTTCTCCAGATATTATTCACATTCACATCTAAGTGTGGTTTTTCAGGGACCTGCCCATCTTGCCTCCCTTTCCCCTCCCACAGATTTCTGCTCAGTAGGTGCCACAGGGGTAAAGCAGTCTTTAACTGAGACCTCTATTCATTAGTTATCAGTGATTATTGTCATAGGAGGCCCAAAGGTGAGATCAAGGCTTCATTATTCCAGGTGATGGATCCATATAGATGTCTGAAGTAACTGCTGTGGGCCTGGCCCTGAAATGAGGCAGCAGGTCACAGCAAGCCTTGAAATACCAGACCCAGCTGCTACCTCAAGGTTCAAATAAGCCAGTGCAGTTCCCCAGAGAGTGACATTACCAAAATCTCCTGGTGAGCTGACTCCACAGGCTGGAAGGGAAGAAAAATATTTCAAATAAGTGGACTGGCAGAGTTCAAAGGGATAATAAGCATTTAAATTCAACATGAAAGACATCTTCCTCTGCAGAGCTTTGGGATGGAAGCTAGCCAGGCAGATAAGCTATTTAAAAGCCCCTTTAATCAAGACTATTAACATGGAGATTTTTGTCATAATTAAAAACATCCCCCTATTCAATCATCCTAAAGAGAAAGTGATACAAAATGTAATTTATTTTTTCCATTTGAATCCCTTATAAAAGAACAGCAAAAACATTTTTCCTTGCAGAGAATCACATTGTCATTAAAATTATCTTTGAGAGAAGATTCATTTAATCTATTCCATTGCCTATATTTTAGCTCGGAGTGAACTGTTGCACTTGTATTTTGACAAAAAAGGTAGAAAGCCTACATTTTTACTTCCCAAGTGTTTAATTTTTCTAACCATAAGCAATAGCGAGACAACTTAAAAGGAAAAATTTTCTTCTCACATATTTCCTAGTACCTCAAAAGATGCTGTAGAAAACAATGTCAGCTCATGCAGAAAGCACACTTTCTTTTTTGTTGTTTGGTTTTTTTGCATATGGAAGTAAACCACATTAAAAGAAGCCTACCTACTTTGTAGAAAGCAAAGCAGACAGAATAGTACCATGCACTTGTATTCAGCAAGTAAGCACCAGAAAGGGAAGATGACACTTCAGGAGCTACAGAGTGCTACCAGTGCACCTCTCTCTTTTCCTAATTTGGGAGCTCTTAAGTCCTATCTGCCATGGGACTCTCTTCTTCTCTCTAAGACAGCTGTTGACTATTTAGCTCACAATGATGAAGCACAGAAGAAAAATTAATAGGACCAGAGAAACTTTCACAAAGCAGCCACAGCAGGGATGCTTCACACAGAGACATGGCATCTGAATGCAAATAGGCAGTCCTTAGCAGGCCAAGGGTTGCTGTTCACTTTGTTTTCAGGCAGATTTGCAGACCTGAGTGGTTACAGAGGAAGAGCAGCATATGGGACATGCGTGAAACCTCACTGAGTCTCCCACGCAGTGCTAAGCCAGCTAGCTAAGAACCTAATCCTGGGCAGGGAAAATATCACCATCTGACAGAGCTTTGCCAGTGTGAAGCAGCATCTCACAAGCTGAGAAGCAGTTCAGTGGTACAGCTGTGGTGAATCTGAGGATGCATCCTGTTGCTCTTACTAGACCTGAAGATGTTGCAGGGTCCTTTGTTTGTCAAGCTCCTATTGCTTTGCACTCCTCAGATTTTTAGATAACGCCTTTTCTGTGAATCCTTCTTCCTTTCAAGCTACTATTGACTAAATTGGAATATCCGGAAGGAACATATATCACAAGATATCATATACATCATCTCAGTGCTACATCTGGTTTACAACACAGTTGTGTGCTAACTCAGCTACATTGCTTTGTCCATGGAACTTGGCTGGTCAGTGTATGCAAAAAGCCTTTTGTTGGACTGCAGAAAACCTGAAAATAAACTTGAAAATGCCCCATGTTCTTCATGATGTCTTGAGCAGTGCAGTTTCAAGGTGCATCTTACCCTCTCATGGTGTCCAAAGTGATCAAACATCTCCTTACCTGAGCTGAAAATGCTGAAACAGCTGGAAAACCAAGCATCTGCTTCATAAGGTGGAACATCCCCATGCAAGCACTCATCTGTACAACCCTGGTGCAGGTGCCCTGTTTGAGCCAGAGAACATATACTGAACGGCAACTACCATAGGAGATTGCAGCCTGACAGGGCTCTTCAAAGAGCAAGATCACCCTTCACTAAAAATACTAGGTATGTGTATTTTGTTCTACAGATCTGTACGGGTTCAGAGCAGCATCTACCTTTTAACAAGAAAGGAGCATCTGCATCACTATAGCTATTTATAAACTTCATATCAGCTTTCCCAAGCAGGTCTAAATCACAGACATCATCTTCCTTTCCTTGGCAGCTTACTCCTCTACCTTCGCCCTTCAGAAACTTGATGAAATATGCTAATTTCCACCAGGCTCTATTTGTTCCTGCTCCTTAGCAGGTGTCTGTGCAGACCACAAGCTGGATAGAGCTGTGCCAGCTCATGGCAGCAGGCATCAGCTGTGGTATGACTTGCTTACCAAGCCTTGAACACTGCCATGTTCTGCCTTGTGCTTTACGGGCAGCCTTTCCTTGAGTGTGCATGTCTGGAGGAACAGAAAATGCAGGATCCACCTGAGGTGCTTGGATGGTTCCTAGGCATTAAATCTATTTAGTCACTGCTTGAAACTAAATCTATTTGAGGGCTGTTTGATGACTTTAGTTAATTAAAAGGCTTTTATTTAATGCTGGTTACTCTTACATTTAGTGGGAAAAAAAGAGATTATTTTCAATATTGTCTCTTCGGATAAGAAGAATTAGCTGCTTCTGCTGATATAATCTCCTCTTAGTAAGTAACCAAGAAAGATTCATTATTGTCCCTTGAAGCTAAAGAAATGTCAAAGGTATTAAAACATTGACATTTTGTTGCAGTACGATCTGTGAGATAAACCAGTAAGCTGCCTGAAGGCAAACTCTGAGATTACTCATCCGATTCTGTCGCTGTGATATGGCATTGTGGCACAAAATTGCCATGAGTCACCCCCTCCCCTGTCAAGGTTCACATAAATGGCTGTGCACCATTTATCATGGTTATAACGGGCTCAAAAGGGCCAGGGCTAGAAACTGAGAGCTGTTCGTGGTGCTGATTTTCATAACAAAATATGAGCTTGTTGGAATCTGTATTTTTTTTTTACCGGTGCCAAATGAAATGCTGCACATGACCTGATCAGATGATGCTGAGAAAAAGCAGTATTAAATCATTTGGGTTCAGTCAGTTGGGATAGCTCAGAATTGTCTAAATGCCCTAAAAACCCATTATTTCTCCTAAATGAATCCCTTCCACCTATCTCTCCTGGTCCCATTTTTATTTTGCTATAGTTCTTTCCAAGTGCATTGAGAAGACAAGATGAAAAAAATCCTTGCCTGGTGAAAAGACCTGTCCTGTCTGTGTCTCCAAGATGCCCATTCTCCTTGTTCACCTCCTGAGGATTGTGTCTACTGTCCAGCTGAAGCTCTGTCCTTCAGCCTTGTGCTGGTGCCTTTAAGCTTTCCATGGCCCATATTTCTGAACTTGCTTGAGTTAAACCATACAGAGGCAGACAGTTGACAGTTGTCATCCAGCATGTATCAGCAGCCTTGGTTTCTCTATTTGCTGGCCAGGACAGCCTGTGGGATGCCCTCAGCTTATTTCACCCTTCCTCCAGGTTGCCTGAAACTGTCACAGATCACAGTGGGACAACCATTCCACTAGCACATTTCTCTGAGTATATGTTTTAGAGGCAATAAATACTTCTGGGCTTTCACAAAAAAAACCAAGCAAAACGAAACAGGAAGAATAGCTTTTTTGACAGTTTGAAAAAAGCAGATTAAGTGTTTTGCATTTCTTTGTTATAGAAGGTGGTAAGAAATGTGCTGTAGCACTAAGGAGCATCAGCTGACATTTTTTCTCCACTAACCTATGGCCTGGCTAGCACATAAAGCAGTGCTAAAGCAGAGAGGTCTTGGTATCATTAAAATCACATTTTCTCAAACATCACTTTTGAATTAGAATGGATTTTAAGATCAAAAATCCCATCTCCACCATCACTTCAGCCTTCACAGAGTAAGAAAACTCTACTCAAGTTACAGTAAGGCCTTACCGCATTCTCACTAACTCTGTTCTTGGTCTTGGTGTTTAGCGTGGAGAAAAGATAGGGAACCTCATTAATGTCTATGAATATCTAAAGGAAGAGTGTCAAGAGGATGGAGCCAGGCTCTTCCTGGTGGTGCAAAGCAATGGGACAAGAGACAAGCAGCAGAAACTGATGCACAGGAAGTTCCACCTGAATATGAGGAAGAACTTCTTTGCTGTGCAGGTGACCATGAACTGGAACAGGTTGTCCAGAGAAGTTGTGGAATCTCCCTCATTATTCAAGATGTACCAGCCCTCAAGTCTTCTTTCTAAGGAGAAGTGAGAACTCTTTCAGTTTTGAGTGATGGGTTTCTTCAGAGTGGAGGCAATGCTTTATTCCTCTCAGATCCTGAACAAGCTTGATGCATCTTGTGCCCACAGGAGAGGCATTTACATCAGTAAAGGCCCCTGGAGCCTTTCAGCTGATGAAGCTCAGCCCCACAGAGATGGCAGGTTCCTATGCAGTTACCCATGCTACCAACAATTTCTGTTTATTTTAGAGTGTTTTCAGTGGTGAGCCCTCTCCCTGCCTCTCAAGAGCCCAAAGGCAAGGAAAGCCCATTCAGTAGGGCTCCCCCGACTTTGAGTTTTTGCTAAGATATTGCTGAGGGTTTAATTTGAATCTCTTATTGCCACTCAGAAATGCTCAATTTTAGTGGCACAGGTCTCCTCGAGACATTTCAAGACAGCTCTCAACCACTCCCCACTCAACCATTCCCCACTATTCCCTTGCTGGAAAGCAGGCATAGCTGCTATGCTATAGCTCAGGCTCTGAGGAGGAGAGGGAATGAAAACAGACAGATCACCCCAGTCTCTGCAAGCCAGGAGTGACAGATACATTTTCACATGGCTCATCTCTGCATGGGAAGATCCCACAGATTCAGTTTGTGAAATACATCCCACACTCAGACTTCTCTCTGTATCTCCTTTTCCTCACCCAAGGTGCAAGCTCAAATCTTGATCTTGATTATCTATTTAATGCTCAAAAAAGATAACCCAGACTATCCTTAGAAGCTTCTTGCCATGAATCCAGGTCCAGATGCAACCTGCAGGCAGCCTCAAATTTGGAAGGGACCCAGAACTCACAGCAGACCCAGGCTGGTACTGGCACATGAGACATAGACTTAGCCAGGAGAGGGACATTACCAAATAAAAACAGCAGCTCCATCACAGCTTCCAGTCCTTCTCTGCCTTTCTGCAGCTTCGTCTGCCTTCGGAGAACCAGGCACACACCCCATAGCATGCCCTAGCAGAAGGTCAAAGTGAAAACAATCTCTTTTTAGCTGCTTTTGGCTCTTCCTTCTCCTGAAGCCTGGTCCCTGAAGACACCTAACACTCTCAGCCACCCCTCCATCCCTAGGTCTGTCCACAGCACTGAACTCCTCTCCTTTTGTCATCTAGCTGAGCTGTCCTTCCTCATGGTGTTCAACAAACCTCTTTCCCAGGACTTCTGCCCCACATCCTGTCCCTACCCTGGCACAGAGGATGAGGTCTGTGCACTTTCTGAGTCACTGCAAGCCAAACAGGCAGAGCTCAGCCCTGAGGATTTGTCCAACCCTGACCATGCCAGGCACAGAGAAGAAAATAACTCTGTTATCTTTTTCAGAGCAGACTGCAGCTTCGTGCCTTCATTATGTATTACTCTTGTCATCAGCCAAAAAGCATTCAGGAAAACAGCCAAGCCTAGCTTATCAAATGTGCCTGGTAAGAATATCTTGTGATTTAAAGCCTTGGCACAGCACCCAGCACAGGCGAGTGCTTCCGCTGCAACTGTTTGAATTTTCCTGGCTATTTTGGAGGGAGGCCAGAGGGACCAATCTCACCCTGAAGCTGGGCATGTGAGTGTCTTGCTGAACCAAGGCCAAAATTTCCCTAGAAGAAAAAAAGGCAGAGCTTATATAAGCATGAAAACCAACAACAACAAAAAAACTTTACTCTCATTTCCATAAGGCATGGAAACAAGGAACAAATCTACAGTAAATTAGCTAGACATGAACATTTGGATTCAGATTTCATTAGCTTGCACATCTGGTTAAAACTAGGCATGATTTATTGCAAACTCTAAGGAGGTGTATGGGCCTCTATTTAGTGATTAGGGAGATGAATCTCCCTACCTCCCCCAATCACTTTATTTCCTGTTTTAATTTCATAATGGCTAGTTTGAAATTTCCACAAACACTAATGGGATCTGTTTTCCCTCATGGGAGTTCACTTCACCTCCTTTGATAATCGAAGACATGACAAGGTAGCAGTCTTCAGCCGAAGACTGTTGGCACAGCCCTGGGCACAGCCTGCCAGGATGGACATGGCAGTGCTGCGAAGGGCAAGGCTGCCCTGATGGGGAAGATTTTCTGTACCCAGAGAGACAGCACAGCATTTATAAAAAGTCACTCTTCCATATTAATGAAAAGGCTTGCACTGAGTGGGTGTATAGCTAAGCTGAGCACCAGGCACCTGATGGTGACATTAAGCACCTTAGGGTGGGGGTGGTGAGCCAACCATGGGATGCTCTGGGGAGCTGCAGGTGCTGGGATTTTTCCACCACCAAGCCCTGTTCTCCTGTCCCATCCTTGCCAGGCTGCTGGAGCTCTCAGCCAGGCCATGACCCCCACATTTTATGCTCCAAGACTGCAGGATGTTACTGCCTGCATAGTCCCATGGTGGACAGGTATGGGTAACCCAATCCATTGTTTTCCTTCACAGCAATTCTATGTCCCTAAACAATGTGATTTTTAAATCTGGTATTGTAAAATTTTCCCAGAAGGCAGTCTCCATCCTCCTGGGGAGAAACTGGTGGAGTAAGATTCATGTTCCTTTTCAGGTGTTCAAAAGTACAGAAAGGTAAATGTAACTCCAAATAACCCCCTTGTATGTCATTGTTTACTCCTAGGAAAAGTTCAGCCAGCAGAGTTAGGTATATGAGGAAGAAATTAAGCAGCTGTGGGTTTCATGTGGCAGCTAGAGCTGAATGTACTCAGTTACTGCTCAAGCCCACACAGTAAGGCTGTGGAAGAGATACATGCATAATTCATATAGTTTTAATTAAATGGTAACATCTTTCAATATATTGAATTTACTGCAATTACATTTATCGTAATTACATTTATCTCATCACACCCTTTGACCTACTGAAGCATCACTTTTTTTTTCTTTCAATTACAATACGAACATAAACAACACTAATTGGACTTTAGGACTAGATGTGACAAAGGACACTCGGAGCCGTTCCAGGTTTCCCCCACTGGAGGGAGCAGGGATGCCCAAGGGCCACTGAGGGACATAGAAGCTGCCCTGAACTGACCCACAGCTGCAGGGAACGAGTCCTGCATGTCCTAAAGCTCCTCTCTGAGGCTTGGATACAGTGTTCTTGGAAGGGTTTTCAAGCAAGCAAGGCTGTCCTGCAGCTTTGTTCAAGCAGAGACCACAGTGCAAGCAGGGGTGAACAGGCTGGTGAGAACAGGGGTTTGGGATTGGCAGAGGTGGCCCTTGGAGATCAACTGAGCCACCTCAGTGCTGCACAAAGATATCGTTCAGGAGAAGGGTGTCTCTAGAAAGTGGAGCCTGGAGTTTTTGCCATTGGATTCATAGGTAATGCACGCAGCTAGGAGATGTGTCACCTCTGAGGAGCAGGTTGCTGAGACCCATCATGACACGTTGTCCTCTGCCAAACTCATTGCTCAGCTCCCCACAGTCTGTGATGGGATCTATTGGGTGCAGTGCAGGGTCAGTGTCTGGGTTTTCTTGGCTGGGTAGGCCACAGCACAGCTGTGCTGGGGACCACTCATGTGTGGGGAGATGTTTCAAGTCACAAGATGGGCCACAGGACTGGCAGTGCAGGGGTTCAAGTCACTGCACTAATCCAGTTTTTCCAGAGAAGGAACCTAAATCATGTTGTTGGGGAAGGATGGGAGATAGAAATCCCGCAAGGGGAGAATGAGGGTGAAGAGATGAGACCTCTCCCTCTTCCACCGCATACCCCATTTCTTTCCAGTGCTTCAAAGTTTAGCACAGCAATATGGAGCAGCGTAGCTAAAGACCTCAGCGGTAGGAAGGGAGAAAATCGTGGTCCATTGCTACCATGTAGGATTATGGGGAGGATAGAGAGGCTGCAAAAATACCCTGTCTGAAGCAAGAAGAAAGAAAGAAGGGAGGGAGGGAGGGAGAAAAGGAAGGAAAAAGAGGGAGGGAGGAGAGAGAGAGAGGGAAGGAGCTAGGCAAGGAAGGTGACTTTTGTCACACTTCTTCAGGGTGCCTCTGTTCACTAAGGCCTCACTGATAAAATGGAGTTTAACCATCCAAAATATGAGAGCAAAATCACTCACCTCAAGGGTAGGGCAAATGATCATATCCTCTCTTTAACACTGCTCCTCCTCTGTGTCCTTCTCTGGTGCCATGGAGTAGGCAGGAGTGTCACTGGGCTGAGCAGTGTACCCACAGATATTTACTGGAATTGATGGGAGCCCCTGCAGCCATGGCTGATGGCAGACCCTCGCTAGCCAGCTGGTCTCTAATCAGAGATCATCTCATGGAGCTTTCCTGGTTGGCAAGAAAACCTGTTGTGCTGTAATACCTCTTAGACCCTGGACTCAGGACAGCAGAAGGGGAGGTGGAGAGATGAGTGAGACACAGAGGAAGGGTAGAAAAGTACGGATAGAGGAGCACCTACTGAGGGTCAGGAAAAGCAAGAGCTGGCAAGAGCCTTCAAAAAGGCAAAAGGTTTTCAACTGGAAAGCCAACCAAGCCAGAGGTACTTGTGTGGGAGGAGTGCTCACAAGGGTAAAGGAAGCAGGCACCCATGGAACAGTCTGTGAGAGTGCTGAGCAGAGGAGGGAGGAGGAGTAGCAGTGTGGCATAGAAAGGCACTCAGGGGCTGAGAGGTAGGTCATTAGAAGAGGTACCTTCTGTTCCCAGTGGCTTGCAATAACCAGCACACGTTGTCAGAAACCCACACGGAGCCTTGGCATGTTGAGCTGCAAGTCGAAAAATGGGAATGCTCTTGGGCTGCAGAGCTAAGGCAGCTCCAGCATTTCCCCTCCCTGTCTTGATATGCCAGCAACCTTGGTGGAGGTGCTTCTCAGGGGCTGTCATTCTTGCATTGCCATAAAGGAGCTGTGAGCCAGTGTGACAAGGACGCTGCCATTCTCATTTGGAGCAAGCACGTGTGCTGCCAAAGGCAGCTCTGCTGCAGACCTTCCTCTGTTCCTTGAGCAAAGATTGGTCCTGTGGGGTTTAGTCCACTTTGGAGGGCACAAGTTTGAAATGTCTTTGCAGGAGGGAGGAGTGATCAGTCTCCGTGATGTCTCTACCACTAAATCCCTAATTTGGCACACCCAGGTAGAGGGAAGTTCACACTGACCTTTCTCCCCAGAGCTTCACTCATCTCCTGATGGCCTCACAACATGGGCACAAGGCAGCTTTCCAAATCTCCAGAGCCTCAGCTTTCATGGGTGCCTCTTACACACATAAGCACCACATCTCTCAGCCTCACCAGCCCCGAACCCTCTCTGGGTGACCATGGAGTTGCAAATATCTCAACTCCCAGCAAGGCAGTGCAAATCCCATCTTGGAGAATGAAGAGGTTGAGTCAGCCACAGCAATAAATGGACCCCAAGAAGGACAGAAGTGCTGGGTGATATTAGCACTCTTCCCTCCAAAATAACCCCACCCCATCTTTGTTGTCTCATGTCAAGCCACCTTGTGCCCTTGACAAGTCTGGCATTGCTGGAAGGGGGCCAGCAGCCAGAGCAGAGCATGAGACAATTAGCAGAGAAATCACATTTTTTTGTTGTTGTTTTTGAGAACAGCAAGGGAAATAATTAAAAAAATAAGATATTTGAGTTCTTCACATCATTGAGTCCATGGGATGTTAAGCATCACTGACCAAATATCATTTAAGAAAAGAATTTTTGCTGTGGTTTTCTTGTATTTCCAGAAGAGTTTGCTAATGAAAGGCAGAGGAAGAACGATGCAGAAGGGTTATGTTGCTCCCTGCTTGAAGAACTGAATAATCACTGCATGAAACAGTAAAGATCCATGTGGCTTTTATGCCACTCAGATGACAGAGCTGAGCACTCACTGGCATTATATAGTGCACACACACACTGTAGAAATGCTCATTAAAAAATAACATAATTAGTATCAGCTGCATATTGCTTATGCAATGAGACAATTTTATATATATAATATTAAAATAAAGTAAAAAGGCAAATAATATTTTAGGCAGTACTTAGCCATCAAGCTGCCCAGCAGGTGACAGTGTGGGTTTTTTGCTGCTCTCTTTTTTGCTATTGTTTCCCCCTAGTCTCCTGATCATCATAGACCCTAGAGACTGGTGAGGAGACACCTCACAGACCATATGTGCTACTGGCAGCACATAAGATGTAATGGTCAGGATTGTCAAACACATCTGATGCCACAGCTAAATGGATCATATTTCCAGCTTCTCACAAAAAGGGCAAGTCTACTTTCTTCATCCAACACCAGAGGCTGGGATGCTGCCATGAACCTGTTCTGGAGTGGCTGGGAAAGCACAATAGTTGATCTTTCATTTCTCTCATTCCCTGGCGTATCCTCCTGCACATCTGGTCACAACCAGACCTGACTCTGGGTTTGCTGCAGGGTTGCACTTCAAGTCAAGTTGCACTTGGGCATGGGAATCCCAGTGCTGGCCAACTCAAAAGGCTTCACTGTGCTTGGCAAAGGCATGGCCTTTCATGGGACTTGGGGTTTCTTCCACTCGCCTGTGTTTGCACCCTGATGGGTGCCTTCCTATCCCTTTGCTGCCATAGGATTTGTGCACCACAGCCAGGCTGAAACCATTGTCTTACTGTCCCCCTGTCCCAACTTAATAGTGCCTGCATGCGAAGTGTGTTTTCTGCTCGAGAAAGCATGTCTCCAAAGACATGGAATTAATCTCCATGACTTCACACTCTATCTCATAGATCAGTCGTCTGATAACGAACCAAAAGATTGTTCAGATTCACATCTCTGAAGTCCCCACGCTTCTCCATTGCAGCTGAATTTCACAAGAGTATTTGCTGACTTTTTAGTGCACAGCTTCTCATTCCACTGCATCTCAGAACACTGTTCTTCAGCAAAGACCTGCATTAAGGAGAATTAATTAACTAGGTTTGCTCTCTGGATAATCAATTTTCTTGGTATAAATTGAGTAGTGTTGGAAGAATGCTGATCTGTTGCTCCTCTGATTTCCCCGCATAGAGATTAAAAATAGAAGATCCAGATGGAGAAATTGGGTTGGGATCAGATTCCTTCCGAATACAGAGTTTTGGCAGCCTCAGAAAATGGGGTGAACATTGCTGGGATTTAATTTCTTAAGTGCACTGGGAAAGTTAATGTCAAAATGTCCTGATTTAGATATCTTTGAAGGAAAGGGAAATGTTTCATTCTGAAGGAACTTTTCATTTAGACATTGAAAGAAAGG
The DNA here is from genome assembly GCA_013397795.1 of Orthonyx spaldingii. Taxonomy (NCBI): domain Eukaryota; kingdom Metazoa; phylum Chordata; class Aves; order Passeriformes; family Orthonychidae; genus Orthonyx; species Orthonyx spaldingii. The sequence continues at coordinate 1,170,714 of VZTJ01002382.1, read as the reverse complement.
CTAAATCAAGGGCAAAAATATGAGTGAAATGGTTTAATTGTGTTAGAAAAAAATTACAGTGAACAGGCTTTGTTTGTTGTGTGCTTTTTGTGGGTATGTTTTAAATTTTCCTCTATGGAGCAGTTTAATAACTTGGTGTCTCTCAGCCCTGTGTGGAAGATTCCTCCCCAGCCCTTCCACTCTAGTAATGCTTTTTGCTGCCTTTTGAGCCCTAGATGAAAGATCAACAATCTGCCAAGTTTTGTGTTTCTTTACCTTGATCCTGCCAGTGTTTTACTGGCTCTGGTGTTCAGCAAAGTATGCCCTAGCTAATGACCCCACAGATGATTGTCACCCTACAACACTGGACTATAACTTTAAGCTGGAGGAAACACTCTGGGCTTTATGAAGAAATTATCTCTCTGTTTTTCGTTTGTGTTGTAACTTTTTTATGATGGTGAATCGACTTTCTTAGCAAGCAAATATTTCCTTTAATTGGCATGCTGCCCCTTGCCTCCTAAATGACTGGTTTGGCTACAAACTGCTCAGACTCTGTGATTCATTTTTCATCTCTTTTATTGCAGGCATGAATACAGGAACAGGTAAACAGCTGAGCCGTAAAAGTTTCTCTTTAGGCATGTTTTCAACAAAATGCCATCATACACTGTCTGATGATACACGCTGCTGCTACTCAGATGAAACAAAATGGTGTGAGCAGTCTTGCTTTAAAGCTGCTACCCACCACTCAATGCTGCAGCTGCCAAAGAAGCCTTCTCCTCCACTTACTCTCTATCTTCCCTCCTTCTCCATGTCATCTACAGCTTCTTTTACGGCACTTAACTTTACAAAACACAGTTGTGAGGCTAATCTTACATGCAATTACAGATCAGTCTCAGTATATTTATTGCAAACTCCTTGAACATCAGGACATTAAAAAAAAAAGAAAAAAGAAAAAGAAAGAAAAAATATTCCATTGCATAATTACAAGTAGGTTTTTTGTAGCAAATGAACCAGAAATGTATTCAGAAAAAAATAAATAAATAAAACCAAAGGCTATTTGTAAACAGTTCAAACAAAACATGATGCTGCCTCCAATGAAACATTTCACTGCATTGCCAGCTCTGTTTCAAATGGGCACGTAGGCATCCTGTTGCAAGAGAGTGAAGCCATGAACTGAAACTTTGGAGGAGTTAATTTTCAAATTTTGCACTTCCAGGGTCTATGAAACATGAAAAGTCTGCACACACTGTGGGATCTGAGAGAGGTGTGGAATCTCAACCAACATTTCTAAAGAAAACCCAGTTATTCCTTTTAAAACAAAATAGTGGAAACAGCTGAACCACACAAAAACAAAGCACAATTGGTTGGCTTCCATAAGAGACTGCAAAATGAGAAAATATTTAACTCCTTGCATAGCTATTTAAATGGCCAATAAATTTTGCTGGAATCACCCAAACATGACAACATTGCATTCTGCTGCTTAGAGACTTCACGCTGAAAAGCTGGGATCTGCTGACGGGGTCAGAGCATCACTCAGGGCACTGTGAAAAGCCAGGGCCACCCCTGGTAGGCTCTGCCAGTGTGGCTACAGCAGGAGGGTTCATCAACCAGCTACTCCCAGATGGAGCACAACTATAGCGAAGCCTCTGTGTGCTTATGTTACTGTAAGCCGTTATCCCAGCTCTCTGTTCTCCCACAAGGGATAAAAACTGTTCTGAAAAAAGGATATTTCTGGTCGTTTATTTGCACCTAACGTGCAAGGCTTCCGCTGGCAGAGCTATGTTGATCCCAAATTATACCTCAAAGCTGAACCCTGGATGATGCAGCTGAGTCAGCAAGGGTTTGCAATGTAGACCTAACCAGAGGGACGGAAAGCAGGATTCATCTCACCTAACTTTAATCGGTATAAAGATAGACACTTAAGTCAGAGGCACCACCGGAAGACAGTTCCTTCGATCTCTCATCAGGTGAGAGCTGGGCATTTTAATATTAGGTGAGATGAACCCTTTCCCAGGAAAGCTGAAGAGACAAACTCCTTTCAGCCACCCTTTCCTGTCACCAGTTCTGGAGACCATGCTTCAGAAGGCTGCTGTTCAAATGCGTTATCTTTACACATGTCAATGTACATGATAATGATAGCCTGTGCTGGGCTTCATGCTGCCACAACTACATATGCAAGCTCATTAAAGCTAGCTCAGATACTTCTGCACTATTATATAGACATACCTTCAGGCAGAGTATCCTTTAACACCTGTAAAGTTAAACTGTAGGGGCAAATCTGGACTATCTGCCCCTCTTAAATATATTCATGTTGACATTGTCTTGTTCACAGTAGTTTTGGGTAACAGGTGTCCTAACACTGTAATTCCCAACCAGAGGTGAGGCAGAAGTGTTTCTTCAGAGGATGTGAAAACTGAGATGCTGAAGCATGGCTGAAGAAGGTACTTAGTAAGAAAGAACAAGGTGATGACATTCCACAGTTAAAAGTTTAGTTTGATATCAGTAAAACAGTTCTAATAAAGCTCCATTAGACTGCAGAATAGGAAACAGTGGCAGCCAGTGGATAAGACACTAAAACAAGACAAGGCAACGTACTTGGAATTGTTCTGTAGAAAACGTCCCACAGAAACTAAGCAGCCACATGAGTCTTTCCCTCTTCTCCTGGTGGGAACCAAAGAAGGAGGAATCTCTGCCCTTCTTCAGCTATCCCAGAGCATGCTTCAGCTAAAAAGACTTGGCCGTATAAAGTAACCTTGGTTCACGTTTCTTGTTTTCTGATTCTGACTATTTCAGCTGAAGAAATTTTATACAATGGGAGCAAAAACGATGCACTTAAAATAATAAACTAATACACTGTTTATGAGCCAGAACATCTTATGGGCTGGTCTGACTCAGGCATTCAGTTTTGCTAAAGGCTTTTGCTTATGTGACCAGAGTGTCCTAACATGGGTAATTGGATCTGTTTTGCCTCCAAACCTGAATGCATATTGTGGGGTTCCTAAAGTCCACTCCATGCAATCAGTATAACTGAAGGGTGTGTTCAGACTTTTTTCCTGTTTGTTTTTTTTCCTGGTTTTCCTTGACAATGACTTCATGATACTGTTGCCAGTTCAAACACAACTGGGGAGTTACCTAACAGGCAGAAAACCATATTCAGCTAGAGTCAGCACTGTGCCATTCTCAACCTTACTTCCTTTTCCTCTCCCAAACTAGCATCTCTAGTTACAATTTTTTTTTATTTCTTCTTCAGAATGCTCACTCTCACTTGGACACATGCAAAATGTGCTGCTGCTTGTCCCTCACCAATGCCTTCTGGGAAGTGGTGAGAAAAGAGTAACAAGAAATTGTATTTTTTTGTGTCTGTGCATTTCCCCCTCCTTTCTGATTTCCTCACAGGGATTTAATGTTCCTAATCAATTTTTAAGAACCCTGGATTGATGGAGTGGGGCATTAAAACATAAGGAACAGAAATGTCCTGGCACTGCAACTAGAGCGTGGACAGCATACAAGTCATATCTGTTTATCCAGAAAAGTCACTGGAATGCTCTTAAATCTACAGTCCAGGTGTGTTTTTGTGGCTCCTTGTGCCCACTGCTCATGTTGAGCCTGTTGATTCAATTTTGTAATGTGATTTTCTACCTAACACTTGTGCTGTGTATTTTGACCCAATTTATAGCAACCAAAAAGTTTTGGGTTTGGTGGATTTAAATGGGAAGCCTAATGCTAATTTCTTGTCCCAGCAAATATAAAACAGACAAGTCATTTTATACCTTCACACTGCATTCCACAGTCTTACGAAGCTCTCCAGAACTCTCATTTCAGGAAGACAGCAAAAGCTAACTCTGAAGGAAAACCCAGTCTCACAGCAATCACTTCCCAGCCTCCACACAAACAAACTGCTTAAGCTGAGATAAAGCCATTGTAATCAGTGCCAAATGAAGGGCAATCTTTTATCTTAATACAAATAAGAGAACATAGTGTACAGAGTAACAGAAAAATATACATCTTCAGCCATACAAAACGCACAAAAGCTTTCCCATTGAAAGAGTACCTTGTAGCTGACAGTCAGATGTTTTCAGTTTTCTAGATGACCCTGCACTACTGAACAAGGGGAAACAGAGACCTTTCTTTTTCCCTAGGAAATAGTTGGTAGCATTACCTGTATACCATAAATTCCCTCCCTGCGGCTGCGGCTCTGCTAGTGCTGGACCACCCACCCCACCTCATGCCTGAGATAGCTCCACTGGATGTAGAGGCTGCTTGGGTGTTGGAGGTGAACGGGATGTATAGTCAGGGGCACCCTCCACAGGTTTGCTGGGACATACCTGCTGATTAGTAGAGTTAAAAAATATGGGTATAGGCATAGCTATGCCATAAACTATCATTGTTCTTGTTCTTTAAAATGACCAATCAGCTCATGTCAGTCGGGAAGGTGGTTTATTTACCCAGGAAGGAAAAAATTCTCCCTATGTGAGCTATGTCCACAGTGCTGAGGCTCTGCAGCCTTCAGTGCTGGGGCAGAAGATGTCTGAGCGTGGGCGAGCCTTAAAGCCTAGGCAAACTGGAGAAGGTAAAACTCCTCACTTACTTTAAAAAAGTCAGTATCAAGCTAGAAAGTCAGTAGCAAATTACTTTAAACAACAGATTTTTTTCATTCAGTAATGGAAATACGGTAAGATCTAGTTGAAGGTTTAGGTCAAGGTGACGAACTATAGGGAGTACTGGGTGCGTATATCTGTATGGTGGGGTGCCTTTCCCCCTTGCAGCTATTTATATCTCTGAGTGAAGGTTAAGGTTAGGAATTTAATAAGACAGCCATTTATTCTGTGGAGACTAACAGTCCTGGGGTTAGGATGTAATAATCATTCTTCTGCTTTAAAAATGGTTCTTTAACAAATAGCAGTAGCTCATTGCAATTTTCAGTTGTACAAAATGACATATTTTCTATGTTACTATCAAAATATTCTGCATAACATTAATTTCTGTGCACTTATTAACATATGTACAGAACAGTGTTTTCCAATAGAAATCAGTATGCTCCTTGCTGATCCTCTTTGCCCTAGATTTACCAAAACCAAACCAGAAATTAATTGTGTTAATAGTATAAAATCTCAGGAGAGATAAAGGATTGAAGGTTTATTTCCCAGCAGCAAATGAATAAAGGAACTCCTTCAAGTTAAAGTCTAGCTGAGACGTAATTTTAACCAACCGTGGTGAATCCAGGCGAGCCAGGAATATCACATATTTTCCCGATGCATTATGTTGAGTACACAGAAGCAGAGGAATGTAAACAGACAGAAGGCACATGAAAGGCCCCAATCCATTCTCCATCTGACGGAAATGCGAATTTCATAATTCTGTCATCAAGAGTCTTTTCATCATTTTCTCTCTCTCAAGTTCACGCCTCAGAGTCTCAGCACTGTGTAATTAATGCACAAACAGCCAATTATGGGAACAACAATAAGTCTTAGCTTTCAATTTAAAATAATTAACATTTTCAAAATACCAAAGGAGGGGAAAAAAAGGTCAGACTCAATTCAGTGAAAAAGCTGATAACTGATGGCTGATTCAAAAACAAGTATTGTTTGATATTTCTGAAGAGCAAACAGAGGAAAGAAGAAGGATATAAAAAGATCCACATGGCAAAACAGTTTGTAATTTCATCTAACCCCCATTAAAGGCTACTGATTTCAAAGGAAGCTGGACTAGGACTCTAAAAATGGAGCAGCTACAGCAAATGCCATCATGAAAGACTACTGTTACAGCTTTCTGCTCCTTGGTGTTGTCTGATACTGAGGGATATCAATATATATAGGTATGCTGAATTTACCACCGCCCTGCACATATCAGGATGTGGGAATCAGAGCCTGAAGTCCTAGCTCTCATCAATTCACTCCAGAGCCCAGAAGCTCTGTAACCCTGGGAATGCCACAGGTTAGTGATTCCATTTCTGAAACTGTTTAATGTGCTGTTCTGGAAGTTATGTATCTCACACTTGTAACAGAGTTTGGAGATTTAAACTGCATTGCAGAAACCTTGCAGCCCATTAATGGACAAACAGGGGTAGAATCACCCATGTGTGCTTGAGACATCCTACAAAGATGAGTTCAGCACTTCAGTATTACATTTACACTGGAATGGTAAATTTTTAGATGAGTTAGCTCTGCTGAAAAAGTGTGCAGGTGCAATTAACCAACACCTGCAAAAAATAATTAACAACTAAAAATGGGAATTGACTGCGAATCTAAAAGTAAAAAAGACTCATTTATTATGATGTCAAAGAAATGCTTTTCTCTTCATAAACATTGGACTATTTGTGCTCCAGAAGTACTGAGTATATCCACTGCTACATTTATATTCAGTAAATTATCAGCTTGGGAAGTTCAGCTTTGATTATATTATAGAATAAGAAGCCAGCATGCAAAACCAGTAGGATGAAAGAATAGAAAACTGAAAAGAGTCTGCCTCTGGAAAGGTGGTATAGCTTGTTGTTTCTCTGAGAAACTACAAGACCACTGTAGCTTGACATTACTAAAAAAGAAAAAAAAAAANATTAATAAAAAAAAAAAAAAAAAAAAAAAAAGAAAAAGAAAGAAGAACAAGAAAGAAAACCAACGCCTGTTTTTCATTTAGAAGAACAGACATTTCTCAACCTCAGCTTTCCCCCTACGGACATCTAATTTTAAAAAACAAATTGTAAAAGCAATTATTAAAACAAAACCTTTGTTGTTCAGACAAAATTACTTGCCTGAGGAAAATCTGCACAAACCTTTCTCTCCAGGCCATTGGCCACAGAAATGGTACACTGCTGTCTGCAGCAGTTAATTAAGGTAGGGTTTTTTTATCTCAGAGCATGAGAGTATGAGTTATAGATATTTCTTTACATAACCCACCTATTCTGAAGTAGTCAAGCAATAATCTTTTGGTATAAGAGAAAATGACAGTTTATGGTAATTATGACAGAAAAAGGGAAATCAAGCTGATTCGTTTAACGCAGAGAGCATCAGAGTATTTCTGTGAAAGAACTGCACAGTACCTGTCTGCCAGCGAAATGGGCTTATGTGACGTGTATACTGTCTGGACTGTTGGAGTCGGTATAGTCTCTGCCAGAGACCTCAGGACGGGTGATGGAGACACCAACGTAATCTTAGGAGATGACTGCACCCCACAGCATTGTAATTTGCTGTCTGCAAATTCTGCCTACACAAAAAAA
>VZTJ01002382.1:1080237-1163502 GCA_013397795.1 Orthonyx spaldingii | reverse complement strand
AAAAAAAAAAAAAAAAGTACACACACACAGAGAAAGAAAATAATTGTAGATTAGCTTCTGCTGGTCTTGCTATCCTTCACTATCCAATTCATTGCCAAGCACTCAGTAACAACTAAGAATGAGAAGAAATGGGAGGCTGTGGCTATAACCTCTCAGTGCAACCTCTGCAGATGCTGGACAGCCACCTCTTTTGATGCCTGAGGGGCAAGCCTGATTGCAACGTGCTCTGTGTGGGATGACACTGCATGTATGGGACTGGCAGCATTCAGGTAAAAAACATCATCAGTTTGGAGAAAGACACTTATCATTACTGCATTTTCCCTAAAAATAATGCAGAATGTTGACAACATGAGATTTCTGGAATATTCTTCAGGAATCCCATACAATTTGCTGGTGGGTCCTCTAATTACTCTGTGTTTTGTTAACAGCTTTGAGTCTGGATTTTAGGAGTCCAGGTTTTGAAATCTCCATCCCTTTCCCACATTTGCAAACTGGAATATGCCTCAAGAGAAATATTCTTGCAGCATCCAGTAACAGGCAATGTTAAAGCAATACTGGAAGTACAGATTTTAGACAAACAGCAAGCAGCCATCTCCTGTCTTTCAGGTGAGGCATATCAGCGCAGCAATATTACAGCAAAGACTGGGCTACATTTACAAGCAGAGGGGGAGGATCCCTAAAAATCAAACAGCCCTGTCTTGTTTTTTGGCATGGGCTATTTCTCACACCAAACCACAGCAGCTAGTGCCTGTGGTGCATGTCTGACCCTGACCTGGGAAGAATACAGAGCAACTACACTTATCAGTGTGTCAGGATCATTAGAACACCATCCTACTGGTATCAGCTGCATTTCTTACTTGATGACTTTTTGTTCTGAGCCTGGTTCAGAGTCTAAGGCAGGGAGGAAGAAAAGTCACCATCATAAGGAAGCAGCTATTTGAAGAGCATCCTTTTTTTTTTTTTTTTGGTCTTAATTATTTCTCAAATTCTGCAAGCCTCATAGAAGCAATGTGATTCACAAACATAGTTTAAACAGTGGGAAAACTATGTGAGCCCAGGAAAGACTGGCTCTGTTAGGTTTGCTTGCTTATTGTCATTTTTTAACATCTAAATACATCTCTTATGATCCACAATAACCTCTGAAGCAAAAGGAATTCCATTAATTGCACAAAATTAGTAAAATGAAAAAATGGAAAATCAACTAAAGAAACCCTCCTGTGTGTGAATAATGGCTGATAAAACCTGTTCAAAATTCTCTGTCATTCAACTTTTAAAACTCAACCTTACAAACTGCAGGGGTATGAAATTTGGTGTTCCTCATACACGATCCCTGTGCTCTGAGGACTGCCAGATCTTACTCTTTGGCATGAGAAGAAGACATCACTCTGAAGCTGATGTAAATTCTCCCAGCCTCACTGAAATCAGCAGAGTGATGACAAACTATAGTGGCTGAAGAACTGCCTTGAATTCCGTAATGTGTTTGCTCTGGATGATTATTTTACAGTATATCTCCAAAGCATCTTTTTATATATATGTCTGATTGCACAGTGTGCTTAAGCCAAATATTTAGCTGGTCTAAACAGATATAATTTCATTAATTTAAATCTATGTGACTTATACCTGCCCAAGAATACGGCTGTCATGCCTGCTGTTTTTCTATGGAAATCTCTGAAATTCAAAAAGGGTTCCTGGCTTGAAGCTTATATTTAAACACTCCAGGTAACCAAATTACCTAATTTTTCATCTGATCAAATCAACACAAGTGCATATACACCACCAAATTTGAAGCTGTACATGAAAGGTAAAGCCTTCCAAACGTCACTATTCATAATCTTTTTCCTGCTTAATAACATTTCAATGTTTTCTTCCAAGCAAAGAAAAAAAAAAAGGAAAAAAAGTGAAGGGGAAGCAAGGAAAGGAAAAAAGAAAACAATTAATAAACATTACCATCTGGGATTATGTATGACTGGAGACCATTCAGAGTTAGATCTGCCTGCAAGTCCTAGCTACCCTTCCCCTTACAGCTCCTGCCTGTGGTGTAGCTCACTTCAAGCCCTCAGCAGTGCATCAGGATGAACTGAAATGCTGCTGTGGAGAGACACCTCCCTCTGGGCTGGGATAGAGGGCCATGAAACACAGGACCAAAGCCCACCTAAGCCTCCTAATTGTTTTGCCATCTCTATGCAGGCCCGTAGGTAGCTGCTTGTTTGCTGCAGATATTTGTCCATAACTCGTTAAAAGGAACGTATGGGATCATGTGATGGATTATACATCATTAGGTTTTTATTGCAATGGTATTTTAAATATTTGTGATCTGGATTTTGCCCACCACCCTGCCCAGGGAAATGGGAATCTATGGGGAGAAGACGGGACTTCAGAAATACTAGCCAGAATTTTGCTTTGCTTCTTTTCTCCTGACAGAACATAACAAAAATTCAACATATGAATTTGCCATGAAATAGCCATTTTCTGCAATAGGGAAACTTCTGTGGGTAAGTATATCAGTATACCTTCTGTTTGCATTTTAAAGTTCTGATCCCCCCAATTACAAAAATATATGTTATATAGCCCTCCTAAATTTTGCTTTCATCCTAACTGTCAGAGATAGGAAAATAACATCTGAAAATCAATACTAATTAGTGGGAAAGCTATTTTGGGGTTGCATTTTTTTGCTAAGATGAAATAGTACTGTGAAAGACATAAGCACTGTAACTTTGGGTTAGCTTTTGTCCCGGTTGTACTGTCTGGACTTGGCTGACCTAATGAAACATTGTTGTGACATATTCCTGTGTACTTTCCAATGTATTTAATTAGAGCTCAACTCCGGCACTTACACAGCTTGGGGAGGCTGACTAACTCTGGCTTTAAAATACCTATATGGAGAAAAAACACATTTACATAAAAGCCCATGATCAGGTTTATTGTGAAAGAAAAGCCTCTTTCTTTTATCATTAAATACAGACAGAACCTTCACATGACCCAGCAGTGAATGAAGTTACTTATTGTGGATAATATGCCAGATATAGATTGCTGCAACCAGTAAAATTTAAGGTCAAAGTCTGAAATGTTTCATTTTGCAAAGGTAACTTAAAAATTGTAAGTCATTTTACAAGGGGTTTATAAGCAGTGTGTTTCTTCTAGAGTAGTTAATTTTTTCATACTTTTTTGGTCATACTTATTACATAATGCCTCTACCACTAAAGTAGGATTTAGATCGTACTTACTTTATAAATTGTCAAATAATTGTTTTCTGTTTGCATGTAGTTTATCTCACCAAAATCCCTAAATTATGTCTTCTGTGAAAATTTAACAAGAATGAAGTTCAATATTGGATTCAAGTTATTAGGTAAACATGAGAGTTTATACAAGGATACCATTGTAGTCATTCATACACTAACTATAATTCTTCTTTAAAATTCAGATGTAAATCCAATGAAAATCAGGGCCCTCTTTGTGATGGCACAGCAGGCGGTTTCAGGCAGGAGGCCATGCAATTGCTAGACAGAGGACTAAGTCTTCCCATTCCCTTACTGCTGCCTGTAAAGATGTTATGGAGCTTCACAAGTGTCCTCTACAGTCCTGAACTGGATAACATTTTGGGATCAACTTCATTAGTGGTGAGCCTTGGCCTTTAACTCTTAGTCCTCTGTCTAGTAAGCAGCAATGTCTGAATGCAGGTGACATTTTGAGTAATGGGAATATTTAACTGCTTCGTACTCTAATTTCTACTTGGAATTTATCTCTTTTATTTTTTTGAGGACTGCTTAGGGCATAGATTTCTGACACTTAAAAAATCAGTTGGAATTGTGTTAAAACACAGTTTTTTAGTTGCACATTCTACTTACAGAAAACTGTGGTACTGTTGTAAAGGGATCGAAAAAAGGATTAGATGTATCAGCAGGGAATGTCTTTATCTTTAAAAAAGATAAAGAAAAAGATGTTACTTTCAGAGCATAAAAATGCAAAAGAAAGAAAAAAGCAGCAAAGCATTGCAACTACAGTGACATATCCAACAAATCAGAGCAGTTCAGCAGTGCTTAGACCAGACCCAAAAAAGACCCCTCCAAAAATGCATACAGAAACCTGATGATGAATAGTCAAAGCATAAATATGAAAACTTGATAAATTAATTTTACCGTGTAATTAAATCTGTTGAGCAAATACAGAGCTGGTTGCATACAATATATCTTCCAATTCTGTCACCAGAATTATTATGTGATTCCTTCAGCCAACACTACATTTTAATATACACAATATGAAGTGCAGGAACAAATTTTGCTGTACAGGAACTTTGGCTAAAGAACCTGTGTTTTAAATGTTTTAGACTTCCACATTTTCACTTCCATAGTTGCTGCCAAAGACAACCGTCATGCAAGTTGGGATCAAAAGAAAATCATGTATTAAAAAACCACGGGAACAACTGTTTGTTTCAGGCAGCTACAAGGCATTGTGTTGAGAGGAGGGCTGTGGATAAAGGATGACCCTTGGAGGTTTTTTGGAAAGTTCATGGAGACCAAGAGGAGAAAGACCAACACATCCATCTGCTGAGAGGGCTTGGTCCATGCGGATACAGTCACTGGTGTGACCAGACCCTGCTGGAAGTCACTTCTGCCCTTAAAGTAGTTTCAAACATTAGCTGAAATTAAAAATAAATTAACAGCAGCAACAATCTCTGTCCCATGTCATCGTGAATGCTGTTTCTCATTATTTTCCTTTTTCGATTACACACATTATTCATTCGTTTAGAGAGGACAGCAAATAAACATACAAATTTTGAACTGCACTTCATGCTTTTCCTTTGGAAAATCACATTTTTCACTATAAAGGTGTGTTTTTCACTTTATTTATTACAGAAACTGCTGTGCATTGGTTTGTTATGCATATCTTCAATCATAATTTACTAGCTACAGCTACACAACTGTTGTTTAATAATGAGGAAAGCTACCCTGAGGGCCCTGAGTCCCTGTAGGCCAAAGAAAAACCTGGAATTATGACATCAAATATAATTAAGTAAATGCATAGTGTTTATTTTGCAAATAAAATAACAGAAACATATTGGCTTATAAAGGTACCAAGGGAAATTAACAGCTATCTGTGGGCTCGCTTCTGCAAACATGTGGAATTAAGCTTAGCGTTAATTGTCAGGCTTCTTACACATGAGGAGTATGGATAGCAAAGATACAGTCAAGCACGTAAATAACTTTTTAACAGAATAAAGGTGTTTGCAAATCAATTACACAGGTGTAAATGAACTAACAAGTCTGCAAAGGAGAAATTATTTCAAATCACAATTTTCTATGCAAACTTATTAAAGCAAGTTTCACAGTCCTTTTACAGTCTTATATTCATGTCTGTTACTAAAGTGTATATATGTCTGCTGTATTGTTCATTGAACCTAACTCATTGGACTGACACAATTGCTCCTCACAGGTTTGTTATGTTATGTTATAACCAGAGCCAAATCTGGACAGCTGTAGCTTGTCTCATTCTTTTGAGAGACAGCAAATACCCATGAGCCTAGGCTGACATTCTCAGGTTATGAAGGGTTTACAATATGATGTTACAGTACAAAGTACAAGTGTACTCAGTTACAAATAAAATATTTGAGCCAAAGACGAAGAGGGATGGGAAGCTGGTTGCTCATGTGCAGAATGAATTTGATACGCCAGAACTAAAATCTCTCCAATTTTGCTGGTTAGTTAAGGAAATGAAGCACAGTTACTGAATGCAGGAAAGAAAAATTATGCAGAATACTTGAGAATCCACTGAGATTTGGGAGCAGAGGCACATAACAGGAGTCAGTCTGATTACACGCTGTGACCCACGGCCATGCAGAATACCCTCTTGCAAAATCAGCACTGCAATCTGTTGATGGGCATGAGGCCATCCTACGTATCAAACCAGGGCAAGAAAGGGTTAATTTGACTTAGTTATCGGTGTGAGTCCCTCTCTCAGAGACATGCTTTTTAAATCTTGAGAATAGGACAATGTCGACAAATGAAGGGCTCTCTGGATTCTAAACCCCTCAATTTCTGGCCTTTTAAACAAAGTGGAAGGAAAAATTAGGGAGCAGAGGGGAAAAAAACCATACCCATGTTCAGTTTAAGAGTGACAAACAGAAACCATCCTGCTTAGTCTTTAGGATTTACTCTTTCTTCCCCTCATACTTTTTTGCCTCTGAGAACAGGCCACTGTTACTCAAAAGACACCACAGAGTTTACTGGTTTGGCCCAGGCCTTGATATGATTGTTGCTGCCAGCTTTCATAGGCAAGGCACACAGACAACACTGGTTTTGCCTCTTCAGCATTGGCAAGAAGTTCTTAACTATTAATAGCTAAGCTCTTCTAAGTAGGAAGTAGGTACAACATCCTCATCCATACAATAGCAGAAAAAACCCCCATATATTCAAGAATATTGTTCAGACAGAGGATATGCAGGATGGGGAGACAGCAGTGTGGAAAGATCACTTTAAAAATCGGTTTATGTGAAATTTCATTTGGAAATTTGCAAGGTCTTTTCACCCAGGAATATACTTCGCCTACTTTGACCTAACTGTCCTGCATGTTCACCGTAGCCAGCAGTAGCAGCTGCCAGTACCTGGAAGGGGGAAGAAAACCCTGTGATTCCCACCCCACCACTCAAGGAAAGCAGCGTCATGGGTGAGTCTCCTCCTTACCCTTGCACTGGAGACGTGTTTATTGTATGAAGTCAAAAATTTCAGAGCAGCTCAGAAAGCAAAACAACGTCCTGGCCAGAACCTAAATGCTATGCCTTCCCCACACAGCCTCTCTCCCAGGCCTAGGAGGAAGACATACCATACCTTTAAATATCTCCTAAGTCACATGGCAGAAGCAGACCCTTAAATTTTCAAGGGTGCTTTCTTCTCCCTGCTGTGGCAGCATCAGCTGAAAGATGCCACCTGGGAATTGCGAAAGGAAGAAAGGCAGAGCCAACTCCACCACCTACTTCAAACATGCAGTTCCTCCAACCTCTGGACATCTTCAGCAGCTTCCAGGCTTTACCTGGGATGGTACAGACAAAGGGAAAAGGAAGAGAGAAGAGGAGATGGGCAGTTCCATGGGCAGATCAGTCTCATGAAGCTGAACTGTAGCTGCTCAGAGAAGTAAAACACGGTAGATGCCAGTGTGTGGACTGCCTATAGATCAGAGCGAGGTCTGCTGTCTGCTTTGGTATGAAACAAAACAAGTAACACCTTTGAAGTTTACAGCTAGGTACAATTCCTGTCATGGCAGGTGGAGCAGCAATTGCATCCACATTGCTCAGATGGGCATTTTGTGGTACGGTCAGGCTCTTCCACAGGAGCAAAAGGAACTAACTGGTGTCACAGGGGCTACAGAGATATTATGAGCAACACGAGGTTAGAGCTGTGCTCTCCTTAACAGCAGAGACAGGATTTTAAGTACAGAACTTGATTTCAAACACACTTGCTCTCTCTGCAGGAGTGCCAACAGTCTCGCAGCCAAAGTTACAGCCATAAAACAACCTTTAAGGCAGGCCCCATGAGTAACTGTCAGGTCGCAGGGGCATGGCATGAAAGGGAAGCGAAGAAGGTTGGCATTCCTGCAGCATCTCGCATGCTGAGGGCTTGTTTCATAACCTGAAATGCCCCTTGCTTGAAAGGTCAAGGTGTATTACCATAGCAGAACTACTTTGGACAAGTAGGTCCTTGTCTGGAATATTTAGCTTGGCAAGTTGAGAATTTACTAAGCTTAAAAGAACAGTTGACGCTCATAAAAAAAAAAGAAAGAAAAATGAAAAGAATAATACAGAAAGGATCAGCAGAGTCTCAGGAGAAGTCTAATGGTTGAGTAATCTTTAAGGTGAAAAATCTGAAAACCAGGCAGATATAACAGCCACATTGATTTTGTGGGAAAATGAGCAAAAATTTATTCCTCTGTGGATAATTTTCTGCTAGTACCCAAAGATTCTTTTTGCATTGTTAGCTGTCCATTGGGGCAACATATTTTGAAGGCATCTTTGCCACAACCACAAAGAATTAACAGCACTGATTTTTCTTGATATTTATACTACAAGGGAGAACGAAGAAGGGTGAAGAAAAAAAAGGACAAAAGGAAAAGGACCTTCCCCTTTTCTTTGCATTTGTGCAAAGAATTCTTCTGGATGAAATTTAAAATATCAGTAAAAACAACTGCACTTTCCTGAAACACCTTTTAGATGAGTTAGGAGAAAAAAGCTGTAACTCTCATAAAAGCAAATACCAGTGAAGGAAGATAAATAAAGAGTACTTTTGTCAAGTTAATTGATATAAAATCAGCTATTTTGGTATTTCTATCAGAAGGGAATATTACAAATGTCCTTGCTCTGGCAAAAAATTACTACTTTTGGGAGAAGTGGGCTTAATTTGGATATGTTCCCTTGCCTTTGGAATAGTATATTCACTGTCCTGGCACAACTTTCTTTCCATCCACAAAAGTCCAGTAATATTTTCTGCTGTTGACACTTTCCTTCACTCCCAACCCCTGCACCTTGACTGGAGGCATTTGTAACACTATGGTGAAAACATGAGATCTTAGTGGGTTTGCACTGTTAATCTGTACACTGACCAGATGTGAGACAGACTTTAGGCCAAACACTTTGCTGGATTCCCATGCATTGCAGCTAGAAGAAGCAGAGCTGCTAACACCTGAAGTGGTGTCATAAATAAGGCCCTTAGGATACACATATAGCCAGAGGAATATTCTGTGGTGCTTTATTTCAAGATACATGATGTAAATTGAATATCATCATATCTATACAGAACACAGACTTGTTTCTACTCATCAAATTGGAAAAGGACATCAGGTGAAATGTCTAGAGGACATTACACTAGCATTTCCCAGTCCTGACATGTGATATGACTTTAAAAATACCAGTCAACCATTAGGTTTCCAAAATCAGTGTGAAGATTCTAGACTATGCAATTTTCCCATAAAACTCCTTGTCTGCTGTCATACCATTTCAGTGGCTGAAATGAATAATGAGACAGAAAATGTAAAGACAAAGTGTTCCTGGTATTTTTCACCACGCAATACCTACATGGACAAACAAATTCTTTTGAGTGGGAGCAGTTCCAGGCTCAAAGGATTGAACACCTGGATTATGTCAACCCCAGTTCATGTCCTTCTCATGTGGCAACATAACCGGCATGACAGGTAGGCATAATCACTGCCAGGATGCACAGGGCAAAAATCAGACCAAAACAATGCAGCTCAGCAAACTTGCAACAGGACAGAAACATAAATCAGCAATACTATTGACTAATTAGTCTTGGAAAAAGCTGTGTGAACTAAATGCCTTGATAAACCATATCTGGTGCAAATCCCACACATGTTGCATCACAGGCTATCTTCTTTTCATGGGATGAAGGATTTTTTCTAGTTCTTGAATTCATATCCAGCTGTCAGTGTCAGCAGACAGATTTTGTTCACACACATTAAAGAGGGCACTTCTGCAGAAATGTACAATTGAAAACACCCTGAGGCACCAAATGTGAAGTTTCTGAAGAGGATTGGTTTCTGCACAAGCCAGTAAGCCAGGAAGGAAGAAACTACATGTTCAGAACCTCCCTGCCTACTGTCACTTTCTCTGAGGAGAAAACACTGGAAAATCTCCCTCATAGTTCCATCTGGTATTTGGGTCTCCCTTGCTCATCTTGCAAAAAGATAGTGGAGACTGGAGTTCAAGGAAATACTTCCAAGAATATTAATTGACTCCTAAGAACCAACATAAGTGAATCCAAGTCTTTGACTCATCTGATTTGGTGTGAGTTTCCACAGGACTGCTGTACTGCAGCATAGAGTCCCCCTCCCCACAGGTACTGCTCAATTCCTTCTCGTAAACTGAAAAAGCTCCACTTTGAAAGCTCCATTTTCATCCCACAGTATCTTTGATGAGGAAGATTCTCTTGGGGCCCCCTCAAACAGTGAACTTGCCATTCCTCTGCTCACTGATGTACCTGAGCCCTTCTTTGGACCTTGCTGCGGGCTGAGTCCACCTGTCCTGGAACATGACCTGGCAGCATACATCGCTTTCTTGATGTCTCACCAGCTGCTTGTACTTTCCTCTCCACCAGGCATTTTCCTCCCTCTTAGAGGGACTTTGTGCAATCCTTCCTAACACAGAGGCATTGTCAGGAGGTGGCTACGTGGCTCCTTGACCGTGCTCCAGTGACTTCTGTCTCCCAAACAGATGTCAAGGGAGTTCATGGGAGTAGGAGATGTAGAAGGTTCAGCCTCTGCTAAAGCTTGGCTTTGCTGCAGTTATAGCATTTCACAGATACTATATGCATAGTAGTTTGTGGCTGCAGTATAAACTATACACTATTTGCAAGCAGGTCTACCTAAATCACAGTAGTTAAGATGCCCTGGATATAATCCTGAATCTTCATGTCAACTTTTATATCAATTTAAAAGGGCAGCCCTACAAATTTTGTTGGTGCTTTTTTATGCTACCTTTAGGGATCAAGCACTCTAGATTTTCACTCTAAGGATTGTAATTATGGGCTGCTAGCAAAGGGATTTCAGAGGTATTGGGAGAGCATGAGGGATGATGGTAATAGTGTTATTAAATCACTCCAGCATCTCTACAGCACATTGGAAGGAAATGCATGTCCTGGATAATTTTTACAACATAACTTTGCCTTGTGAATATTTTTGAGGAGACATTCTTCGAAAGAATACAGAATAAGAACAATTCAGACGTGACAAAAACAAGACAGTATCCATACTCTCACAGTCTTCAGGATTTTCAGTACTCTTTCGCTGGTGCTGTGAAGGCGAGCAAGCTTAAGCAGAACATGACCACAGAATGGGCTGTCAGCCCAGTCACCATTCCCTGAGGAAAACGTGGCAAGGCAAAATGATGTCACAGTCTTGGTGTGTTGGCTAAAATGCAGACTAAAGATTGCAGCGTTTGCCTGGTCTTTGTTTAAAACACAGAAATGAAGCAAACAGAAAGCAGTAGGTACCCGCTGGATATGGTTGCTCTCCAACAGTTGCTGCATTAGTTGCATTGCTGGGACAGCTAATGCAAAGCTACCTTTTTTGTCCCTTGGCCTTCACCAATGAAATCAATGATGATCCAGTGGCAGGTGCCTACACCACGTACACAACCAACAAAATCAAGTGGTATCTCTGCAGCTGGAGGCTGTTTTCATAGAAGAAAGTCACTAAAGATGGATAACATGAAGAGGAGGAAATGAGTGTTGTGATTCCTGCCAGCTGAGAGTGCCTCAGGTAAGCCATATACTTCCCAATTTCACTGCCAGCAAACGGACTGTACATGCATTTTGTACCAGACGGAAAAACTCACCCCTCACCGCACCTGATTATTTCCAAGTACAGACACTGATCGCTCATCACCCAATAACTGTTAGTTCACCATGACTTATTAACAAGGAGACTTTGAACCCAGGAATGTTCCCACAAAGGCTGACTAATAACCACATAACACACCTGCCCTTTTTAGAACCCTCAGGATCACATTCCTCTATTGAAAAGTTATAATAGATTGGCACAAACAGTGTACTGCTTGACCTTAGTCCAACACAAACAAATAGTTTGTCTCTCTAATGTAATCAATCTCTACTTGTGTAAGAGCAAAAGCTGGCTGAAAGTCCTTAAGTGTCCAGAAACTCAACCCATCACAGTCTCCTTGAATGTCAGGATAGTAAGAAATACTTTGCACTAATTTTCTGTCCTATTTTTCTGGGCTATTGAGCTCTGACAAAATCCCCAGGAGTTTACACAGTTCATTATTACAAAGGAAAAGAATAGCACAGGTAGATTAAAGTCAGTGGAGCTACAGAAAAAGTGTTAAAATTACAAACTGGTGCACTATTTATATATCTATACAGAAGGACATTTGAGTATATTTTCAACTTCAGCATGTGACCAGTCCCAGGGACTACTGCAGCCTTAATCTATGCACGTGCCTACAAATTTTGGCCACCTCTCACAAATTATGATCTCAAGTACACATAAGAATGCTGACTGCTGTGCTGTGCTGCAGTTGTCTCACTATTCTAAAAGTCTACTCTGAATTAAGCTTCTATAAAACAATAATAATTTCCCATAATAATATGTCACCTTTTCCAACATGCATCAAGGAAGCAGAGCATTGCTTCTTTAAAAGTAGTGGATACAAAACTATTTGATCCTATCAATAAGACCAACTGGAGTAGAGGCAGAAAGTCTACAAGGAGAAATGTTTTGCTTGGTTTAAGGTTTGTGCATGAACAAATTCAATCCCATATCTAGTAAATCATTTGTGATAAATGTTATAAATAAAAACCTATTTATTCATAACCTCACACCCTTGACTATGAATCATTCATGTTACCAGCCATCAAGTATTAAATAAACACAAAAAAAAAATTTAAAGTTTCTGTCTTGACTGCAAGTAAAATCTAGTTGTGTTCAAACACAAGAGCTCATTAGGTACATACACTTACAGATTCAAACACCTGCACTGTAATACTTTGCCAATTCAGTACCACAAAACACATCAAATGCCTCTGTGTCTGTGGGATGTTACCCTAAAAGCCAGTCTCCCAGTCTGAGACACTGCACTCAGGTATATCCCATGGCTAAACAGATTAGTCCCAGCCAAGGGATAATCCAAATCAATTAGGGTGATTAGCACATAACTCACTCTTGCCCATCCTTAATTACAGAAGAAATATCTCCTTTGGACCAAGAGCACAAGTACAGAACTCTTCTGCTCAGCCCAGGAATTACATCAGTTTCAATGCCAGAAGGCTGTTCTATCATTTGAGCAAAGCTCTGCTTCCCCATAATTTGTTTATTGAGCAAAGGATTCAATGGATCCATTATTAAAGACATCTCTGTGAAGGCAACTGAAGAAGATTATAATGTTGCAGGGAACAGGAAAAGGGAAATGGGAGAGGCCAAACAATGACAATCCTCTCCCCAGAGGTCTGCTTGTGGCACTTCTTTAAAGGAAGAAATACACTATGAATAAAATGTCACAGACAGATCCTGGTCTCCAGCCACCAATTTCCTGCCCATCCCAACAGGAGCTCACAGGCAAGGCAAACTGGGGGTGGAGATTTCCTATGAGGCATGTTTCCAACACCACTGCCTCAAAGATCCCTTCCCAGCACCATGTGGTAACGGAGGAGGCCAAAACACTGTTGTCTGGAAACCTTTGCTGATGTTGTGGTCCCTGGGAACATTATAGTTAACTCTTTCCAATCAGAAAAACCCTGAAGTTTACTAAAATGTAAGAAGCGCAAAAACTGGTCCAGTCAACTTCATTACTGGGGAACAATGAGAGGGCCTACAGCGTTTACTTTTGAATTTCTTCTGAAGAACCCTGGGATAGCTGCAGGCTAAGACTCAGGATATTCTCTTTTCTTTGGGGAGGGAAGAGCAGGGTGTCGTTCTGATTTGTTGTTGGGTTTTGGGTTTTGGTTTGGTTTTGGGGTTTCTTTTGCAATCCTATGCCTGCTGCTTTTTGTGTGTCCTCTATGAGCTTGGGAACTAACTGTTCTTGGTGCAGGAACATGCCCAACTTCAGCCACACTACAGATGTAAAGAAAGGCCTTTATCCACACTGCCTCACCACCGCTGCTCTTGGTGAGGAAGAAAAGAGAAATCATAGTTTCTTCAACCCTTTCTCCAAACCCGTATCAGCAAGACAGGAGAGATCTGAAGGCCAAAATTGCTTTAGAGGCACACGCAAACATGGGATCTCCTGACCACAGATATTTTGAAGAGAAAAAGCTTTGTCTGAAGTCTGGGCAGCTCAGACACTGATGCTAACACATGAATTCTATCTGGATAGAATATATCCAGATAGATATATCTGAATTCTATCTGGATGTGAGCACTTGAGCTTCACGGTTATAAGTTTTGACAGTTTGCTCAACTCGGATGCAGCATGAAATGAGAGCCAAATTGTGCACAAATTCAGGTGGTCCGAAGCTCACGGTGCTTGGCACATGAATTCCCATCTCCAGCACTGCCAACAGGGCTCTCAGCAGAGCATGTGCACATGGCTTGGTGTGTATGCCAGATGGCAGGGACAGCTTCTACATCAAAATCCATCCTGGCAATACCTGGTACTTTGCCAGAAGAGGCCAGGTGACATTCCACAGCACCAGAGCACTTGCAAGATTCTAGTCAACCTTTTGGCAAAGGACCAATAAATGACATTAACTTGCTAAATGAGTTTTATAGAGGTTTACTTTCCTGACCTCACCAGCTGTGTCTCCGAGAGAGTTAGGGGTATTTGGTCTTGGTTTGCTGAAAATGAGAAGAATGCCATACCATAAAGCAAGCCATAAACCCACAGTTCTTCCATAACGATGGTTTTGTGGACAAGTTCCAAGGAATAATTCTGAGAAGTATGCAAGAACTGCTTTCTATTAATCAGGCTTAAAATGGTTGTATAGAATATCTACCTCTAGAATTTTTTACAGTTTAGCATTTTGTTTTTCAGAGGGTGATACAAGGGCAAATGAAGAGCAGAACACCCTTCCTACTGAGTTCATTGGTTTGCAAAACAGTTACCATGATAGCTAATAAGTTAGAATTAGGGAACTCCTGGTTTTTTTCTTCCACAATTAAATTCCAATTTTAAATATGATGTACAATGTCTGGGACAAGGCACAGAACTGTGGAATTATCATAGATGTGCTGAGGTTTATGCAAACTTCAATTTTATTGGTTTGACTTACTGGTTATTCTGCTGTTGACATTCCTCTAAGCTGTAAGACTTATACTAGGCTCTGTATAAAGTCAGAGCAAAAGATCTGTCTGGATGTAAATCTCACAAGTCAATGACTGTATTTCTATTTTGGTTTTGCTTGTTAGTAGATAGACTACAGAAAATTAAATATATCTTATGCTTCAGCAGAGAATTTACCCACTTTTGTGAATAACAACAAAAAGCAGAGGGTAGATCAGCAGACAGGCGAGAAGAGAAAATCTCTGGTCACTTAGGTACCACTTGTGGTTCATGAAAAAGGATGGCTACTGCTTAGGAATTCTCATCAGAAAATGCCTATTTATTCAAACTGAATGTGTTACAAAACAAATGGTGCTGATTCAATTTTCTCTACAGTTAAAAATTAAATTTTAGAAAGTTTCAATCAGCACTTTTTCAGAGCAGTTTTTAGTGCCTAATTCAGAAACGACATTTTGGTTGGAAACATGAGTTCATGGAAATTAATAACCAAATGTTACTTGAAAATGAACCATTATTTAATTTCAAATTGGCCTGATCTTTCTATCTACCCTTCTTACTACTCTCTGACATTCGGTTCAGGATATTTTCCAAGGTACAGGTTTTTGAAAGGAAAATGTAGACAACCAGATTTTACTCTAATCAAAGAAGAAAAACGAAATATTTCCTATCAGTTCTGACTATTCAATTGTGTGGCAAATAAAAAGAAAGTTTTCTTGATTTTTTTGCTGGTTTTACAAGTTGAGTCACCGAGCCAGTCAAAAAACTGTTCAGAAAGCAGATGTTCCCATTTTCTGCTGAAGCTTGGAGATATTCAATTGAAATTCCACAGAACAGTCAGGCTGTTAGTATCACACTTGCTATCACATTGGAAAAATGTGAATTAGAATTACACATAAATCAATTCATTAGATGACTGGAAAGAAAACAAACACAATAGTTACAGAAGTCTAAATGCAATTGTCACTAATCACAGTGAGGAAGAGAGATTAGAAACTTCACAGCTGCTGAGACAAAAGGAATAATGTATTTTTCAGGCCAAAAGAAAGGTGATCAACATGCTTGTATCAAAAGACTTCGTGACGTAATTGTTTCATCACTATACTTGTCTCATCGAGAGTAAATGTAAAAAGATATACCTGGTTTCAGTCTTTGCACAAAATCTAAGCATTCTTCTACCACACCGATTACTGTAGAGTGGCAGAGGAGACTCAGCCAGTACAAAAAGTTGATGCTTTATGCTCTATGTCTGAAAAGCCCTGTCTATCTATTGTTCATTTTTATTCTTCTTAGGCAGATGTTACACCTGCTTGCTGCTGCTGAGAACATGAAACACATTCGCTTGAAAAGTAAAGCAATAATCTGAAATAAGACACTGAGCAAAAGTATGATTGAACATATCAGACCTGATTTACAACAATACACAGGTTATAAAAGATTGACTAAAGATTTGCCTTCTCTGCTTGCTGCAGGAGGTAGATGTCAGCTGGTTTAAAATCTGTTTGCTTGCATTTACTTGATTCCTTTCACTTACTCTGATGTTGATTTCAAGCAAAAGAGGAAGCCGCTACTTCCATGGAATGATCGCTTTTTGTTTTTTCTTTATGAGGAGGCAGGAGAAAAAGGTTTCAGGTAGTTTTCTTCTTCTTTTCCTTTTTTTTTTTTTTAAGCTTTAAGAATGTTTATGATCTTCACATTTTCTGACCTTCCTAAACACTGCTGAAGTAGTGGCAATCTATGTCACTTCAGAGACACCAAGAGAAGCTCTGGACTAAAAATTATTAGTGCACTAATTGCATGAAAAAAGAAGCACACAGACAGTCTTGCACCACCCTGTCTGTGGTGTTTGGCAGATGCTCTCCATCATCAGGGAACAGACTCCCTGGGACCTTGCCTCTCAGTTGGTCTCAAGGCACTGTTACTGCAGTCAAGAACATCCTATACCCCTCCCATAAATCAATCAAACTTTAAAGTAATTTCAACAATCACAGTACTTTCTTTTGGAGTACTACTCCAGAAACTACACTGCTTGCAAATGTACCTTATCACTCCTACAGTCCTCAGGAGAGCCATCTGTGAAACTACAGGGTTTCATGGATGATTTGACCTAAAGCTAAGTAATTTTGTTTGTAGGATTAGTGGAGCCACAGCCTCACTAAAGAAGCTGGGACAGATTAACCCATCCAGCACCCACCTACAGTAAGAGATGCATGTACAGCTGTGACTCCACAACCTCAGTCCTCCAGCTTCCTAGACAAGTCTGGAAGTGGCCACTGAACCACCCATTGTACAGGCACAGCAAACATCCCACCACTGTGAAAGAATCTCACAGACACTGGCTACAGAGTGTTTTTCTGATCCTGTTCTCTCTGCAGGCACACAGGTGCGAGAAGATCCTCCAGCTTTCTGGTGTAAATATCTTCTCAAATGAGATCCCATGTGCTCAGGCCTCCTATGGAGTCCAGCCAAAATCTTAAGTTCCAGGACCAGCTCTGCTTGCACGATCTGGCAGAAACCAGATTTATTGATAGGGGTATTTGCACATTTTATAACTTCTACAAACATGAACCAGGCACATGGAATGCCAGCGGATAGTTAGAATAAATAGCATCTTAAAAAGCACAAAAGGTAACAAAAAATAATTGTATGTGGCAGAATTTATCCCCTCTCCAGGGAAAAGCTTATGCCCTCTGGATCCAAACTATCTTTTGACATTGCACCTTACCTTGATCTCAAGTTTTATAAAGTGTTAACCAGCAGACCATTGAATATTTAAAAGCACTGAATTAGATGATACATGCCTGAACTTTTTGCCACTTAACACCTTCCCCTATTTTTGGTACCTTTTCTTGCTCGTATACACATCACATCCAATTTTTCACAGGGTCTGCAGATGCAAAATCGCAATGGATTTCACTTGGTGGACCTTTTCATTTTTTGGAGAATTCACTTTCAATTAGTTAAAGAAATAGAGAAGTGTTGAATCATCTGTCATATACCTGCAGAGTGCACCAAGTCATTCTGCTCAGCATACAGATAATAGGGAAAAATATATTGAGCCAATGAATTTAAATTACTTAAAACAGAGGAAAAATAAAAAGTAAATGTAGAATCTTGCAGTTAATCTTTTAGCATTCTCTCATTTTGTTTCTTCACTGACTGCTTCTATAATGGATGAATGGGAGCAAATCCCTAAATAGCTAAGTAGCAAAGAGGTTTAGGCATTTTAGTGAATTTCAAACTAAGATTCAAGGGGCTGTCTCTGGACCTGACACTCAGTTATCTTGCATGTTAGCAATTCAACAGACTGCTTATGAAACTGGCATCCACCAATAAAACCCTGTACTTTGCAGAGCTACGTATTAGTCAAAAGTCCTATTTATAATGCTTTATGTATTCACCCATTAATCTGGTTGCCCAAAGGCTATGATTGTTTTAAAATGTTCTAAGTCCCATCCCTATTTACCGACATGCTTTATATAACCTAAATGATGCTCAGGTAACCTGCGTTTGCTTGATTCAAGCTGTGTGCTCCCAGGAACCTTACACTGCATGGGTCCCTGAGCACTTCCTGCAAATCCCCAGTTAAATGTCTTGTGGTCAGTTTGGCTGAGCCTTACAGTGCACCCCTTTGCAAGGTGTTCTCATCCAGCTGATGCCCTTTTCTTGCAGCAGGAAAGAATGGTCCTTTGCAATATGAGTAAATTTAGAGTATTCCTTGAGTTCACATGGAACTAGAATTATTGCCTGTTGCTGTAAGATTTTTGTACCGAAGTTGTTTGCTTTAGCAATTGCTGTTCTTTGCTTTTTCTTAGTTTAATATGGAGTTAAAGGGCATGAACTTGAAACTGGGAATAAATGTGCGTTTGACATCCTGCTTGCCTCTTTTACTTCTTATTTCTATGTGTAACAGACAAACTGCTTATTTTTGCAAATTCTTTTGCTCATAATTGGCCATTGCACGTAAGATTGAGTGTGCAAATACTGTTAATTGAAAAGCTGGGTTGGAAAACAGCATTTTTTTATATTCCCCATTGAATCCACTGCATAGTTATTGCATCCAATTCACCTTACAATAAGAAACCTTTTTGTTGTTTTTGTTGTTATGAAGAGGTAAAAGTAGACAGCTTCTAATTCTGAAATATATCACTCAGTCGTCAAGAGTCCTACTTTTTCTTCAGTATGTAGTTCACCATAAGTAAAGCATTTATAAATTTGTCTCTGACTGAGCTGTTTTAAAGACCTTGGGGACATGCAGAGATGCTTGATCTATACTTTCAGCCAGTTAGATAGTAGATACATGCTAATGTTCTTATCAAATATCTGTCTTGAACTACATTATAGTCACTTTTGTTTAGAATTCAATGCCAAAAGGACTGGTTATTAGAGTTTGATACGTTTCCTCATCTCCCACTGAAAAATTGCTTTGCACAGAAAGTGAAGTTCTTGAAAATGAAAGTAAGAAATACTGAACTCATTTTGCTCTCTGTTATTTGTCTTATTGCAACCTTGCAAAATTGCCATACAAATTTAGCAACTAAAAAGCAAATTAAGTCTCTTTATTAGCATAACAAACATTAAAGGGGAGTGGAATGAAAAGATACTTTACTTATTTTGCTCTATTCACTACCTCTTGCTCACTATCTACTATCCACTGAGAGTTTGCAAGGATGTTGTATCACCTCCACCAAGATACAAAAACTTCTCCCAATTTCCTCCTGAGCTGACTCACTTTTGACCTGGGTACCTTCACTTTATTTCCAAAATAGTATATGCTAATGTATCAAATTCTCTACTGTTTCAGACTCACTTTGAATGAACAGGATTGCATACCCTAGTAACGCTACCACTAAAATAAAAATACTTGTTTCTAACTCATCCTAAATAGAAATATCTTGTATTACAATAAAAGCATTTATTTTTCATTTTCAAACTATCATACTGGTAATTTATACCTTTTAAATTTTATATCTCAAGCTTTAAATAGGCAAGTAACTGTCTACTTCCCGTTTTCCACCAATAGATGGCAGGTGAAGCTCTAGAAAATTATGCACTTGATACAGCAGGAGATAACCTATACTTTGAAAGTACATAGCTGACTGTAAATTATTGCTCTCTGATGCCCTTGTAGATGTGATCATGACTTAGTCCTGGCCCATCCACCTTGCATTACACACCTTAGTCTAAGTTTAGGAATAGCTCCATGTTGTATGCAAAACTCTTCATTCTTATTTCTTTTGTCCTACTCCATTAGGTCAAACTGAAGTTTGCGCATACCGGCTTTCCCTCTTGGTTGAGAAGGTATTGTCAGCGTGGTGCAGCAGCTGTTACACTCATTCAGAGTCTTAAGACTGAGCTTTCTGTAACTAGAAAGAAAGCTCTGCATTCATACTTATGCCAGAAATCACACTGATTATAAGCTGCAACAGAATAGCTTAAAGCTCAGGCTTTGACTTGCAATTCCGTAAAAGCTAGAAACACAAGGAGGGAGTGCAGGAGGAGAGAGAGGCTGGTGGCAGAAAGAGTCTACTACAGTGACAAAACTTATTCTAATATACCTCATTAAGGATGTTCCTAATGTGATAATTCTTCATATATGGTGCTGCATTTTTAAAAAATCCATTTGATTTTTCCAAAACACAAAGGTGGGAGGGGTTGAATCTTGTTTACACACAAGCTAAAAGCATACGGTGCTAAAAGTCAGAATAGAGTGGTAAAAAAAGATAAAGATCTTTCTTCTGCTCATGTTATAGTGATTTTAAGGACAACAAGTAATATGTTGTAGTCAATTAGTTGTAGGATCTAATTGAAAAATGAATAGAAGTGTGCATAAACCATGGGGTTTGAGTACTGCAGAGCACAAAAGGATACCTTTCCCTCTCGGCAATCTGCATTAGTAAATGCACATTATTTTTCCTGTAAAATGATTTCCTGAAATCAGTCTGCCTCATAATTGCCCTGCTGTTACTGGCAGTCTAAGTATTGATGACTAAGTGACCATTAGAACTCAGCTGGTTCTTGTATATATCACAATAGCTCCTCCAGGCTGACTGAGTAGACAAATTTGATTGTTCTCATCCCTGCGTGGCAGCCTTGGTGATTTCTATTCATTCACTCCGTTCAGTAATCCTTAACATTTTTATAAGTTAATTTGGTTTTCTGAGCTTCACTTCTAAGTGTAATTCTCAGCATGTATTCCACTGTATTTGGTATCTTCCACTGTTTTGCTGGCAACAGCAGCAAAACATGGATAAAACCCAAGGTCATCAGGAAGCATCAATGGTTAGACACTGAACAACGAAGACCATGCAGCTAAGTCAGTGACTATTAATCACTCTCTACCAGTAATGTTACAGAAGAGAAGGGAGGGTATCTAAAGCTGCTTCAAATTAGCAGCTCTCCAGTGAACTGGGGAAGTTTGGCAACATATATCATGACCAAAATAAATTACAAAACCTAGTTTTGGATGAACATTTTAGGTGCCTTAGTCCTTCTAGTCCAGACAACAAAGACAAGACAGCTGTTTGAATGATCCTCTGCAGGAAACCCTTGACTACACAGGAACCTGAATTTCCATCTCTATCACCTCAGGCAAATACCCCAAATAAGACAACATGAATGACCCCTTCAGCTACTCTACCTGTCACTGAATGTGAAACAAATGGGTGCAATTAACAAACAAATTCCCAAGGGCCAGGTCACAGCATGCAAAGCCAACACAAAACCATAGACTTGACAGTAACACGATGCTAAGCTGTACATGACCTTGACCCTCAAATAACAGACAGAACTATTAAATAATCAGGCTGTCTCAAAGCTACACATTCGCCCTTAGCTTGCCTTTGCTTGGAGCCTCCCTCCCTGAAGAGTAAACTTTTCATTCAAACCTCAACTGAGAGCAGCCTGTAGTCAGTGAAACTGCAGAGAAAGGTCTGTAAACAATACCTGCTCTGTAGAGAACAAGCTGACCTTTATAGATGTTAAACAAAACAAAAAGGGTTGATTGATGCTGGGCAGTACCTGCTTTCCAAAATATTAAAACCAAGAAAGTCGATGGAAGGTTAGTTTATGAACATACAGTGTGATACATTATGTCAGTGAATTGTGGGGTACGGAAGGGGAAAGCATGATTTGGTAAAATATTTAGGGCAAAAAGCCTGTATTCTCATCTGGGAAAGGAAAAAGTGTGTAATGCTGACTTCTGTTAAATGGAAACTAAAACCAAACCTATATTATCTAGAGCAAGTCAGGTGCTGAAGTCTCCATGACTCATTTTTAAAAATTCTGATTAACACAGTAAGATATGGTATGTTTTTTAGAATAAGAAATCTATTTGTAAACTCCAACAGATAACTACAATTTAGCACAAATGTGTTACTAATATAAAGAAGGACAATCTAACCTAGATAGAATCATGGAAACACTTATGTTGCCTTCACATCATCATGTCCAACCACTAACCCAGCACTGCCAAGTCCCCCTTAAACCATGTCCCTCAGTCCAACATTCACAAGTATTTTAAATACCTCCAGGGCTGTCTGCTCAACCACTTCCCTGGGCAGCCTGTGCCAATGCTCTATAACCCTCTCAGTGAACAAATTATTACTAATATGCAATTTAAGGAACAATTTGAGGCCATTTCTTCTTGTCCTGTCACTTCTGACTTGGGAAGAGACCAATACCTACCTTGCTACATGTTGGGGTTTGGAGTCCTTCTTTTTGTTTCTCTTATCTTAGGGAATTTTTGCCCATACATTGCTAAGACACCATAACGACTGGGTGCTTAGGAAAAACAATAGAAAGTCCAGTCGGGTAAAAAAACTTGTAAGTCGCTATTCCCTTATTTGGACATTCCCTCTTGAAGGAGGCAGAGATCTTGTGACAGCTGGGCTGGGAAAAGGCAAGGGGAGCAGTAGCTCTGTCTCTTTTTTTGCCTCTCGGCATTCAGAAGAGAGGAAAGCTGCCGTTGCTTGTCACCACTGTGGAGTTTTCCTGGCTCCTGCTGCCTGCCTGCCTCTCCCAGAGCCAGCCCCTGCCGGCCGTGACTTGGGAGTCGGGCTGCCCTGCCCTGCCCTGACCAGCCCTGCTGTATCCCTGCTGCAGTTTCCGGGGTTTTTGCCTACAAGAAGTCCAGGCTCCATCCCTCCTGGGGCCACGCCTGCCATCACTGCCGGGGAGAGACAGCCGAGACCTGCGCTACAGCGCCCCCTGCAGCCGAGGAGGAGCCATCGCACCCATCCTGCCCAATTGCTAACAGGGAGCAAGAAGAGACTGGACTGGGGGTTTGCTCTGTTCTTGTTTGTTGTGGTTGCCATTGTTGTTGTTTGTCTGTCTTGACCAGTGGTAACAGGACACAAGCAGTTATTTACAGACAAGTACAATACTGTCTCTGAAACAAAAGGCACATCCCCACAGCACCTTTCCAATACTGCAAACTACAAGGTCTTAACCATGTAGTGAAAGCAATGCCCAGGACAGAATTACCTTAATACAAAAACATTTACGTCCAACATGTAGTGCTGTCCTTGTCATGCTTTTTATATGCTTTAACCGTGGTTTCTAGAAGACAGCAAAAATGCCTTTGGACAGCAGAGGAGCTATCTGGCATTAGAGTTACTTGCAATGCAGGATGACTTGGAGGAAGTTAAGGATTGTATTAGGATTATTTAAGAAAGTGTTGAGATCACTGAAGTCAAGAGGCATTTTGACTTCAGTGGGATCAGCATCTCTCCCTGGCTTTTAAGCAAAAATATAAATCATGTACCTCCAAAAAAAGACGTTAATAATCAACACATTATAGACAATTTTATCTGAAGCGAGGAAGAGCACTCTGCTAATGAAACACAAAAGTGCAGGTACATGTCTTTGGATTGGCTATTAGGTAAGGTCTGAACAAAACTGTGGGGAAAAGAAGTGACTTTTCAGACATTTCCTAAAAGCAAACATATGATCACTTTAGGAATCTGTGTCAAAGGGACAAAGAAGCTTGTGAAACCAGTGCAGCAATGTGTAAAGATAGGAGAGAGAAATAAGAAGTTATCCAACAATAAAGAAACGCATTCAGATCAGCCATAACACTTGTTGAAGTGGACTGATTTTCCGAGTTTCTGAGCTTAGTTTGATGGAGGCTCAGGATCACTGAATATCAAGGAAACTTACTTTATTCCTGTGCACTAACACACTGCATAGTATCCCATTCATTTTAGCTGCAGACAAATTATTGAAAATTTTTATGTTTTCCTGGTTACAAACTAAAACTATTTACCATTGGTGTGGCCTCTGTGAAATCCATCAGAAGGTCACCTGGTTCCAAAGCAAACGTACTTCCAGCATCTGTGGAACTCTAAAGGCAAAAAAGAAACCCAGCATTGGAAAAAAGAACTGTTTAATTTCTGTGATTTTGTTGGTTATGTTTATTGGGTTTTTTAAATTCCTTAAAGCACAGGTTGCCAAATGGATTTAAAATTTCACACCATGTTCTTTAGGTATGGCTACTCAGGAAAGATAGACAACAAAATTATGCACCTTTAAAACCAGAGTGACTAATCCTGATCCACTGCTCCCTAATGCTGACGAAAAACTATTACAGATTTTAGCTGGGTCTTGGAGCAGGCTCTAAATATTTCCTTACACAACAGGTTAAACACATTACTACAACTCTGCATTAAAAACTACTCTTAAATGTAGAATTACTCCATCTCAGGAAACCTGTTACTCACAGCTCCTTCCTACCCTTCCTGAACCCTCTCCCAAGGGACATAAGTTCATCTCTTTGTGTGTTACCTTGCCACCGGGAGAAACCTGTGTTTGTCCTTCCGATGTTTGTGGCGTACATGTTTTCTGTGACCCGGGAGATGCTGAAGACACAGGTGTTGATGCTGCTGCAGCTGCTGCCAGTGCTGGAGGAAGGTCATCTTCATCACTGCCGTTGGTAAAAACAGAAGGATTTTCTCATTAGAAAATGCCACCGGACTTTTGACTGCACTGGTGTTAGTGGAGGCACTGGTAACCTGTATGTTTGCTGTAGAGCTTTGAAGTGAAGCTCCATTTACTCTTCCTTCTGTAATGTAGCTACCTTTTCAAGTAAATTAGATTTTTTTTTAAGGTTTAAAGATTCCTTAAAAATGGATTGGCTAGGTACCTCTCATCTGCAAATGGAAATCTTATGGTTATTAGGTGCAAGTAGCATTTCTATGGATTATGTATATATATGCATAAATTAACTGACTAGATATTATTCCACTTTAATGTTTATTCTTCTCTATGGAGACTGGCAGCATTGATAAGAACAGATATGGTGATATCCATCCACAGATCTGATTGCTTCATTGGCTTCAGACAACAGTAGATTTGACACCCATTATGGAGCTAGCCTGTGCTGGTATTTTCAAACTGTTTTTAAAGCAATTTGATTGACTCCAAAAAGGATCTCTTTAGGAACATTCTTGTGAGGGTATCTTTTCCCTGTCCCATTTATTCCATTTACAGAGAAAACATATTATTTAAGATGAGGCTGCATGCTTCCTCTGGGCTTTAGGCCATCGAGCTGAGCTCTTTCCATCTCACCTACTGTCCCTACTAAATAAAAGCCAGTAAAGGATGCTACACAGTCATTTACTTTTGCAGAACCCCATTGACCACAAATCACTGGGATCAGTCAGCCCTGAGTCAGGATGTTTCCAATTGCTAATTGCAATTGGATGGAGGTAAACAGAGTCATAATTTGGCCTATGGAAGCCTTATTACTGGGAATGATGTGTGAAAAGGAAAGACTACAGATTGACAGTTTAATGCACAGTGAAAAATAATGAGAAAAATTACTTCTGCTCATAAAACAGCACCAATTTAAACTACCAATTAGGTACTCACAGTGCACAGAAGCCTGCCATGCCAGTTTGACAGATACTTCCAGAACAGAACTGTACTTGATTTAGTGCCACTTGAAGGCAGCATGCCTGGGCAACACAAAAAACTTCAAAACTATATGACATACAGGTTACACAACCTTATGCTGGGTTGCCTAGCGACGTTTTTTAATTATGATATAAAGTTTTGGTTATTAATATTATCTTTTCCAAACTTCAGTTTTTTATTTCTTCTGGGTAAGGATAGAATTCAGCATCACAGCATGCACAGTATGCAGGTTTTATGCTGAAAAGAAAATGTGAAATCTTTTGGACCTGTTGAATAGACATTTTATTAATGTAACAAGCCCAGAGTTCAGCTATTGATCTAGTTAATCTCTCTTTCAGAAACATGTAGCTGACATTTTCCCAGTCCTTGCTCCCCACTCTCAGCAGGAACACACTGGCACACTCCCCATCTTTGCTGGGTAAAGCTGCTCTGGTGTATACAAGGAAGTGGAAAAATAAGGGTTTAGGGTCGATTTATCAGCCATCAAGTTATCAGCACACTATCTGTAAGACTGAGAATTGGCCTTCACTGTATTATTTTCACAATAATCCTTCGCTATTTCTTCACATTTCTCATATTTGCATTCCAGATACAAGGTAATTGAAATTGAATAGAATTTGGGTTTACAAAACAAAAAAAAATTGCAGCACAAATTTTTAACTAGGGAATCTGGCCCTACACATGGCCACATCATAGGTGACACCTGTTGCTAGCTGTGTTTATCTGCTGCTACTCATACCTAATAATGGACAACTGAAAATCCATGGGAGCAAGACATGCTCAAAACCGTTGCTCAAAACCTCATCAATCAAAAAGTGATTGTGTGTTTCCACATGCCAGGCTTGGCCCCTTGGACAAATACCAATTTGGCTCATAGCTCATTTTCCTCCTAGCTTCAATTTGACTCATTCTTCAGTTTCTTCTCCTAAATAATGTTTCAGTCTTGGTAATGCAGATTATTAAAAAGACAATGTTCTTAACAGTGAAACAAAAAAATAACTACATATTGATACTTATTAGCATCCGTTTGAATAGATGTAAAAGTTTTCTTAATGTTGATATATATTTACTGACATTAGAATGTTGAAGTCCTGGAGGGACTAATAGTTGCCATTCCACAGAGAAAGCATACATAATTTTTCTTCATTATGGCATTGGTATTCTTGTACTAATAAGTACAAAATCCCTTTTCCCCCCAAGTTTCTGGTGGCCTTGTCTGTCTTTTCATGGGAGGACAAATCAACACTGACCTTCACTTCTGCTCGGTACCTCACATCTCTAGAAACTTTCAAGTTGAATGAATTATGTGTAAATGGGATGCCAAAGCCCTGTAGGCACAGATCACTCTTGCCAGGACTAAGAGAATTTGCTTTGCTGGCTGTAGCTGTAGTAGGCTCAGCAATTTCTTCATGTGACAAATCACAGAGAGGGTGGGTGCGCTTTCTGAGAGGGAATGGCTCACAGTACAGCTTGACGCCCCAACAACTAAAGACTGTTTTCCTCATTTTTGAAATGGGGTTGTAATGAAGCTGACAGAGCAGCTTGCTCCAGCTCACACCAGGTCTTTGACATTTCAAGAGGTAAAGAGGTTTTTAATTCCCAACCCATAAGCTCAGGAAAAGGTGGATGGCCTGCAATTCAAAGGGTTAGCAACTGCATAGGAAAGGCACATTCATTTTGTATTAAAAGCTTGAAGATTCTCAGTGATGAAAGGAATGGTATCGGTATAAGATCATTATCATGTAATTGCACTCATGGCTTTCAGAAGGCATAGCTAGAGCAATAATTAGCATACCCCTTCATTTTCAGCTGTAGTAGGCAAAACCACAGAGATAGTGCTGTATGTTACTCACAAACTGTACTGCCTCGTTAACTTCCTCACACGAGGAGCTTTAACCTCCTGCTTTTCTGTAGGGACAGTTGTTGGTGTAGTTTCGGGTCTCACTGGAGCTGGACTTCTAAAAATAGCAAGAAAAACTTATGTCATACAAGCTGTATTTAAACTACTTCAGGCATATCAACAAAGTTCTAACTCATCAACACTTACTTATCTTGCAAAGTGGCAACTGCCCATTGAAGTTCAACCTTTTGTTCCATTTATAGTTCACAGGCCAGTGTGTGCCTACCGAAAAGGATGTGTGAACTCACCCTCCTGTGCTGGGCATACCATTTATAGAAGCAGCCACTGGTTACAAACACAGAGCCTATGTGAAACACCATGTGGAAATGTCACTGTTTCCAAATACCACATTTTAATAACAGACCAGCAGTTCAGTCATGTCAGAAATATTTTAACAAAACATATGTTTAACAAAAACTGTTTTATGAATTGTGAAACCTGTTCTGCTTAAAATAGTTTTTACCTGAAATTAAACATTATCCTTCTACATTTGAAAGAGCAGCTCAAGGGAAATGAATGGATTTGATCCAAGAAAAATGATCAAATCTTTTCCTACTTGCTAGGAAAAAGCAAAACTCAGACATGTTTCAGATGCTTATTAATGTGAATACATCTGCAGAGCTCCAGCAAAGGACAGATATGGGAATGAGGAGGTCCACATGAAAGAATCTTCGCCTCATTTATCAGTGGAATTAACTCAGGCTTCAATACAAAAATGATAAATACTAAATACAAGATTCTCATGACCTTGGACAGAAACCATTCCAACCATGTGCTTGAGGGGCATGGAGACCCATGGAACTTCTTAAATACTGCTTTTATTTGAAGCAAGAGATTAAATACACTACATGTGTACTATAAACATAATAAATATGCCAAACATTAAAAGAGTACTTTGAAAGTCCTGATTAACAATTGGTGAAATGGTATTCTGCCATCTAATCTGAAGTCAGATTCTAAATCAGTAACTTGAGCAGCCCTACTGTTTGCTGGTGGGACTGCTCATGCACTGAGATACATTCCACAACTGGCAAAAGTTTTTCAAGTCTACTTGCATTGCATTAGCCTTTTAAAGTATTAATAAGATGAGTATGTTTAATCTTCACAATTGCAGATCCCTCTGATGCCCCTGTGTGTTTTAAGCTTCCTTAACTCTCTTTGATAACTTCTGAACCTGCTATCCAACTACAACAGAACCTAC
This sequence comes from Orthonyx spaldingii, assembly GCA_013397795.1. Lineage (NCBI taxonomy): Eukaryota > Metazoa > Chordata > Aves > Passeriformes > Orthonychidae > Orthonyx > Orthonyx spaldingii. Next base: position 1,134,756 of record VZTJ01002382.1, on the reverse strand, counting down.
TGAGATGGCACAGCCTTCAGGTTATATATTCCGTTTTCCCAAGTGTTTTTTAGTCTTTGAAGAGGTCACAGAGCATGAGATGGAACAATGGAAAGTATCAAAATACAAAGGACATAAAAAAATCATAAACTAGTTCCACTTCTTATGAAACAACTTTTGTTGTTTCCTTTTATTTGTTCCATTAATTTCAAGAAGTTAGTATAGGTAGAAGCAAGATTCATATCTTTCCTTTTCCCTAGTTCAAATTTCAGGGTCAGTCATTGATATCACAGATTTCTCAATGACAGTAATGCAGAACAATCCAGCCAGATCTGAAGACCTTTTACTGAGTTTGTTAGGCTATTAGGCTGGCAAGTAAGGGGAAGATAAGCAAAGAAAAAAAAGCCCGAATCATCTGCTGTAGTCTTGAATTCAGTATATCTGACCTGGAAATTTGTGAATCAGCATCATTATGGAAGCTCCCAAGGTCATTTTCATCAAGTCAGACTTCAGATTGGAAGACGACTCTAGCTCTTCTTTTGCTTAAACAAGGTAGCTTTTGAGTACTGAAAAAAATTACTAGTTCAATTTACCCAAAGTGATTTCCACTTGAAGTCTGACATAAGCAGGATAAATATGTTAAGACACATTAAACAACTGATAGTCAAATTCTGAAGGGGTGTGAATGAATGTAATTATTATGTCATTATTTTCAGCTCAAATATATTAGCTTGACATTCTTGCTCTGTATGAGTGGTCCTCACAACTTTCCAATAATTTTGTAAGAGGGTACCTCACAAATTTTAAACCTTTTCATTAACTCAGTGAGAGCAGAAACAAAAATAGTGGTATAAACTACATGAGTTGAATAATGTTTCCTCAAAATGATAGCAAGCGATGCACTAATGCCATGAAGGGATTCAAGAAACAGCAGAGTGTAGAACAGGAAAGCTGGTAACAAATCTATTTCCAGTTCATGGATAGTTCAAATTTCTCAAGACAACATTATAATCTGTGATGAAAGTAAGTCAGGTACTTTTACACAAAGGAAGATTTGAAGTGATAATTTCAGCTCTTTTAATATGTTTCATTTTACAAAGCCTATGTATCTCCTTTGGAATATCACAGTTTGTAACTTAAAGAAAAAAAAGGGGAGGGGATGGGGTTTTTGAAGCAGTTATTTCAATTGGCACAATCAAATTTTTGTTTGAAAAGATGAAGTGCAATTTTGCAACTAAAGCAGTTTACAATGATTTCAAAGCAAGTTATGAAACTCACACATATGAAAAATTTTAAAATTCTAAATCTGAATTAATGCTGAAAAAAATGTTTAACATGAAAAATTTCACTCAACTGTAAATAAAATGTTTGCGATACGAATGATACAAACAGCACCTACTCTCTAATCCAATAAAAAGATGGAAAATGTATTATTTTCCTTTGAATGTTGCAGATTGTCAAGTGGGTAAAAAAAGTCAAGTAAATATCAGACACACCTACTCCTTTTTAGTCACTGCATTTGCTCAAATAAACTTTACTCATGTTTTGTATCACACCAGTAAAGTATTTTGCTCACTTATATTGCAAAATCAATACCATTTTAAAAGCAAAATCTTCTTTCCCATTATAATAAAATTTTGCCATAATTTTTGTTAGAGGCTGAAGGCAGCAACTACCTTTCCCCTGATATTTATCAGGCCTCTGGGGGACATACGAGCACCATTTATTGCACATTTTGAGAAGCTGTGGGTTAGGTAGGATGTAAATTGAAGCTACCCCTGAATGAAAAGGAGCTGTGGCAATGCCTCTACCCAAGGAGGCCATTAGCACGCGATGAAATGTTGGACTAGTCCTACCTACTGCGGAGCTGGATTTTTGCCCTCATTAAAACCTTGCTAGGCTACCTCTTTCCACACCAGACTAAAAATTCCATGACAGCTCTTTTTTCATCTCCAAACACTCTTCCTCAGTCTGAACTTGCTCAAAACTGTTGCTACTCTCTCGTCAGTGACTAGATGCAAGAAGTGCTCAGCTTGATCAACCCAGAGCCTGATCTGTGTTTTAAAAATGGCAGGTTTTTAATATCACAGAAACTCTTAAAAAAATCTCATTCGTATTCCAGAAAAAGAAGCAGAATAACTTCTGTTATTATCCTCTGATTTCAACAATCAGAATTCTTATATGGAAAGATATGATTTTTGAAGAGAAGCCCTGTAATTATTTCAATTATTTAAATAGAGTGATTATGTGCAGATATCACCATTTCAAGTTTGTAGTTCTTTATAAATTACACAGCTATTTAAACTACTGTAGTCCTGTACAAACTATCTAGCTTGAGGAAAACCCAAAGTGTTAAAGGATCAGTGGAACTCAGAATTAAAACGAAAAAGAAAATGTACAGTGTATTACAGTTCCTTTAGAAGGCTCTTTTTCAATGTCATTAATTCATAAGAAACCTTTTTCCTGTAACAGTATCCAACCACTACTGCATACAAATGAAGGTACTGAACCAAGACAGAGTTACTTAATGACCTGGCACCTTACATAAAAATCTGTCACTTCCTGGTGAGAATGACAATAACAACCACTAATGTCAGCATGCAGTGGCAGGTCATCAGAAACTGCCTGTGCACTGAGAGCCCCAGCACACTCCTGAGCCACAGCCAGCACACTCTCCTGAACTAGCTGCAGCCTGTTTCACAAGCCTGCACAGCAACACAAACACGACCTAGAGAGATATTCCCCCCTCCAAACCCAAGGAATCTGTTTTGTTCTCAGAGTAGCAGCCAAGAAGGTGACTGAAACCAAAACTGTTCACCAAAAAAAAATTACACAGTGAAATATTTCAAGTGACCACAGATGTCCACTGGTTTAGCTTGAATCTTCCTTGGGGACAGAATGCATGTGCTTGTGCTCAGGGACTCAGGGTGTCCCACCCCAGCTTAGCTCAGTTTGCAGGGCTGAGGCTGCACCGCTCCTGCAACACCCCTTTGTGTACCGTGGCTTCCACAGACTGACACGTCTTCCTTGGCCCCTGCTTAGGTGGCTCTGGGCAGACCTCCATACTTGTTTGAAACGTGGCAAGTGGGCCACGTGGGAGCAAATGATTGTCCACCTCATAAACTGAATGGCATTAAATAACTTCTCTTACCCTGGAGGATCCAGTTCAGGGTTTTAAAACCACCAAAGTCTGCTGGGGGAAGACACTTTCTGCATTTGTCTTTAATAAGCTTTATTCTCTTTGCTTCTGTTTGTGCCTATTTTGTCATCTGGAACAATCCCTCTCCCTGTGTCTTCCCAGACTGATGCCAAGAGACGGAGGCTGAAAGCCCCATGATTTACAAAGATACAGCTATCTGCATGAAAGTTGACCTGCTTTCAGGTGCTGACTCAAGGAAAAGTTAAAAAAACTCCAGAGGCTGATTTTGGCTTCAGAACTCCCTTTGAGTGGGAATATCATAGTGAAAACTTGGGGAAGATAAGCAAGGAAGGAAGGAAAGAAAAGGAAAAATATTTGATAGATGCATTCTCTTGTATATTTAAGACATAGCCTAACAAGCTAAGCAAACACACACAAACACTCAAATCTTTGCTAAGTCAGTGCTCTAAGGATTTCACACATTTCTTTTCAAAAGGTCATCTGAAGTTAAGAAACAATATGTTCTTTTTCACTTTGATAAGGTAGCTTTTCTGAGAAGACAGGTTAGCTCTTCAAAACAGTGTTTGGACATTTTAAAGCTACTGCCAGTATCAAATTTTCTGAATAAAGCTTTTTTCATCTTTTTACCTCCCTTACTCCCCTCCCTATAGATTGCAGATGTATAACAAAGTTCCTTGCTACAGCTTGTGTGCTTTCCTTATGCACCAGCTGAGTTCTGTTTCATGTAAAGGAAAAAATTCCCCACCCTTCCCTTGCCCTTATAATGAAAACATATGTGCAGTCTAGACAAAAATACGGTTCTCCTGTGGTCCAACAGATAGATAATGATGATACAGAAACTGTTCTTCTCCCACGGCTCGGGGTAACGTTGCAGGTCATCACCTGGTATCTAAGGTCAAACTGAGCTACAAATCTTACCCCTCCCCACAGCAACCAGGACAGCCATGATGAATTCTGTGATTTCCAAAGAGCCTAGGCACAGTTTAGGGGACACAGGACAGAGCCAAAGACATGCACCTCGAGTGGGGTATTTCATCAGCTTAAACTCATTTGAAAGGTCTGAGTACTGCACCTTTCTCTGTAGTCCAGAGGTTAAGAGTATGATTACAAGCAATTCATCAGCATTTAGCTTCAGGCAGCAGGTCAAAGAGGTCTTTAATACTCAGAATGAAGTCAAAGAACATACCTAGGTGTCCTATCTGCAACCTTTAATGCAGACTGGCATGCAAAGGCTATTTAAGAGTTCAGCTTGAAGTTAAGACTTTGATGCAGAAATTACTAGGTGAGGTTCCTGCAAAAATCTAGAGCAGTAGATCCATTAACCTGTCCATAGATTGAGGCCAGGGTGATGTGTATTTAGATATTTGATTTATTTTTCAAAACGTTGGTTGACATTTTTCAGTTGGAGAATGATCCTTTCTTATTATTCTTAAGGCAAAAATTTAATGAAAAAAGATGAAAATGGAGCTTTTTGGAAGCAATTCAATTTTGTTAAGAAGAAGTCAACATGGATAATGATTTTCATTTACCTAAAATATTTCACAACACATTTAGAAGGAGATATTTATTTCAATGTAATGTTTCAAACTCTGCCTCACAGAGTTAACTCCATTCTGAGTTTAAGAAAACACAGCCTGTTTGAACTCACTGAAGTTCATATAAGACTAAGCATATAATTCTTCATCAGCTTCAATTCTGAACTGCCTGAATGTTCTTTTGTATCTATCTATTTTTCTAGGGAACTGAAGTCTTTTACTTGAGGACACAAGCTGCCATAATCATCCAGGTGACATACCAGGTAGCATAAAATCTACCCTGACATTCACTGGAAGTATATGTATAAGAACAGATACTGAGGTGCTAGTTTCAGATCTGAATTGTGTACAGATTAGGAAAACACCAGTACACTATGCACCTTGCTTATACAGTCATATTTTGAGAACACCTGAAGAGAGCCAGAGTTCTCTGGAAAAAAATGGTTCAGGACGTTAGCTCAAATAGCAAAAGATGACAATTTAAATGTTAATATAGTTTGTGCAGGTGAGAACGGAGAGAGAAAAGTGCAAGAGTGCAGACATTACTTTGAGAAACACTCCTTCCTTGATGATACACACAAAGTTATATTTTAGAAGTATCACTTCGGTCAGAAAAGGTGTTGGACATTTTCACATAAACTGAAAGGCAGCAGGACTCAAAGCCCAGTGCACCTCAGAGGCACAAGCCACAGCAGGTTAATCACGTTCTGACAATCTGTATGAGCAAAGCTTATTCTGCATTGGGTATTCAGAAGAGTGCCTGAGATTACTTCTCCTGATTCATCTTCACCCCATAAAACTTGATATAATTTAATGTTTTCCACCCTTCTTTTCTGGTGTGCAGCATCATCAAGCTCTATGAGATAGCATTTAATTTTACGTTACGTGTTGAGCAGCTCCTAATGTAATTAGTCTCAATGTAATGGCGTAATTTGGTTTTGGATGGGAAGATTTACAAAGAAAATTAGAATAAATGAATGCACAAAGCACCAGCTGGTGCTTATACCTACTCCCACATAAGAAGAATATTGCTATTTGCAATCCTATGAAAGATGAGATAATTTGGATAACAAGGATCAACAAAGGGTGATGCAGCAGTTGGTCTAAACAGAAAGAAATCCACAGACAAATCCTGAACCATGTGGGATATAAAGCCTGCCAAAGCTGGCAGTAATCCAAAAGCATATTTTAAGGGAAATAAATATTGCAGTGCATAAATGTACCACATGGTGCATGACAGTAAGTGGCAACAGCAACAAGAACAGTAATAACTGACCAGCCAACTTGAGGGCTTCAGCTGAAGAGGCTCCTGACTGACAACCGAATTTGTGTTTACGCTTTTGATCACTATTTTGAGTAAGAGGCTGTGTAATCTCAATCCTCCATTGGGAGGTTTTCAAAATTCAGCTAAACATGCCATGGCTGACTTGATCTAGTGTTGATGGCAGTCCTGCTTTGAGCCCGCATAAAATGAAGACTAACATGTAGCAGATGAAGAAGGTATTAGTGTTTACATGTATCAAATGTATCATATCTAAGCTTTCCCAAGCAGCATGTGAACATGAAGAAAAGTGCATATTACCAGAAAATACTGTTGCTAGATAATTCCTGTCTTACAAATTTTACTGTAGTTGCCTACCCAACCTGTTTAACATTTCTACTGTTGGACTTGTCCCAAGATTAGAGTTTAGTTTGGCAAACAGGCTATGCCCAAAGACAGTCAGTATTTTGTCTTGTCCTAAGTAGTAGCAATTCCTAACATCCAGACTATTTTGGTGTAATTCTTAACTCTGGAATTGCTTAAGCCAGTACAGTAGAATTATACCTGGGCTTGTATTCAGACATGTTTGAAGAAGTGAACAAAACAAGAAAAGTGCAGACCTTTATCTTGAATATAGTCCAAATCTCTGTGTATGTAGTCCAAGTATGTGTGAACATGTGTGCACATGCACACACATATCCATGCTATAGGTTATCCAGGTGATCATAGCCAGAAAGGAAACATACTTCCAAGAGTTTTCAGGAGAAATTCATGTATAGGCACTGGGGAAATTGTACAGATGGTGCTTCTGTCTGGTAAAACTTTGAATAAGAAAACAAATTCTCTTGATGGGGTTCTGTGGTTAGCCATATATTCCTTATATTTAATAAATTAAACAGACTGGCAATTAGGCAATACAATTCTGGAAAGAAAGTTCAAGAGTTTATCTTTCTAGCATCCATCCCTTTACTGAGAAATAAGGTAAGGTTTATAAAAAGGTGAAAAGGTGGCTTTGTGATTCACATTCTCTTGTTATGCTGCAGGAGAGAAGCCTCCGTGTCCCAAATCAGTAGGTGGGACAGGCCCCTGATCAAGAGGAAAGTGTGACCAGAGGTGATAGGAAAGCTGCTGACTACATTTTCCATTTTTCTATTTTGCACAACACTATACTTCCTTCATTATACAAATGTTTCTGGCAGACAGCGGGAACTCTGATCTCTCAAGGCTAAAAGAATCAAATAAAAAAAAAACCTAGTTGGTGAAGGCAAGGGGTGAGAGCCTTATGAAAACTATACTTAAGAACATTCAGTAATCTCAAACCTGAATTAAATTAGATATCTAATCAGCAAGTTCTCCCTAAACACTTCTCCCTCAACACTTCCATCTGGACACAAAGACAGATACCTGGGTGTGAGGAATTCTCTAACAGATAGGAAAATACCACTGCTGTTTCCTCATAATCTCTTCTGGCTCATTTGCCACCATGACAGGTTCTTCTCTTACAACACTAAAGAAGAAACTGTTCTGTTAGAAAGGCTTTACAGCCTTTTAGCTCTATCGTAAGATAAATTCCTCTTGTTCATCTTTAAAAGGACTGACATGATCACTGCTTCCCTTGCACACTTGTGGTTTACTTCCCCAAAGAAGTACCATTAAAAATCATTGCAAAATGACTGCCATTACAAGCTCCAAGCTAAATCAATATTGACACAAATACATTTTTACTACATGCCTTAACAAAGCATGCCTCACCATGCGAAGTGGTATCTGCAAACTAACCGTATCTCTTCTGGATTCAACAGAGACAGTACAAAAAGAAAAAAAAAAAAAAAGTGAATACATAAATAACACTTTTTCCCCAGATATTTCTTCTTCCAAAAACCAGTGTTCTGCTCTGCCTTGTCCAAAATACATACAGCCCAGCTACATAGTTACTACTATATAGTTGTATAGTACATATTCCTTTGGTGTTGAAGAAAACGTGTGTGATTTCAAATGTATTACAACAGAGATGTAATAAAGAAACGTCTGACTTTTCTTAGTAGGATTCCTGTGTCTTATCAAGGTAACTCGTGGCTCTCCTATTTAACCTGCTACAGAAATTCCCCTCCTGTTAGCTGACTTTGTTCTGCTGAACGCTCTGTCACGTGCAGCCCAGATGGATCCAGCTGAGGCAACCATCCAACTTCCCTGTAGCCACTGTCCAGGTCTGCTGCTCTGTTACAGGTTATCAGCAAAGCAGCAGGGTCAGCAAGGGGAATGTATGACTATGTCCCAATTCATAGTGCACTCTATCAGTCTTAATTGAGGATTAAAGAGGATATAAGCTAGAACACTGCAGCATGTATTGGGTTACTGAGTCACCAGGTTTTTCCTCATTTAATGCTGGATCCAGGACTTGAAACAGTCTGAAAGGGTCTTGAAACAGAAAAAAAAAAAAAAATCCTATCCAGAGGAGGAAAACCTATAGAAACATGCAGCACTGCTCTGCAAACATGGGGAGTGAGAGAGGACTGCAGTCTGCTGTGATCCCACATCCTCCTGCAGTTTAACCTGTGTGCAGGTTAGCTATTAACAGGAAGATCAGAAGACAACCTTGCACTTCCAGCCTGTGCACCAAATGACAGAGCAAATCTAATGAGGTTTCCCCTCCTGAAAGCTGACAAATTAGTGCTATTTCAGCTTCAGCTCTGACTTCCCTCCCATATTTAAAATTACCTACATAAAGAAGTGTTTGGGGTTTGCCAGAAGACACAGAAAACAGGTGGATAAACTGTCTGATACATGACAACTTTGAATAAGCACAACATTATCCTGAGGCCATATCCAAGAAAATGACTGGAGACCTACTTGTAGCAAAAGTGGCTATACCACACATACATATGAGTAATTACTGGTTGAACCAGAACTAATTCTACAAAGAGCTATAGCAATTGTTAGCCAAATTGAGTTTGTCATGGCAGATGCTAAAATAATTGCTCGGGGAGATTACAGGCCATAGCCAAGCAGTTAACTTATTAGAAGTGTAATATTCAGAATGGCAATGGAAGAGCAGACAAAATGGTAGCAAAGAGAGCACAGTTTTTTAATCAAACAAGTGCTACTGCTCTTCTCTGTTGTCCTCTAGTTTCCTATTTGTATGAACAATTCATGCTTCAGTTACTGCTCAAAACTGCATATGTTTGCTTACTAGCTGGCCTGAACAAATTTCCCTGTGTCTCGGGTTTGGAAAAAACAGAGCATTTTGAAGTGTTTTGTAGAGTCATTAGTATGAAAAATACACAAAGTCATTGTCCCTGCTAAAAATCCCTTACATGAAAAGAGTGGAGTATTGTTAAAAAGCTGTGCCAGCTACTGGTTTCAACTGGCAAGATATTTCAGCAAACAAACCTCACAGATTCACAGAGGTGTTGTTTACAGAAATGTGTGCATGGGTACTTGCAGGAATAAAAATTATATTCCACGTGGAAGGGTTTTTTACAAAGGATACTTTTGCTTGTCTTTGCTAAAGAGAAGACAAAGGAGGAGAGGAGTGGAGAGTGGAGAGGGAAAAGAGAGGAGAGGAGAGGAGAGGAGAGGAGAAAAACTCTCAGACAATTTGTCTCCCAGTATGAACTAACCCTTTTCTCTACTCAGATGCAATTCCTAGCAGAGCAAAGGCCCATTTATGTCCATCACATTCCACAAAATAGATGTTATAGAGGATGTTATTGGCAAATAGGTCACATGCTGGCTGGCTGCAAAGGTGCATATATCCCTGTAGAAAGGTAGCTGCTTGAAGGAGAAAGAGAATGGTTAGACATTGGATTTATTTTGCACTTTTCTCTGAGTTTTGTATGCAGGCTGTTAAAATTGGTCTATCCCTTAAAACTAGTCTACCCCTGAGCATTGATTACTTGTATATGTGCATCTCCAGGACACAGCAATAAAAGATACCATTTCATTTGGCACAACTGACTGTAGAGGAAATGGTGCTTGACATAACACAGATAAAAATAAATATTAGATAAATATACACCAGAATGCTGCATACCAAGAACTCCAAAGTGACTTCTACAATTTTATAAGCTTGGATGTATGTGAAAGAAAACAGTGAAATTTGCTTTGCAGCCAGGTTGTCAACATTACCTCATGCTGAATAGTACTTCATATGACAAAGCACACCACTCATTTACAGTTCAACATGAGGCAGCAGGAGAAAACCTATTCCAAAACGTGGATTAAAAAGGCTTTTCTATAGATGTCATGAAGAAGTTCAGCAGAAGTGATTAAGGAAAACAAGTCTGTAGTCACATTCCCAGTCACATAGGGACATACAAATTAGGTCCTCCTGAACTGCTTCTGGAAGTGACAGCAAACCAACAAAGCGTGTTGTGGCAGAGACAACATATGAAACTCATTTCTATTAACAAAGAAATAGGTCACTGTGCAATGTAGGTGATGAATTTTCTTAGGAAAGAAGAGAATTTTCTTTAGAAAGTTTTGTGGAGGTCTAAGACGAGCAACGGCACAGGAGAAAAATGGGCGTTTCTAAATATTGAATAGATTTTACAGCCTCCTGAATAAACAAATGAGAAAATCATGGCCTGTCAGGTGAGAAATTTCAGCTCTGCAGGGTATCCTGAGATGAGAGACATGGGGAACTAACTGGGAATCCCAGCTGCACTGCAAGCAAGCCAGCTGCTGCCATGGGAGGCAATAGCATCACCTCTCGTGTCTCCTCCTACCTCAGCACCACTAACCATCCCCACCATTCTTCTCTAGATAGCTGCTTTCATTAAGCAAACATAGCAACTCTGCTAACCCAAACTGATCAGAAAGGAATTTCTGAATGAAGTGGTTTTTGAAGGCTAGTGCAGATTTATCACTTTATAGGAAAGATACACATTTGAAATAAAGGTTGACAAATTTTCACAACTATAAATGTTTCTTTTTGAGTTCAGAATGATTTAATTTGTCAAATACAATTCATTACCCCCTCAACTAGACTTTTCCATAAGGTGATTAAATGTCTGCTTTCTGTTGCAAGAGTCACCACCCAAAAGTTATAAAATAAAAATCATTACATGACTAGTGCTCCAGTACATATGTATATTACATATACATGAACATATATAAAAAGCAGATATACTGGCATAATTAGCTGATTAACAGCCATGCTGTAAATCCGTAATGTTTTTCCCTCAAACTCTCCCCTCAGATTTCAACACTGAAGATGTCCAAAGTGATGGCACTACCATACACATAGAGGCAGGCGATTTCCAAATGCTCCTGCTGTGACCTCCTCTCTCATCACCTGCTGGAAGACAGCATACTGTGCCACTCCAATCATGTTTACAGTTAATATGCCTCTTCAAAACAACCACTCCAATAAAGAAAGACTGTTACCCACTCTCAACAGAAGAAAAGCAGTCACTACAGTCTGCAAATGAGACATTTTTCTGAAGGCTGTGTAGCAAATGCCTCTTCTTCTGCAACAGATCTTGCACAAAACACAAAAATGCAAACACAGGGATATTCCAGTTTGGACACCTAGCACGTTTCTGATATCAAAGTTATGAAAACGAACTTATTTTTGTATTAGCTTTTCTAAGATTGTCACTAGACCTGATTTTTTATCCAGAGCTTTTGTCATTTGTTCAAACTCAGTCTGATCTTTAAAGTTAAGCTTTTATCAATTCTTAAACTGTATCTGATATATATGTATAAAAAAAGCACCATTCTGACAGCTACCTTCTCCTCAGGCCACTGCACAGTGAACTTTACACAGCAACCTGGAGATGAGCAAATTGAACTGTAACAACAGGTTGAGATAATGTTTGGGAAATGCCTCATTACATTGTACATTAATTTTATGCTTTCCCTACAGACAAGAAGCAACAGACCTTACATTAGGGTCCTGCAGACTGGAAGTCTTACTGGGATTTACAAAAGAGGTCTCTTCTTTCACAGCCTGTTAAAAGAAGGAGCCAAAGTTTAGTACAATGTCCATGCACTTAGGATAATACAAATGTTTATTAAAAAAATATTCCTGTAAGTACCTCAGAAAACTGCAGTACCCAAAATGCCTACTTTGCCCAGATTTAAAAGGCATGATCTTCTTGAGTTTTCATCTCCTACAGCTGAGATTCACTGTGATGAGCTACTGTGTACAATGTGCAGGGCTATAGCGTAGGGAAGAGATTGGTAGTGGAGGAGAAGGAAAGGAAAGGAACACTGACATTTATGGTTCCTCCAGAAAGCATTTGAGCAGAAATCATACAAAATCTACACAGGCAAACATACTGTAGTTGAGTTGTGCTTTCAATTGAAGTAGAATAAATATTTACATAGCCTAACTGAAATAATGATGCCAACTGTTCATTCAGCCTTTGAGAACCTAACTGAAAAATGTGATCCCCTACATATATGCACAGTGTATGCACAATTCACAGAAAATCTCACCCACTACTGCTCTCTACTAAATTGCAGAGTCCTGTCTCTCACATGCCATTTGTCTATAGAGTTGAAAATACCAGTATTGCAAAGTAACTCACATGGAAATTGCTTTATCACCTAGGAAATGTCCAATTTGGGCAGGTGTTGATATACTCTTCAACTGAGATGCAGTATTCCACAATCCATATGTAAATGCTAGTGTGAGCACAACACTGCACCCCCCTACAGAAAATACTGACTAAAGAGACAAGAGTATATTCAAATAAGTCAGGGACTTCTCAGACTATTACATTTGCACTCTGTTAGATGAAAAGAAGGGAACTGAAATGGTCCCATGACAGAGTGATTTTTCAATGTTCAGTATCTGAACCACAGTAATTTGATGCCATAGGTCCAGATAAAATTAAATTAAATGTGTCAGTCTAATCCTCTTAAAAAAGGATGAAACAGATTTCTTCAAATCCATCAAATCCAAATCAAAGGATTTTACAGACATGTAAAAATATTGTAAATGTTATGTAAGACCTTTCATTCAATACAAATTTATATATTCCATTTGAGGGTACACATAAGAAAAGGAAACAAAATCAGAGCTGAGTTTCTTCTATACCTTAGCAATGAACTAAAATAAAAATATCAGTAGGGATACTCAATGCTTGGGGAAATTGCCCAAACTGTGATAGTTTTGGGTTTGTTTTGCCCTTGTGCTAGAGGGAACAAAACCCTCATCAGCAGGTTTGTCCCTCTCCTAGGGAGTAGTTTACACAGAGGAAGCTGGTTTAAAGCTAGGTTACTTGGAGGAGGACAGAATCAGCAGTAGCTACTGGAGAAGCTCCACTCCAACACAATGCCCTTACATATTTGGGTTTAATCTCCCCCAGGCAGAGGTTTTCTCACTCCTGCACAAATGCTCCAGCAATTAGGAAATCAGATAAATGTGGGACATAATCACACCATCACCATCATTGTAACTCAGCCACCAAATGTTTTGCTGCTAAGGTTTTCAGTGAATTAGTGTCATATCACGACTCATTCTGGGATCAGGAATGTAATTATAAAATTTTAACAAGTTTGTAGTTTTAAAAATTCAGCTCAGCTTTAGAAAACCTTTTTCACTTGTCTTCTAGTAGCTCTGTCTAGCATTATGTTTATTCAAAATCTATTGCTTTCTTGAAAGGAAAGAAAAACTTTTTTAAGGGCTTGAGAGAAAGCATTGAAAATCATTTTTTGTTGCCATAGATGAGCAGTGGAAGCAATATTTTTTTGTTTCACAGAAATTATAATGCTTTTTATAAAGCCCTTTGGTTTCTCAAAGCTGTAAACATGAATCCAGCTGTCAGAAACCTAATACAAAGTCTCTTCTTCCACACTGATGTCTTAACAATATTTTGTTTTAAAGCCTGTCAAGCTGTCTGCTTATTATGTGTCAAATTGGTTACTTTTTAAAACTATAAATTTTAGTTTATTCCAATTTTCTCCAAATTAATTGATCTGCATTTTAAGAAGCACTTGAACACAACAATAGAAAAGTGATTAGAGAGATCAAGAATGCAATGCAGGGGTTGCAACCAGTAACAAAATTATTAAAATTCCACCTACTTAAATGCTATAAGCCATGGATCTCATTAGCCAGCTGAGTCTCAGCTCTGTGACTACATTACTGCTCTCATTTGTCTTCTCTGCTTTGGAAGGTTACACCTGCATCTCAAGAAGTCATATATTCCTAAGCAGCATGATCAGCACTCTCCATCAATGAGGAATTTCTCTTGGTACTAATTTTCTCCATTATTACTCATGCTTTAGAGATCAGAAAAGAATCCTGTACCCACAAGTAAGCACTGCAGACTGCTGAGCAAGTAATCCCACTCTAAATTGTAAGGAGAGAGGGAGATTGCAAAGAATTGGGGGTGGGGGGGCTGAACAGCCTCAGGTGATGAGGCCTGCCCACAGAGTGCCATGGGGTGTGCATTGGCAGGTACAGATTAACAAGGATGGGCTCATTCTCATCACCTTATGCCTCTCCTCCCTATCTGTGGGTGAACAGACATGGGAAAATGCTATACTTGCGAACATATATGCGAAGGGCTTCAGCCATCAGAAACTGTACCACCCTTGCTTCATTAAGGGCTTGTTGGCTTTGGGTTGTTTGTTTCAGAAGGAGGTCAGTAAGTCATCAAGTGGCAGCCTGGTGCTTTTATTTTTCTTCTTGGCACTACAAATCACACTCACAAACCACAGAAGGACTTCCTCAGCATTACTGAAAAGACATGACTGTAAAACAAGGGTTATACTTGTGGACAACTCTTACAACATAATTCCTAGATGGTTTGCCTTCATTTGAGAACAAGAGCACCTGCTAGGGCCAGGATTTGGGTTTCCAGTGCAGGATGCCTTCCAGCAATGGAGCAAGGGGGTTTAGCCAAGGGTAGCAGCAGGTGCCTGGTAGGAACATACACCATGTACACACCTCACCGCAGCTGAGGGGAGAGGCTTTCACCCACTGAAAGCCCAGCACTGAGCTGTGTAAGAAAGACAGAGGCTGAAGCAAAGCATGGAACTGCTTAGATCTTAACTAAGCCAGATTCTCCCCTCCCACAGAGGCTGCTGCTCTGAGGGAGAGATTTCAGGGCATAGCAGACTTGGAAGCCTGATTTATACAGAAGCAGATTCATTTAATAATTACCCAAAGAGAAACAAGTTACTCTTCTGGCTACCAGACTGCAAACCAAATTAAAAGTTGATCCATATAATCCATCCACACAATGCCATTCTCTTTTTTTATCTGCATCAGGCCCAGAGGAAAAGAAAAATCATTAATGTTCTGATTTCATATGCCATTAACTTTCTGGACAGTGTCAGAAAAAAAGAGAAGGAATTACTTTATCATTTTAAGCATTGCTTTATACTATTTAGGGACAAGAAACATGACTGGGCAGCAATGCTATTGTATAGGCTCTCTTCACAGATGATTGTTAAGAAATATTTGTTTCACCAAAGAATGAAAAGAGGAAAAAAGTATCTAAGTAATACCACATTTTGCCCACAGCTCTCTAAGCCATCTACCTATGGGCAGCCTGGGAGTTCTCAGACTGCTTTTCAGTCAACTCCTGAGCACTGCTGTCCTAAGGTGACAACACAACTGCTAATCCCAGCTGCTGTCTTGATAGCCAGGTCCTTTGGAGCTTTCTAGAGGGAATGGAACACTTCCTGGCCCATGGGAGCAATCCCACGCATGAATTCATAAATCCTGGTGGCTGGATTTGCCTAGTGAACAGCAGCTCCTTCAATTTTCTTCTGAAGAAAGAGCTAGCCCCAGGATAATGGAGGACAGAACCTTAAAATGGGAATTGTTTGCACTAGGCATGTACCAGGAGGGAAAATACAGTAAAGACAGAACTTTGGGTGCAGCCTTCTGTGATTTTGCCTCCAGTGGGGCAGTCTGTGCAAGGCAGTCTGTGCTCTTCATGCCTCAAGCTAGCACCATGAGGAGCTAGTGCCATCTGTGTCTCTCCTCCATCACAAGGGGCATTGCTGCAGTTCTTACCTCTGCTGATCCAAAATAGGAATACCTTGGATAACCAAAAATCTGCATGAAGAATCAGATCACTTCAGCCAAGGGGGAGTGTCAGGTTCTCCTCTGAGAAAGACAAGGGTCTAGAAGGCTTATAGGAAATATATGATGGCTCTTATTTAGCAATTTCACTAAGTTGCCAGTTGCAGAAAGGAAGGGAGAGCAACACAGCTTTCCCATATTTGGAGAACTTCAAAGGTAAGGAAGCAATGACTCTCACTGCAGTGGCTTTGAAATACTTCTCTGTCTTGCCTCTTTCTGAATCTGTAATGATGCTAAGGAGGCCTGAATCATATTTGATTTTTCAGCTCTTTATCAACATTTTTATCTTTTGTCAGCCATTCCAAATGTTGGCTGATCTCATTAGATAATACAGGCTAAGGAACATGTCATCAGGAAGAATGTTCTGCCAAGGTAAACCTACCTTGGTGATTTAATATGTCAAATGTAACTTTTCAGGCAGAAAAGCTTGATGTTTATGTCTCTTGGGAACAGACTACTCTGGTTTTTTTCCCTCTGAACAAGGCCTGGCACCATGGGCTATGGCGGGGCTGTTACACATCAAGGCAATTAACAGTACTTGTCTCATCATATACTGGCACTTAGAGACATGCCTGAGAGGAGACATAGCTGACACACCTCCAACTCAGTCTTGTGACACCACTGCCATATTTACCTCCACTATACCAGGGAATAAAATGAAGATCTCATCAGTTCCCACATTCTGTTTATGTAAATCCTCACTCCCCTTCTGTACCTCCAGCAAGGCTGCCACATCATTGCCTCAGTTCCTTCCCTGATTTTGAGGTATCACTGCTGACACACTTCTAATGAGCTGCCGTGTACAATATATTCATCACACACCATCAAAATCTTGTATTTTTATACCTGTGGCACCATCAAATTCCGGTAGCCTCATTTTTAAAGTTGAGCAAAATCTTTTTCCACATAGCAACTGAACACAGAGAATTCGAAGCTGAGCCATTTTTTAAATTCCATTGTTATGAACAATTATAACTGATGCAATGTTGCACTTGCTGCTGTTCCAGTTGAGAGTCCCAGTGCAGTTGCTTCATTTTACCTAGTCTGAAACTTGACAGCGAGTTTATTGCTCATCCAAGTGGGTGACTAACAGCAACAGCTTTAGCAAGGAAGGCACAGTGTACATAAGGAGCTATGGAAGCTTCCCCCACAGCCTGAACACCTCAGCTGTGACCTGTTATACTCATATAATTTCAGTTCTGATCTCTGTGCAAAGACTGTCAAATTGTGCAGTAGCTCAATGCTGTGAATAAGGACAGATGAAGGGAGAGAGGAAAGGAGGAGAGGGAAGAAAACAGCACCTAATTCATGATGGAAGGACCCTGAAATGTTGGAAAAGCTGATCCTTTCAAGGTACTTAAGTCAACACCTAGTGAAAGCTAAGAATTCCTCTGGGGATCCAGAAGGATTTGTTTAAGTCCTATTATAAGAAAGATCGCATATAATTATAAATCCTCAAGTGTCTTCCCCTCACCTACTCTATTTTCATTCATGACCTGATTAGGGTTTGAATCCAGATCTCCTTAAGTGAATAAAGCTCCAAAGACCCAGCTTACATAAAGACAGTGAATTTTTTTCTAGAAATACATGGCAAAAGCATCTGGACTTTGAAGATGACAAGTCCTTACACTTGAATCTTTCCTTAAAGGAGACAGAACACTAAAAAAGACAAAGAATCATCAAAAATGTAGCTACGACAGACTAGCACTGTGGATCACCTCACTTATGCACCTTTTCTACCACAAATAATGCATAGATCCCAGTCTCATTTACATTGCAGCCATGGCTTGCATCTGTGTAGAGAGCACAGGATGACACCGGTATCTTGCATGACCTGAAGTATTTTCTGTACCTTGGTCCAGTCCTTTCCTCAAGGCAACTCTAAACAGCACAGACAACCTGCACTTACTCACATATTTGCAATACTTAAGGCAAAACTACATGATATTTGGCCTGTACTTGTTTCTAGTACAGGGAGAAAAAAGAGAGAGATGGCTATCAACCTGGCCTAAAAAATTTACATGTGTATGGGCTTGTCAAGAAAGTTAGTGTGTGAAAGGAGTTAGAGGACTGAACGTCCCTTTGTTCAGCCTAAATGTCCCTTTGTTTACTGAGAATCAAGGCAGGGGAATCAATGGCTGGAGAACCCAAACCCGGCTGAGTGAAGATCCCTCTCCCTGGCCAACAGTTTCCATTGGGGTTGAAAAAGGAGAAACAAATGGGATTTTGTGTTTCTTTGTAAGAAACCCTGCATTTCCAAACCACCTTTTCTCAGCATTTTTTTTCTCAGCAAACAACCCATAATGTTCAGTGAGGAACAGCTCAGTAGTAAGGTCACCTCTATTTGTCTTCTATAAACTGCACTGCAAAAATGTACCTTCAGAATGAGCTCGGCCTTCCCTTGTCTGCAGACAAGGGGAAGATGCGAGTGATGCAAAAATCAGCTGCAGTAGAAATCGGTGAGAAACGGGATGGTTCCCTGTGCTAACCTGCTAGACACACATCAACCCAGAGATTTAGGAAAGCCTGGGTAACAGGTGCAGAATACAGACACCACTTGTAGATGACAAACTACTAGAACACAGCACACACTGCCTGCCAAAATAAAAAGCCCTGCTGAGACAGCTGTGCATTTGCTCAGGAGCCTGTGCTTAATTTTAAGGATAATTAGGATTTGTCCGAAGCCAAAGTGGATATAAATAGCAACTGAAACCTGCAAGTATCTTTCTTTCATCACTTGGGCCACGAACTGTGGCAAAAGGGACTATTTGTGATACTAACAGGTCGTGTCTGCTCAAGCACAGCATATCAGCACTGACTCATGCAAGCTGCAAAGGGATTTTAAATGCCAGGGAGAGCTGGTCTTTTGTATTCTGACAGCTCCTTACTGCTGCTTTATACCACTCCCTCTCAAATGAAGAGTCTGGAATATATGCAAAAAAAAAAAAAAAAAAAGACATGTCAGTTGCTTCACGGTGTTTAGGGCTCCCCTGGAGCTTAATTATGTGGGAACTGTGACATGTAGTCTGTCAGCTAAAAGGTGGCAGATCCCTGTGGCACAGTTTGAGAGGTGTGTTGTGAAACATTACTCATTTGCTCTTGCCCTACAGGTAACTATGGCATGCCCTGTGCAAACCACAGGTTCCCACAGCAGTGTGTGGGTTTCTCACATTTCTCACCTGTGGTGTCCATGGCAGTGAGCTCCCAGATCCAGCTTCCCATGCACTCTGCATTTTGATTCTACATTTAGCCGAGTGGCACATAAATATTCCCATCTTCACCAAATAAAAAAAAAACAACCCTCACTCATGTTAGTTTTCTGCTGCTCTATAACTCTAAACCACAAGCAGGGTTAAGTGATCAGCACCATAACCTTACAAATTTTTGGTCTCTAAGTCAGGACTGTAACTATGGGAGATGTATTGTCCCCTAGGAATGCAATAAACAGCTCTTCGGCACAATTCTGAAATGAAGCAGCACAGAGATCATATTCCAGGATATATTTTCAAATGTCTAGCATCATTTCCCTGGTTTCATTTTTTAAATCATAAGCATTGGAATAATTCATTTCTAAGGCTCTCTCCCTGTGTTGGTGCCTAGCTGTCATAAAAGAAACAAAATGACAGAAAATTTCTGTCCCAACTTATATTTTCCATTTGTGAACATTTACTCCATTCTCCAAATTAACAAGAAACAGCTTCTTCTTCTTCTACTACATGCAGGAGGTGCTTTCATAAACTTGTCACATCCTGATGTTAGTAGCATATGGTATTGAAACTATTCCTACTGCTTGAAGGGAGAGCTGTTACAAATACTTCAAGCAACAGTTTGTTATTTTGGATGTGATCCTGTAGTGCACCAATATTTTTCTCATGCTTTCAAACCTAACCATATAATGAAGATGCCCCATGAAGTTTCAAAACAGATGAGTTAGACCACAGATTTTTGGGGCCCTTAGAAGAACATTTCCTTTCAAATACCATGTGCATAAGACAGAGTGTTTCTTTCTTCCCCCTTTTACAAACTAGATGAGAAAATCCTCTTTTTTTTTTCTTTTTTTTTTTTTGTGCTATCACAAAATATGGGAATAACTGTGCTCTACATGAGGAAAAGCAAGACTGCCTTGCTTTACAATTTGAGGAATATAGGCTGTGCCGTACAGAACCTAGATATCCTTCTTGCTCTGGCTGCCTAGTAAATTGAAATATGACAGCACAAAAAAGAAGAGATGAGAAATTGAAGTGTTATGAATAAGGCCAGAAGGCAAGACTTCTCAGGGATATAATATGGAACTGGCATCAAAAGATAGAATTGGGCAGAAGATAACATCATGAGTCCTCCAGATATACTGAGCAGCAGGATATGTCAAACGGGGTCAAAGATGGGCAGGATCACAGCCTTGGGGGAATACATGGAGTTAAATAGTTGCCTTCCATGAAAAAAACTATTCCTTATCTGTTCCCTCGAAAGGATGCTGTGTCTATCAGCAGTGTAATTCCATCCCAGCTCACTTTCCCTAGAAGATGACTGAACTGCCACTGGGAAATGGCTTCGCTACTGGTATTCAGCCAGCTGTTTGGGGGGCTAGGGGCAGGTAGAGAAGATAACTGGGTGGTTTTATGGTATCTGATACAGTGGTTTATCAGGTCCTCCTGGTTTATCAGCTGCCTTCCCTTCTCTCATCTTCTAGATGACAGATGTTGTGTTTCTACTAATTCCTTCACCATGAACATTTTTCCTACCCTTTTCAGTGTTTGTGTAGCCACAGCTTTTTACTGTAACAGCTGATTATTGCCTGGTCTCTGCCTGCTTTTTGCTATGTATCTGAGAAGGGTGATCTTTCATAATTGACAGGAGGGGAGTTCAAGTGCAGAAGAACTCATCTTTAGCTACACAGGCAATTTTGTGGCCAAGCAGGTAGTTGAATGAGGATTTCTAAGATTAAGGTGACATCCTAATTTACTGGCTATAAATCTTAACCCATACTTTGTTAGCACTGAAAGCTTCAGGGATTTCAAACTGAACCGTATGCCATTATTTTTCCACAATATATGCTATGCTGCAACAGTCTTCTTTACCTTCCTGCACCTGAAATAATAAGATTTTTCTCATTGAGGCCAAGTCTACAGTCATCTACTTAATCCAATCTGACTTTTAAAGCCTTGTGAAAAACAACACAGGCAAGAAGGAAAAGTGGAATGCTCAGTTTGCTCTGAAAGTCATTTACAACGCAGCAGCAGCTAAAGAATATGGTTATGGCAGAAAAAGCAACCCAGGATATTTTCCCTTAGAAAGCCTCAGACTGAAAAATTAAGGCAGGGCAGGTCAATTGAGAGATGCATATGTTAAGCACATTTCCTATCTTGCTTTAATAATGTTGTGTTCTGAATGCAGCAGCACACAATGCTTCCAGCCTTTAACTATCCAGTCAAACATGACCATTAAGCATAGTCAGGAGAAAATACAAATATGAGAAGTATACCATGACATCCTGTAGAAAAGACACACAGGAAAAACAGAAGGTAAACCCAAGGGTAGAAATATGCTGCATAAAACACAATTGATATAACACAGAATTTAGAGAGGTGAGAGAACTGCTTTAAGCAAAAACTAAAAGAAAAAAAAACCCACCCAAATAACTCCTTCCTCCTCATGCTGCCAAGTTTATGGTTTCTGCTATTGAAATCTAGGGCAGTCAGAAAAAACAAGTTCTGATACTTCCTTAGATCTAGCTAGACCAGATGTAATCTATCTCTCAAATGAAAGATCTGCCAGGGAACAACAAACACACAAAGCTGATTGTTAACAAAGTCCTTTGCAGGGCAGGTTGACCTGGTATGTTATTGTGAAAAGAAACAAAGCAATGGAAATATCAACATAATTTGTATTCAAAGAGAATAGTGTGCTCAAGGATACCACAGGAATTGGGGATAAGAATTATAACAATTTCTTTCTACCTCTATTTCTGTTCCTAAAAATTTGTATTTGGCTTTATTTTTTGGCACCAATGGCATTATCTTTTATTCACAAATTGCACTTGACAAGAATCACACATTTTAGGTTTCAATAGATTTACCTCTGATTGGGAAAATAATTTTTTACAGTCATTCAATTTAGTATCAGTTTTCAGTTGCATGGCATGATTAAAAGAGTATTTTTGAAACAGGGTGTATCTAATGTAAACACTAACCAAGCAGTGAAAATAGAAGCTTAAAACTTAGTTAAAAGCACACAAACAAGTAGGAAAACAAAAGATTAGCTAATATTTCACACTCAGATATCTGAAGTTAATCCCTTGAAATTAAGCTTGAATCTGGATATATAGATATTAGCATTGGAACAATCTTAACCACAGTTTCCATGAGTAGTGGGCAGACTCAGAAAACTCCAGAGGTTACTCTTTCTCAGCTACAAAGTAAGTAAAAGATACAGTGACAAAACATAGAGATTTCCTGAGGCCATCTTTTCTATTTTTTCAGCCTCTCTTGGCTGTATTAATCATGTCAGTTAGGAGAAATTTCCTACTTCCACTATATCAATCATTTTGAGTTACCTGAAGAAACTGCAGAGCAGCTAGAGAACGCTATGTCAAATGTGCATACTTGACTAAATATAAAGTGCTTCCTCAGGAACCCTGTGATTTTTGAAAATTGGTGAAAGCTATGCCAAAACTAAAAAAGTAGAGTATTAAACACAGATTACCTGGGCACCTACTCTAAAAGCAGCTTCCACCTGGGCTTTGAGGATGTTGCACTTCAAATGGTCAGGTACAGATGAAGGTGACACAGGGGCATGAAGAGTCTTTTCTGATACCTTCTTGTCTTCAACCTGTATTTAATAAAAAAGCAGTGACATATATTAGAAAGATAACTTCTTAAAATGATCAAAGGTTAAATTTTTACTTGTAATAACTTGATTCAGCAATACTGGCTAAAACTTCCATCTTCATACCCTGATAGATACATCTTAGATGTTTTCAAAATATTTAAAGTCTTGATACTATGTTCAAGACAAGAACAGCCCCAAGGAAGCCTGAGTAATAGAAGCAAGAAAATGATGTGAAGATACATTAAAAAAGCCCAGCCAGGCCCTGAAGTGGTTGCTCAAATCTGTGATCACACTGAGGAAGCAAAACATTGTCTCAAAATATCCCACAGCAGGCAGAAGAGTGAACAGCACAACTGTAGTAAACACTGGCTTTTTATACCATCCTTAAAATGCAAAACTTTGCAAATTTAACCAGAGAAATCTGAAGGAATGTCCACTTAATTGAAAGCCAAGCAAAACCTCCTTCATCAGAAAGAAAAAACAAGAGACTTTAAACATTGCTGATGTTATTTCCATTTGATGTCAATCCTTTACCTACGCAGTGATTTGAATCAGGAATTTTGGCCTCAGGACAGCTAGTTCAGTACCCTATTCAAACATGGCCTAAAGGTTTTGTGCCTTGAACAAACTATATCCAGCAGAAATGCCACATTAATAAACTTCCCATGCAGAAAATGAAAACAAAAAGAAAGACAATGTAATACTAATGTATCAACCAAGAGGGTATGAATGAGACCAGGATTGTAAACATGAACTCTTAAACAACCAAACTGTAATATGTTACATATTCTTAGAGAATAATTGCGCAATGGCATAACAGCCATTGCAAACTTTCCTGTTCTTCCTGGAAGTGAGATCTGAAATACAGATGAGTAACAGCCTAGATTGTGCATTCATTTTCTGCTCTCATGGCTGAGAAGGGTGAGTGGTTGTATACATGCAGACAGAACAGATATGTAATACTGTCATTCAGATTGCAGCCAAAACAGGTACAAGGCATCGGTACACCAAGTCCAGCGATCCTTGAGGTTCACCTCTGTCAAGTATTTCAAGACAGAACCAATCATTTTTTAGCCACTGAAATTACCATATGATTAGCCCTTTAACTTCAAAATCTGTTTCCTTTATCCTTCCTTCTGCCTTCCCCTGTAGCATCCCACTGGCTGATGGCAACTACAGTCTTACTGACTCTTTTCTCAGGTCCTTGAGCAATCACAGCAAATGGGAATATCAAGATTCGGGGGACACTTTCTGCAAGTGGAGCAAGTCACAAAAGCAATTGAGTTGCCTGAGGAAACCGTTCAGCAAACGCTGGGGAGGGAAAGAGCCAGACCTCAGCAGAACTCTGTTGAGACTGCAAGATATTTACGTGTAAGCAAAGTTGCTCTAGCAGCCGTCTGCATCCAAAATGCCATAGCCGCCAGGTACGATTTTGAACAACTGTCTGTTAAAGGACTGCTTGTCATGAGATTTTTCACTCTGGCAAATTTCTAATAATTCTTACATGTTTATTTGTCAAGCTGCATTTACTTTTTTACAAGGAAGCTATTTTTGGACTTCCTATTCTTCCCATTGTCCTCCTAAGGGAAAAATAAAACACATAAAATGAAAAGTGACAGTGTCTAGCTGGAGCAACTTATGGAACTGTAGTCATGTATTCAGTCTTGAATATAATAGTAGTTTGGCAAGTATATATAAAAAACAAACACCAAACCCAACCATGAAATATTTGATTGCCATAGATGCCTTTTCTGGGATACTCATGAAGCTGAGAAATGGAGATAATCAAAAGGACAAAATTATTTGTAAAGAAAGCACAGCTTTTCCTTCACCAATATTCTTGGTAGACAAAGTGAACGCATTTTAAAAAGACTGTTATTACTGTCAACTTGTATGTGTATTGATTTCTAACAGCAGAAAAAACCAACACACTAAGCGGTGGCATTTCTAAAGGCCATGCAAAATCTCACCTTTGTTTTAACACTGTATACTAATTAAATAACTTTTCAGTCAAGCAAGATTAAACAACTGTATTTTACTTGCTATATCAAGACAACCAAGGTTTGTTTAGGACACAAGCTTGTTTCATAACCTGAAATGTTCCCAAGTCCCATCCCTCTGGTATTCAGATGGATATAGATATTTTTCAGTCCTATTATTCTTCCTCCACTGCCCAATTTTCCCACATTGACCCAGAGGAAGATAAAAGATCCCAGGGCTGCCCTATAGCTGGGAACTGTCAAAAGATCTAAATCTCCTGCTATATTCAGTATTGTGCAGATGACTCCATTTAATGGAGATCCCCAGTGTGAGATCTGTGCAAGTCTCACATTGAGATTCTTGAGCGATCCAAATACTGATGGTGGCTGAAATGGAAAGTTGCTGCTAGAGGGTGCACACTTCTCAGAAGCCATTTCTGGGTATTCAGTTCTGCTTTAGTCCTTGTTTGGGTCACAACACGAGCAGCAGCACCTTTAGTGAGGGTGAAGAGCACACATTGCTGCAATTGCTGCTTGGCCTCGTCCTGCTCACCAGCTGCTGAGCCAGCAGCTGGAGGCCACCACGTCCCCCTGGCCCAGTGGAAATGCTGAGTGCACACAAACCACACACGGGGCTTGGGAGTGCTCAGCCTGACCCAGGCCTCCTTTAGCTTCTCAACATATGTCAGAGGCTTCTTTGCCAGCCTGCCTTGGCAGTGACAGCCTTGTTTGCCACAGAGCAGCACATCCGGAATCATTGCTGAATTCTGCTCTCCCACAGCTGATTAGCTGAGACTATTACACACAGAGTCAGTGGCACTGAAGTTCCAGATGAAAAGTAAGCTAATCACAGAACAAAGCAGCACCTCCTTATTGCAGACTATTAGCACTTCTAAGCACTTATCTAAGTTCCTATTTTTCCTTAATGTCATTAATCTTTACATATAAGCTCGTTCATCCTCCAAACTCCTAAAGTATAACTGCCATCAAGAATGCAAAAGGAAATAAAATATTTCATGTCTACAAAAGCACATGCAGAATCTTCTGTAGCTCATTTCACTAGTTTATAAGAAAATCAAAGATCTAAAACCCGTCTGCATTAGAAATCTCCACATACTATTGCTACAAGATTGAAAGCTGTATTCTACTTTATTTTGCTGTATAATAAAGAAATTTTACATTTCCCCGTATCCTCACTGCTCGCAGCATAAAGACAGCAGATAGGTATTCATCTGTTGAGCCAAATTGGCAGCTGGCAGTTATTAACATTTTGCTTTCATTTATAAACTCAGAGTATTCTATCTGGAAGTGATTAGAATGCTAAACATGGCATGATGTTAATGAAACTTCCTATTTTAATATTTTTTATTATGCAATTCAAAAGAATCTTAGATGCACCTTTCAAGTGAAAGCCTTAGAGTCAAACTCACATTTGAAAGAGATAATATTCTTGCTTAGAATTGCAATTTAAACTCATCCTAAAAGGTTTAGAAATTAAGAAAAAACCCATTAGGATACCTGATAACAGTTCAGTTTTCTATGTCCAATTTTGCCGATCTCAATAATAGCAATGTGTTCACATTGCTTTCACCATGAATCTAGAATTTTATTTTTCCATAGAAGGAGAACACTGGAGAATTGCATTTAAATGGATAGAAGTCAAATGAGCTCAGATGTGTTAATTTATAAAATCAGAGGCATTTTTTTCCTTTTATAATTGGGGTCTTAGGTTTGCTTTTCTCCTCCCAAACATTTACTTTAAATTCAATTACATTTGCTGATACTAGAACTGAAGGCAGATTTGTACAGTGTTAGATAATGATGACACTGACTTTGGTTTGTAAAGTGAAGTGAATATTTAGTACACGTACAGAATATAAAAATAGTTGCATGAAACACAGCAATACCACTCCTGTACATAACATTTCCATGCTCTGCTTTAAAAGGTTCATGCTTTGTTCCACATCAGACTTTGTACCAAGAGCAAGATTCATGATCTTGTGCCTCTGAAAGTTTATTGATAGCCTCTTCTTAGCCAAACAGCATGTCTAAAACATGTATTTGACTGGAGATAACTGAAGAATAGAATGAATATTTTCTTTAGGAATGCAGGTCTATTTTTGTCACTAGTCATCACTACCAGTGGAAGGCAAAATTTTAACAAAGACAACACAAATATATAGGTTCTGAAAGCATATTAGCTATGTGAGGTTTCCTGGGACTCAACTACATCTGCAAATGAGCATGGAAATCTACAGGTTCTTTTGCCCTTTTTCACCAGGAAATTTATTGCTTTTTTTCCATATGATAGGTAACACCAATTACAAACAGATACCACAATGGTAAGACCTGTACAGTTATGTGTTATTCTTATTTGAGGCAAAGTTTACAAGCAGAAACTGCATCTTCTTTATTAGGAAAAAAGTACAATTGAAAAAAACAAACAAAGAAACAAACCCCTCATTAAGTTGTCAGACACAGAATATTTTCCTCAGTTCAGCTATTAGTTGGTCTAATGAAAGATAAAACTCCCAATAAATCTTGTTATGCTTATATCCTTGGAGTAAGCCTCTTTAATTCTTGGTATCAACTTTATTTTATAAAATGCTATTGATCAATATTATTAAATCCACTTCTGTCACTGCGAGCTTCATGACAGTCTTACTGAACCATGGTAGCCATGTTTCCTGGGATATACCCTCAGATCCATGTATCACCTAGAAGTGTCTCAGATACATCAGCAAAGTGAGTTGGTTTTTGGGTTTTCTTAAACTACAAATGATTTTTGGAACCGCAGTGGCTTTAGGCATTGCTGTTGTGCAGGGAGCAGGTAGTTCCACAGCTTTTTTGCAAGTGGTATCATTTGGAAGCAGACAATCTGTGTAACTGGGCAGCCCTAAAATATAGTCTTGCCCTGCTAGCAAAAGGCAATAAGTTTTGAGTGAAGTTTGCAAAGACGTTAAGGCTCATCAGGCTGGCTCTCTCTGAACCTTTCTCAAGGTTCAGAGAGCTGCCTGCAGCTTTGTTCTACTAAGTTTAGCTGTAGCAGCAATAATTTTATATAGAAAACAGTAACACTGGTATTCTTTGTAGAATAAGATATTTATGACTAACACAAATATGTAGTTTAAAGTAATGTAGGGCTCTTATGAAAACAGGAGCCTTGAGAAGGGAAGACACAGGACATGGTGTAAAGGAGTGCTGACATGGAGTGATAAAGCAAAGGGCACAGGCTGGTACTGGGGATCCATGGTTATAAACAGCTCACTAATGGCCAGTTAAAGTGCAGACCTGAACCTGGACAAAATTTGATTTAGGGGCAATGAAAAGAGTGAAGACATAATATATAGCATATATATGTAAAAGCCACCACATAGAGTAAATTTGGGTGTAATGTGAAGATGAAGATCAGTGAAGAAAGAGCAGTAAGTAAAGGCTTATTTGAAAACATAAAAAAGGACCCAAAGTTTATTGTAGAGTGAGGACAAAGAAGAAAACACGAACATGACTGAATAGAACATTGCCACAGGCTGCCCAGGAAAGTGCTTGAGTCACCATACCTGGAGGTATTTAAAAGACATGTAGATGTGGCACAGAGGGACATGGTTCAGTGATGGACTTGGCTTTGCTGAGTTAACAGTTGGACATGATGGTCTGAAAGGTCTTTTCCAACCTAAAAGATTCTATGATTCTATGACCATCATAATTCCCCCTCTGACCCCACCAGAGTGAAATCACCAACCTGAGGACCTACAGGTGTAGGGAAAGGGTGAGCAGAACACCAGGGAAAGAGGTAGAAACAATTTGAAATGTATTATTATTCTTTCTTTCTTCTTATGCAATAATTACAGCTGGTCTAATAATTGTTAGACTCTCAAGATTTCAGAAATGCTAACAATACATTCTTGGCTTTATATTATACACACACACACACACACACACACACACACACAAAGCAACAGACGATGGGGGAACATATTTTTCTAATGAAAGGCTTCCAAGAAGAAAATCAGAAATACATTCACAGCTACAATACTTAGGCTTGTCTGTCCTGGAGATTAAGGAGTCTGCTAGCACCAAAGGGCGTGAAACACAAGTTGAAACAGACTTTCATCATTCAGTAGGTGGACAGACACGTACACCATACCAAACAGCTCTGGAAAAGAGGTTGGACACATACATTCATCATTCCCATGAGACAAAGTTTGCTGTAGCAGACAATCAAATTAATTAACTGCAGAATCTAATTTACCCAATTTCTTGCTAATTCTCCTATGGGTCGATTATTAAGCCTGACAAATTCCAGCCCGAAAGCACTTTGCTTGAAAAAAACAACAATTAGCAACAGGAAGGGAGGGAGTGAAAACTGGGACTCCACAACAGATGTGGAAATGGTTGCTTGGTTTTGTTTTTTTTCAGAAATAGAGTAAATGAAACATCTTTGTAACAGCTTCACTGGTTTTATTTAAGCATAATATTTTGGAGGATGCAAGACTAGGCCATAAAAATCAATGAGTAGACCAGAAATCAATGGAGTGGTGCAGAAGAGGAGATAACACTTCATTTTTTTTGCCAGAAACTAGACACATTGAACACTCATTAAAATCTGTTTGCTGCTAGATTGAGTAGCTAGTTAACTACCATAACCAAAGGAAGTTGAAAGGCCCCACTCTCAGTTAAAAATACTTGTCACAGTTCAGGGTTGTTCAATCTGGTTTAACCTGCCTTGTTGCCTTTGTGCTGGACAGTGCTCTACAGCGTTTTGGCCCAGGTTTAGCCCAATATTGCAGCATGTCCCTCTCTTTCACTGTAGAAGCCAACTGCTGAGGCAACTCCAGGCTCTGCTCAGAGCTCAAAGATCTGTGGTTTGCTTGTTTTAGCTTTGTGAGCTCTGTATACACATTTCACCCGGATCTAGGTCAGAAAATGGTGCTTGAAGAAGAAACCACAAGTGAAGGGCCAAAAGAACTTCAGAATGATTTGTTGGTCACAACCCATAGCCTGTAATGTAAGGGCTGGATCACTGAAGTGTTTTCCAGTGGTGACTCTGGGCCAGTTTCAAGAGTATGTACAATTTTCAGATTGCTAAAAACAGTAATTTTAATAAATTTTGAGGAACTGGCCTCTTTTGCATTCACATGGTAACCGCTGTTCATGGGAATTCTGCCCAGTTCTTAAACCCAAACCCTCTATGACTGCCAGGGGAGGGTTTTCATTAGGCAGCCCATGTCTCTAGCCTTGCCTTTTGCTGAGCTTCTGCCAGAAACAGAAGCATTTAGCAGCTCTTGGTGCTCATTACAAGACTTTTTCATCAGCTAAACTTTGACTGATGGCAGACTCATCACAGCAGACACAGGCTGTATTTACTGTGCAGCTGCATTTATTGTGAAGCACTGACTTGTTATGATACTGTGTTCTGCTAATTAGTCCTCAAATAAATAATCCATCTGACTGTGGACAAGATTCTAGAGCTGTCAGGACAAGCCAAAGAAAGCCATTAATTATAGAAGAGCTGAGTTTTCCCTCCACAGACTTGCAATGAATATGAACGAGCGAGAGGATCAGAGATCAGGCAGAAGTTGCAGGGGCACTATTTGGATTACTTGCACAGTATGGTGGAATACAGGACCCAAGTGTTTTGAGCTTTCAGTTTAAGAAACAAGACAGACCATAAATCTACTCATTTTGAAATCACAGGGGTACCATTAAGATCACATCTTCAAATCTTTTGTGCAACACAGGTCAGATTAGTTTACCCACTTGTGCACTGTAGTCAGCATGGAGACAGTTCTCTCCTTCTTCACTCTGGCCCTTTAAATATGCCAAACTGAGCTCTCAGTGAGCTCAATAGTGTAGGACAGTCCTTTAAAGCATGTTTTGGACATTGCACCTGAGTGAATGTTCTCCATTGGGGTTCAGATGGAGTATCAGTAATCACATCTGAACTACACAAGTCCCCTTACAAGATCTGGGTATTCATTGGATGAGTCTGAGACGGAGAATTTTCCCTTGGCAAACTACGTCAGTGCTTGAAAAGCTTTGCCTATAAAAAGCTGTACTTATTACCAGTTGAGAGTACTTCTAGAAGATGAGCTTGAGAAATGTTCATAGGAATGTAAGGTGACTTCTTTCCCATTTCACCCCAGTTTGTTGACTTTATGATTTATCTTATTAATTCCCACTTGAGTCAGACAAAATAAGAACTCCTCATAGGTAAAAACTAAATAGATTTGGGAGAAGTCCAAAATATTCCACCTTCTTCTGTTCATTGACAAGTCTCCAAAAATCATGACACAGGTCATTACCTCATGACTACATTAGTAAGGCATAAGACTGCAGTCTGTATCTGAATTACACCACAATCCTATGACAAACACTGAACATGGTTCAAGGAAATCTTAATGATAGAAAATCCACTACATTATGGTAGTTAATTAATCAATTAACCGTAATGTTGAAAAAAAAATCCAATATTTAATTTTCTCATTAGAAACACCTGGCACACTGATTTTCAGCCTTGACTTCCATCTCCTGGAATCTCTCATCCAGAGAAGAGAAAGATTCTCCTATATAGATATGCAGTCCCTTCGTGCTTGTATTTTTGGTATACTTGGTCGTGTCCCCATGGATTTTAATTTCCCTAACGCTTTCTGAAGTAATATCAGTAACAAAAGGCTGTTTGTAAAACCAAGGTAAAGTAATTTAGTTGAGTTCTCCTTGAGCTGACAAAAAACTCTCAAAACACCACTTTTCTGTTAACAAGTCTGTACAGAGTCACGGGGGGCCCAGACCCACCTCATTTGAAGTCAGTGGCAATGTTCTCATTGACTTCACAGGGTCCAGCTCAAGACCTATGTGGTTGCAAACAGAGATCCTGGTTCCTGTGGCAATATCCAGATTAAGATCAAGGAATCCCACAGTTCAGGCACAAAAGATTTAGCCTCACATGGATACAACAAGCCACTGACTTGCTGATCTGTGATCTCTGGTAGAAAAAGCAGGACATGGCTGTTTGGCCACCCCTGCAAAAACTCTCTCATAAAACACCCACTTAACATCAGATGTCAGGGGAAGTTTATGGCATAACACGGACTTCTCATGTAGAAAAACAAGATTTTTTTTTTATCACTTGAAGTGTTATTATTTTTTTACAGCTCTAGGCTGCCTAGATGACTAACTCTTCACAAGTAAACTAAAACTACACCATAACATTGTTGCAGCAGCTTCTGAAATTTTAAAAGGCAAAGCTGATTGAAATGCTAAATCTAAAAACCAGATCCCAGTCCCATAAGGAGATGGTGAGAGGTGATTAAAAAGCAAGCCGGTTGAAGATGAATGTTGATTTGAATTGGAGGTCAAAAAGCAGCAGCTTTTGAATATGCAGTGACAAAGGTGCTCTGGCATATATATGTAAAAGTATATACGTATACGCTATACCTTGTTCACGCTGACGTGCAGGGCTGGCCATGGTCCAACTACCTTCATACTCTCCGTTTCTATTTTCTTCAGATGAGAAGTTTCATCATAAAGAAGGGGAAGTCCTGAGCTCAGTTCTAAAAGGATGCCCAAAAGAAAGAAAGACAAAAACACAATCTGAAGGGAGGCTACAGAACTGCAGAGCAAGACACTCAACTGCATTTGAAGAGACAGCAATCGGCAAAGCATCTTCTCTATAAGACCCTCTAAAATGATTCATATTATGCCTGTTGGGTCATTTTGCCTTTTTTTATTTAGCAAACAATTCCTCCCCCTCCTCCTTCTCACCCATCCTTTCACTTCAGCAGAGCTTTTGCCAGCTTTGGGCTAGATATTTCTCTCCTTACCTCCACCCCGCCTCTACTCCCTCTATATTCTAAAACTTAGTTGCCACCAGAGGGATTATTTATGCAGCCAAGGTGCCACTCTCAAAACATGTGATGTGTAAAGAGATCAGAGTATAGCTTTTGGCTTCTCTCAGACATCTTTATTTATATGCCAGCCTCTTTAAGATTGTTGTCAGGAATTTGCTGTGCTTTGTCAACAGAGATTTTGAGCAAGTCACTGACATAGAAAGACAAGGAAAAACACTTTTTCAGACAGCCCTGAAAGGTCTCTGAACATCTTCAGGATAGTGTGACGTATATATACACATTTGCAAATATTCTGAGAAAAATAAACTTCATCATGTGATGATTTAACTAATCTCTGTGTCCTCCTGTAAATTTTTTTTGCCATGGATTCTAGATAATAACAGTTGGAAACAATCCAGTTCTCTGGAGTCTGATTCAAAGCCTACTGAAATCAATAAAACCCTTCCATTGACTGCAGTTTGGTTTGGATCAGGTTCTTAAGCTGTCCTAAGAATGTTAAATATTACTCACTCAAGATCTAATTCTACAGCTGTTTAAATATACATTAAGGGCTTTGCTGACTAGAGACAAATTGCTAAAACCAGCTTATAGGGATATAAGCAAAAAGCTGGTTTTGGCATTAGTGAAACATTATCAGACCCTGAGGTAATAATGTCCTAGAAAGGGTTACAATATCAGCATTGACCTCCTCTTGGTGGTCTTTCATCACAAGTTAGTGTTGCCGAGGTTGCCAAAGTTCAACATTTCTCACATCACAGCCGCTTCTGTGGATATGAGACTGTGAAACTGCTTGACACCCTGGGAATAAATTACCACAGCCATAAAATAAGACATGATGATGGGGTTTTTTTTCTGAAAAAACAAAATCATTCTATTTTCCTCCTAAGAAAGAAAATAAAGAGGGGAAAGTGCCTTATTTAAATTATTCAAGTTTGCTATTATTTAAAACTAATTTTTAACCTGGGGGTTTTTTCTTGTTGTTTAAAGGGAGAGTTCTGGAAAACAAGCAGGCCAGTTTAGCCTTTTAACCCAATCTCAAAAACAAACATAAGAAAAGGCAAAAAACTGAAGTCCTACAAATGGCAGAAGTTTCCTGAGTAAGCACTAAGTCTTGGCAAACTCTGGCTTTCATTCCAAGAAAGGACCTAGCAGCACTGTGGTTTTTCAAAGCACTGTTTTCAGCCTGAAATTCAGCCTGTGTTAGACCATTCTCTGCTCAGGGTTATGCAAGGTCTTTTGCAGCAAGTGGTTCAGGAATAAAGGATGCCTTTTTTTGAAGTGATAACCTGCAAGCTCAGCCCAGGGTTCAAGAGGCAACCTGGGTTCCCTCTTCCCGTTCCTCATTTTCTGTCATAAAAATTCTGTGAGCTGCACTACATACATGTTGGCATCTGCTCTCAGCGATAGCCCCAGCTGCTGCCGGTGAATCTGCTCATGTGCACCTGGT
The DNA here is from genome assembly GCA_013397795.1 of Orthonyx spaldingii. NCBI lineage: Eukaryota > Metazoa > Chordata > Aves > Passeriformes > Orthonychidae > Orthonyx > Orthonyx spaldingii. The sequence goes on along the minus strand of VZTJ01002382.1, from coordinate 1,100,666 downwards.
AATCCATGCACGACGTTGCCATGCCAATTAGGCTTGGTAAGGAGTTCACCCTCTCTTCCCTGTCAGGCCAACTGCTGTTGCATTCAGTGGGACTGAGGTTCTGGAATACGCTGGGGGGAGATGTGCTGCACAACAAGATGTGACCTGTGTACCTTAGCTTTGAGGTGAAGAGTAGCATCGCCAGTACAATCATCAGGCTGAGTGCAGGAAAACAACATCTTCTGCTGAGCTGCCTTCACAAACACACATGTCAGATTTATTTCACTGGATTTCACTTCCTCCAGTAATTGAAGTAGACAAATTACTTGGAATGTGAAAAATCAGGCAGGTCTGGCCTGGGTTTGTTTTCTGTTTGTTTCTGTAACAGTCCTGGGCTGTGTGTTTGCTGGGAAACATGCACTAGTATTAAGGGGAACTTTGGCTGGGCATAGTGTTGTTTCCCTCTCTCCTGCCCATGTCCTGATAATTGCACTGGAATTTTGGCATTTCTCAGAATAGATGTAAGTGGAAGAAAGGCAGATGCTTTCTCCCCTTCTCAGCCCGGTGGTGGGTACATATCAGTTGGTCATTCATGTTCCACTTCAGATGAATTTAAATCATCTCAGAGCTCAGTGATGAGTCCAGTCCCTAGGAACTGGAACAAGTCACAAAACACCTGTGGTCCCATGGAAAAGCACAAGGTAGGTGAAGTGCTGGTGTCACCTCTGTCAGCCTTATGGGGAAGTTTCTGCTAGGATAGCATATTTCCCCCATGAGACCTTTTTGCTCTTCAGGCATTTCCACTTGAGATATTTTGGTCACAATCACCCTCTTTCCTGAGAGTGTCCCCAGTTTAGTGACCACTTACTTCCTAGAAACACTTTCCCAGCACTGGCCTTTCCACACAGCCTGGAGCCAGACATCAGTCCCCCATGTCCTCACGTTCCTGAGGCAGACTGCTGATAGTGTCTCCGCTCTGCCTGGTTTTTTCTTGTCCCACACACTCTGCCACGTATGCTGTCCCCCATAAACGGCCAATGGCCAGCATGCTCCTAACCATTTCAGTACATGCACTGCAAACCCTTCCCACAGGCTCTCTACAAGAGTTTTCTCAGCTGAAATAGCCTGAGCAGCATTTTAATGAAACCATTAAAAACAAACCAAACGAAGTCCCCAGAGCACCAACCTTGAAAAGGCACTTAGACCTGTCACCCTGAGCTGCAAATGAGTAAGTCTGATTGTGTTTCAAGGGAAGTGCTCCTACCCAGACTGCCACCACTCTCACAGCATAAACATGCCAGATGTAAGCACGGACAGGCTTCTCAAGGGAAATCAGCTTTGCACCTCCAGCCGGATGCACAGGTGCCACAGAGGATCAGCCATGGGTTGCACTGGGGCAGCATTAAGACACCCAGCACACGGCATGTACAGCTGCCTAAATAGCTCAGCTGGGAGCAGTCAGCATGGCTGCACCACAGCCTCCCCTCAGAGGTGTCCTGTTCCTTTCCACTCCCTTAGAGAAACTGGGAAATGGCATTTGGTGCTACTGGCATTGGGCAGGAACCAGCACTGATTCTCTTCTGAATCGAATAGCTAGTGTGGACCAGGCTTCAGCAGACAAAGTGAAGAGAAAGGTAAATCTGTCTCCAGGATCAGATGCCATACACACATTGACTTCTGAAGACCCCTCCAGAGCACGGCAGCTGCCAGACAGACCAGAGAGACTTTTCTCCACCAGGAGGCAGAGATCTGGGGGTCAGGGCTCACCCTCCCCTTGCCTAGGGGAGGACATGGAGCCTCCTGGGCCCGTTTCATCTCACAGGTAACACTCACTGGGCACAAGGAGAACTGCTCCTGATGTTTGCCCTTGTGCTTTTCTAGGCTTTTTCTAAGGTTATTTCTGCAATAAGGAGAAGCAGGAAAGCTGTGTGACCTGAAAGGAGACAGAGTGCTGGAATAAACACCCTGTGCTGTGCAGTTGTTGCTGTTTCTTTAATTACCTCCTGTCCTGCAGGTGGGCCCATGGCAGGGCTGTGGGGAGCTGGAGACCAGCAACACTGCTGGGGCCAAAGCTGGGGCACTGGGAGTCTGACATGGAGTTGTGGGCTGGACGGGGGGAGCCCTGAGGAGGGTGTCAGGGGAAGCAGGGCCAGAGTTGCCCTCTGGGTCAGGACACTCAGCAGCGGCATAGCTGGCTCTGAATGAATTTCCTGGCATGCTCCAGCTCTAATTTGGGAAAGAAAAATATGGGCTGGCACACCCCCCAGAAAGGTCACCGCCTCCCACTGTGCCAGGCTGACAGCCGGGCGAGGTTTTCCAGCACAGCCTTGCCAGCATCCCCCCACGGCCCATGCCCAGCCGGCGTCCAGGGCGGCCCTGCGAGCCACTGACCGAGGCCCAGCAGGGACAGGGCCAGGTGAGCTGCCAGCAGCCCCACAACAGCACACTCTGCACTCCCCTCCTGGATGGTGCCGGTGGCTGCAGAGCAGGGCCGAGATGCAAATACCTGTCAGTGGCACAGGAGCATCCAGCAGCCTGCTCTGAGCCAGGCAGGGGTGGCCTGGCCACCCATGTGCTTCCCAGCATGAAGGTACGCACTGGAGTGCAGTGTACAGGCAGTGGAAAAAAACACATCTTCTGGAGGTTGCTCCTCAGGGAGTAGCTTCATTGAAAGTCTCAGCAAGCAAGTCGTATTGCTGCTTAGGATTCTGTCCTTAATTGTCTACAATGTCTCGCATTTTATTTCTTGAGCTTCTCTCCTAAAAACTGTCTCTCTCTCTTGGGGAAGTAAAATTAAAGAAAATGTTTCTGAGCTTCTGAAACAAAGTCTGATTGAAGTCCTTGTCCAGATAGATGCCTGTGCAATACTGCTGAGGTGGGACAGCCTACAGTCAAGGTCACCCAGGACAGTCCAAGACCCTGGTTTCAGGAATTTGAAAATTGTCAGTTAAACTGACCAGGGTGAAAGTTTCCATAATGGATAGCTATCTCAGGGTGATTTACAGTTATGAAGGCAAAAACTGGGCAAGGGAAGAACTCATCATTTCCTTGAGATAAGGAATATAATAGATCATATCTTGTTTTGCCCATCATCTGACATTCTTACAGGGCTTCAGTATCTGACACACTGTAGACCGCAGAGATTGTAAATCAGGAGAGCAGGAAGTACAACTTCTCAGTGACAGGGACGTTTCTCTTCCAGCCCTTCTCTTCCATTTGTAGGTATAAACCTACAGATATTTGGCCAAGCTCTGTACCCTGAAAAATGCCTGTACATGTTTAGCAGCAGACACTTCCATCCAAACTCCCCAATACTGCACCAGGAATGGATAGGCTTCTCTCCTCTTTGCTTTCTATAAGCCAAGAATTCCTCTGCTAAAGAAGCAAGCATATTCCAGTCTTGGTAGGTAAAGCTTGCAATTGTTCCCATTACCCAAACTAAAAGCAAGATGCTGTAAGCCCAGTGCTCCAGAATTTCTGCTGCCTGTACCCAGACATGAAAACAGGATCCAAACAATGAGGGCTGAAGGCCAGCTGGGTAGATCAGCAAAAGACAATAGCAGACAAGGGTAGGTTTGTGAAACTATACAAACAATTAGTAACAATAAAAAATAGCCTGTGCCAAGTGGTTAGAAAGTCAGTATCTGTCACTAATGGGGTATTTGTTCAGCTATGGAACATCCATCCAACAACAAACCCTGCAACCCTGTAGCAATGGCAGGAAATTGCAGATCTTGTCTCATTTGCACATGCTACAAAGCTAGCAAATAATAACAGGGAGAACATTCTTCAAGGGGAAAAACTGAAATGCACACTGTTTTCCTTTCCTTTCCTTTGCCTCCCTGCCAGAGACAAACCTGAAAGCAGCACAGCTTCTGAAATGACATTCACTACAGTGGACTTACTGGTTGGGTTTGGAACTGCAGAAACAATGTCCTTGTTGTCAGGAGCAAGGGCACCATAATTGGCGTGGTGGTGGTGATGCCGATGGTGGTGGTGGTGCCTTGCAGCCATTTTTGTGGTATACGGAGTTCCACCATTCTCCTCAATGTTGAATGGATGCAGATCGCTGTTGTTCAAGGGATAGCTACAAAATAAATTCAGTTCAAATTAGAGCAGTAAACAGTAGTACCAATTGTACTTTTGGAGAGACAAAGTGAAAACTTTCTTGGGAAAAAATGCACCGCTTTTTTTGTAAATAAAAAATTTAATGAGGTATATCCCAAATCTTTACAGTTTTCTATCTCCATGAGATTTATCTGGTGTGGAAAAAGAATGCCTCTGCTTATTGGTATGGCTTTAAGATCAGAATTATTTTTGATTTTACACACTACACAATCTCTGCTAGAATCTTTCCTGGGACAGGAAAGTCATCAAGCAGAAAACAATAACTCCTTTAAAGTGAAATTGTCCGAAGAGCAGACCAAGGAACAGTCTCAGAGTAACACTATATTCTTGAGAATGTTCAAGTAACTAAATTTATGGTGCAAAATAGCTATATAAAAAATTCTGACTTCGGGAAAAAATGGAGAAATAAAACATTTTACAGGCAACAACATACAAAATAGCACTTGGTCAAAAAGGAATTGTACCTGTGCTGGTATAACTAGTTTCGGGTTTCGTGGGTTTTTTTTGGCATGTGTTTAATTAGGATATTAACTATTGTCAGTCTTCAATATATGGCAAATGGGGACACATTGATATTTTAATTCATCATCTCTAACCCAGAGTTGACAAATGACACTGCTGCTTTTCTTCATTAGCTTTAACTGATGCTGTTTCAGTTTATTGTTTGAAATTACAAGGAATTTCTAGAAATTATATTTTCTCTCCATTCCAACAACCAAAAAAGATTGAGATAACTCTACATAAATACTGCAAACAACTTGAATGTGCTTTCCTCAGAGGAATGCTTAAATTTTTTATAAGGTTTTAACTTATTCTATAGTAGTGCATTAGACAGTAGTTGCAGTAAATCAATTCATTTCAACAAAAGATGAATCCCCTGCCTATATGAAATATGCTAAAGAAATTATATCTTCAGCTGCATGGGTTTTCAGTTTGCTTTTATTACTAACAGCAGCCAAAAACCTGACAATATGAAATGACGGCAAACTGAATAATTAAAGGTACAATGAATAAATTACACCTAAGATACTTGCTACATATGTTCTCTGCAGATTACTTAGTGATTCAAAGCAAAATTAACCAGTCATCTGAAAATAAACACATCTGTATCATTTCCAAAGTTATGTTGAAATATGCAGCTTGGTACATCATTAATAACCACTGTCTTCTTAGTAACAACTTCAGACAACATGAGGTTTCTGACTGGGTACTAATTGAATAATACTTTTATGCTGGTTACTTTTTGAAAGCAGGAGGCAGGGAGGGGAATGTTGTGTATATTAATCTTGGCAGGTTCCTGGCATGTAGCAACCACTGCCAAAAAAGGCACTTCTGATGCCTTTTTTGCCTTAAGGAAACAATACAAATAGGTGTCTGAACCACAGGGGACAGCTTTCCTGAGCTCAGATAGTCCAAGACTTGTCTGTCTTTTCAAACTGCACTATATCTTTACTGCTATAATCAAATCAAGCAAGTGCCTACAGGGGGAAAATGGTACAGGCTAATGAGATTGCACACTAATTGTAGCAGCTCTCCTACACTTTCCCTTCAAGGGCCTTGGATTGCAGTGACAGTTTTTGACTGAGAGGATAGGTGGTTTCGTTCACATGGTTAAAACCCTGATGGGAAATAAGATCAGTTTGGGGCTGGAGACTCAGCACATCTTTTTTTTTCAGTCTGTGATTCAATTTTTTTCAAGACACAAAACCCTATGTGCTTGGGAGTTTCTTTGATTTCACCTGCTGGCAGGCTGGTTTAGCAGATTTTCAACTGGTCTTTTTGAAGTGAATCACACCAAATCCTTACACTGACTCCTCATACTGCTATGGGCCCAAGGCATCTTCCATGCTAAAATGGAAATGAGCTGAGCAACTGAATGAGCCAACCGAATTGCCCTCTGGCATGAGGGCAAATGTGCACCAAATTCTCTAGATGTATTTCTGGACTAGAGAGGAGAGTAAAATGTAAAATGCAGGGAGACCATTACATCAAAAGAAGTAAAGAGCTAGCACAGCAAAGCTGATGTTCAGCTATGCACTGAAATCCCTGAGGACAGCAGGTCACAAAGCTCCAGACAGGGTGTCACTACCCAGGCAGAGCACTCTGATGTGAAATCCCGTGTTGAAACATGTAAAAGCATGTGGTCATCTGCACTCTTCAAGTGACAGGTGTTGAGGTAAACTCATCTCAGGGCCAGCCAACTCTTGCACTTCCAATGCATGTGAGGTTGGGCTTCTGCACTGATACCCTCAGTACCAAGGAGTTACTGAACAATCAGAAATAACAGGCCTTGCAGCAGCCCCAGAGCCTGCCAACTAGAAAAGCTGACAGTACCCATCTGTGTGCTCTCTCATATATATTTTAGGGGCATATTAGACATCTTACTGTAGTTTCTACAAGGTGGCATTATTATCTCATATCACATCTGTTTTTCACTATTCTGTTCTTCCACTGTCTTAAATATAGAGACTTGACACTTTTCCCCTCACTGCATCCTTTTGTCACTAACTTTGCTTTCTATTACTTGCTTATATCTGGTTTACCTGAATAGAAAACATGCTCATGTATCCTTCCCAATCAATTGATGTAAATAAATCTCTATTTTCAGTGAAGCAACTTTTTGACAATATTCTAAGATATTCATACTCCTGACCCCCAGGAATTCATACTTGCTCCCCAGACGTCAAGCTCTCTACACTATGTGTGTTACATGCACAGGTAGCAGTTTTCATCCTTTCTCTTGCACCTGCTTTCTTGGCCATCCTAGTATCCAATGTCACACCCTCAGTTTACTTCTTAATCATCAATTGGCTGTCCTGCAGGTGTCCTCTTTCTCTGCTGTTATTTATCCTGTCTGGCTTTCTCAACAAGCTCCAGTTGTTTCCTATACAGACAGCTCCTGTCCTTCAAGGAAAATGAGGCAGGGCTCTACAGGCTATTGTGCAAAGGAAACAAAGAAGATTTCTTTCTTCTTTGTCCCTTACTCAGGAAAAAGCCCTCCTGAGGATTCTGTTTCTGGAGGTTGAACCTTCAAAAAAGCCACTCAGTGCTCGCAAGAAGGTTCGTACTGCCTTTACCCTCAAATTCACATTAATTACTTCCTTGTGATCGAAAAGGCAGCACATTGAGAAACAAGGCAATTAACATGTATCTACTAATTTCTTTTTCTATTTTAAAATTTTTATGTACATTCCTAGTCCTATGTCTCAATTTTATGCTACTCACACTTTACCCAAAAAGCTATTTTCAGTTGACATTCTTAGATTTCATGTGCTCCAGTCACCTACTGCTTTGCCAAACCATGTCTCTAGTGTGCAGTTCACACACACAATAATAGTGTAAAGAGGACATAGGAAAAGGGGGAACCGAAAAGTTTTTGAAAGCCTTTAAAACCAAAGTATGGGCACCTGTGTTACCTGAACTGAACCTCTAACACCTTCGCTAGCAGAGACTCCACGATCCTCCTGTGCAATTGATTTAAGTGTCTCAGCATGTCTACACTTATTTCTTTGTTTATTCTGTCTCTCTGCAATTTAAGCCACTATTTTATCTCCCATCCATCACAGACACAGTGAGAAGGTTATTTCTTGCTACAGAAGCCTGTCTTTTTGAAAATGGCCCTTTACATCTCTCCTCAGAGTCTGAAGAGTTCTGAATTCCTCAGTTGCCCCTCACAGGTCCTACACCTCTGAAACATCTTGCCATCCCTGTCCAGCCGGCTGTCCCCTGCTTTGCTTCCAACATGTGGTGTGCAGAACTGGACATCCCATTCCAGCTGAGGCCTTGCAAACATATTTCAAAGAGGAAGGGTTGCTTCCCACGTCCTACAAGATCTACTCCTGTTTATACACTGGAACATGAAATTTCTTCTATATAGCCTGGAATTGTTGACTCATGTTTAACTTGTGATCCTCAAGAACATCAGATCCTTTCCTCAACTGGCCAGGTTTCCAGCCCCACAGCCTCAGCTGTGACGCATGTAACTCCTACCTAACAGTACAAACAATTCCTCCTGAGCAGTGCCCTAATCTTTCTGATGTGCTATGATCAATACCTGATCAGGATTTTTCTCTCATCCACGACAGGCCTGGTATACAAGGACTCCCATTTTGATGTAACCTGTGAGTGACGAGTGGTCTTTTAAAAAACATAATTGCCTTTCCATGCCATCCTCCCAGCTGCCATCCTCAGTCTCCTGTAGAACATAACTGTGTAGCCCTGCAGAAACATCTTCCACTGGTGTCCCAGAGCAGGCTTACTCCTGTACCCTGCCCATGTCCCCACTTTCCCCACTCTTCCTCTAGGCACCTCCCACCTGTCTGAAGTTACACTTAGAGAGCAAATGGTGGGGCTTTCTCCTCTCCATAGGGAGGCTGGAGAGGCAATAGCAGAAAGCAGGCTCAAACTATCGTGCCTCATGGAGGACTCTAAGAGTTTAGACTTTCCCTACTATAGCTGAACAGTGGCTTAAAAAAGTCCCTGGCTTCTAGGTCTGGTTGTGATAAGTAACCTTCAACAATTACCACACCCACCTCTATTTGCTTTGAACATTCCTCCTGCACCAAACCACTGCAATTTTCCAGTATTTAAAAATCATCAAAGTTTCCACAAACATCTTCACAACCGCTCTCGATCCTCTCCCATCTGTAGCTCGGAGCAAGCCTGGTGGTGATTTGCACAGGTTTTGGCAGCAAAAATTCGCACTGCTGGCTTTGTACTGAATGTGCTGGGAGATGTATCACCCATCACCACATCATTACAATACTTTCTCCAACATCAAAATGGACTTTAGATGTGCTCCCAAATGACAGCCAGCAGAAGTGTTGCAGTGCCTGTTAACATATATCTGTATTAATGCGTATGAAATAAAAGCAGCCATCGTATGTGAAACGTCAATGTGGCAGCCAGGGGGAGGAGACTTAACAGCAATACTAAGCCAAACATTCATTTTTGGGTTTAGTCTTTCCCTTTATTGGGGGGAAGGACTTTGGGTGAATTCCCTGGCCATGTTTCAAAGGAAGTTAAAAAGAAACCCAAATAAACCACAATGAATTTTTAGCCAAACTTCCTTTAATCATATTTAGAATCTCACATACCACTTGTTTTGCTAAAGCATGGCAAGTGGCACAGAGAGAGAAGGAATTTTGCATACTCTGAAAATACCCCTGTGGAGAGGAAAGAAGAGGAAATGATGGGATAGGAAGAAGGCAGTACGTGTGATTATCACTTAATGGTCAGGACCATTGGACTGAAGCAAAACACTTAACCCAGCATTACATGAGAAGGGAACACAGACCACAGCAGGACAACTGCAGTAACACAGCGAGGAAGAACTTTTCATTTTGCAGCCAAGACCTGGGACATATAAAAGCAATGAGTATTCGTAAGTAAAGGAAAACTGGGATCACTAAAACCAAACCTATGCTGCTTTTTTTTCCTGCACCATTGTAATCAAGATCTCTTTGCTGGCCAGAATTGGCTTCCTGAGCTGTGTGAAGTGTAACCAAAGCTAACCATGCATTTACACTTTCATGCTGTGCTCTGACACCAGGACAACACAGCTGGCCCATTTGCTTCCTTCAGGGAAGGCACGGAAAACTGCGTTACAGATTTCTTTCCCTGATGCCAAGGATGATCCGTGGCCCCCACCCAATCCTAGGGACAGCTCAGAAAGCAGAGCAGGCAGCCAGCAGCCTTCTCCCAGACAACCTTGAAATTACAGAGAAAAGTATAATGGGGGAAAAAATATATTAATAAATGGTGATGGAAGGATACAAGAAGCTGAACTAAGTTTTGAAGTAGCAGTAATCTGGAATTCTCCACAAGAAGAATAAAGCCCGCAGCAAAGCATGTTCTAATAAAATACCAAGGAACAAATCTTGACTCGATAAAGACATTGTCCTCACAGATTTCACCTTATCTGCATAAAGATCATTAAAAAAATACTGTCTTGCAAAACTGTCATGCAAAATATGCCTACAGGGGAACTGAGCTTGCTTTTCTTCATTTACAAATGGTTTTAATTAACAGTAACAATAGCTAATGATATTTAATCACCTGTCAAAAAAAATTCATTGTCCCATATGTCCTTGTAGATGAGAAAACTCTGAAAAGCAGCCAGAAAATTTCCTAAACCCAACAAGATCCTCCCTCAAGTCTGCTGCCTTCCCCTTTCAGACAGAGGCAATGTATTCCCATCCTTGGGAAATAAAACAACTTGGGGTGGCTAATCCTAGCTCAGGTTAAAACAGGAGCAAAATCAAGCAAGGAACTGAGGCCTCTGAGGCAGCCTGCAACTGATTGCTAGCCATGGTACAGCTTTTCCCACCATTTAACCCATTAAATAACTCAGGTCCTGTGAGCTAAGCACATCTCTGTCTCGTCTCTGCTCTGCTCACTATCACATTGCTGCCAAAAGATGCAGACAGAAGCAGGCACAGGCTTGAGGCTTCGCTACAAGAGGAGACACATGAGAAATCACAGGATGTGACAGAAGAAGTTGTTGGACAAAAAAGATGAAGGAAGAACCAGCTATAAAATGCTATAGACCATGCCCAGAGGATTGCTGGAATTCACAGGTAGTTATGGTAGGGCTACATGAGCAATGGCCAGACATCACAGACCTCTGAAGAGGGAGTATCAGGGACTCTTGAGTGAGAACCACCTTGCAAGGCCAGAATGGCCTAGGACCGCGGTAGCCTTGGAAAATCTGAGTATGGACTAAACAAAACCAGGAGCAATGCAGGGAAAAAGCAGGGGTAACTGAGAGAAGACAAGTGAAGGAAAGAGGAGAATTCGTGTGCATCAGGATGCACATGAGAAAGGTGAGAAAAATTACCAGCCCCATGTAAGCAAGCTGCTGGTCAGTCAGCTTGGCTGGTCAAGCTCTGATCACCACAATCCAGGGCATCTTCTCAACTGTAGTCCCATTTTCTGTGGGGGTGTATGCATTCAGGATGGAGTTCTGTGTGCTGCCGCACGTTTGTGAGCTGCTGTTTGTGTACGCGGGTGCTGCTCAAGGTACTGCCCATCACCTCCTCTGCTCAGCAAGGCTGGCTGAGTGGGTGCTCTGCGAGCATTTACATCTCTGGAATGCATGCTCAGCATTTCATCCTGGGCTATGAAACCAGGAACTACAGCAGCCTTGCATCTAGCAGATTAGGAAGGTGTAATCCCTTTAGCCTTGAAGCCAATCCACTGGATTTGGCTTCCCTTAACAATATCCTCCCATCTTACAAAATCTCCTTTCTGTCTCCATCCTTACTAAGCTGAAATTCCTTGGGAAAAACTTGCTTTAAAAGAAATTAATCAAACTGTAATTTTTATGCTTCTAAATTATTCTGATTCTGAATGTTGCTAACGCTTCACCAAAAAATACACTGCCTTGTGAATTTTCAGTAATTTGCCCTAACTTTAAAGTCCAGCGTGAACATAATCGACTCCATTGCCACACAAATGACTTCTTTTTAGGTAATAGATTTTTGCCCTTTTAAAAGAAGACAGTATTAACAGGTAAAAGCAGTACAAAATCAATCACTCAGCACAGCAAGGCCTCTCTTAATTACAAATTTGCAACCTCTGCCCTATCTCTGGGCAGGTTCTCACTTCAATACTTGGGCAATTCATCTGACTTACAGCAGGAAACTGTTCATTTTACCTCTAAAGCCATTTTCACAGGTTGGGGTTTTTTTTTAAGTCAGAAATTGAGAATGAGACACACATATTAAATGCAACCATTGAAACTGAAAATGAATAATAACAAACAAAGGTCTCCTGGGCTCAAAATTTTGATACAGAAGCAGCATCCAATTTTACATTCAAGTTCCTTGAAGTCTGCTTCAAATCAGCCTTGCTACTGATTCAGAGAGCCCCAGGTACTGAAGACACAGATGCTGAAATCACAAAGCTCCCTTGCCTCTTTTATTTCTCATCTCCATTCCCAGAGTTTCTAGCAGAATCCATTGCTTTTCATTTTCTAGTTCCTTTCTTTTGCACATAACACTGTAAAACTCTGCTTCTCCTAAACCCTCTACTTGAGCTTTTTGTTTCCCTGACCCATTTTTTTCCTGAGCTCTTCCTTCGTGTTTGACTCCTCTATTCCTACTGATGAGAAAGATTCGGCTCAGAGGCACCGTGATGCTGGCTCTGCTGCTTGCCAGCAAGGCCTTAATATTCAGGGCCTTGGCCCCTGGAGATGAAAAGAAACAACCACTCTGTCATCTGTTTAGGTACTGAGTTCATTAGTATGCAATTATACAATTTAGGGAGCACTGGAGATTCATTAATGATTTGTATTTCTACTTCTCTAAGGAAGACAAAATTGCAGAAATTGGTAATGGCAGGTAAACCACTATGATTATAACTCCAGCACAGAATGTTATGGGTTTAGGGAGGAAAAAGTAACTTATAAATAATTAGCTTCTTATCCGGAGTTTAATTGCATTAGATCAGTACTTCCTACTTTTAATTAGATGTGGCTACTTCTTCCATTTTCGTTGTGACTTGGAAAGTAGAAGATGTTTTTCATTGCCTCAGTTAAAAAAAAAAAGAAATAGTGTTTTTTATAGTCCATCAACATAAGACATTGGTAATCCAGGAACTAGATTCCAAATTGTTCCTGTATGGAACATCTGTTCTTGTGTAACTTGAAACATCAGCTTTCAATTATGAGCTTTCATATGATGAGCTGCAGATTTTGCTGCTTGATAGTTGTAAAGATAAAGGTCATATTACTAGTGCTATGAAAGGAAAAGGAAGAGCAAAGGGAAGAGGAAGAGGAAAAGGAAGAGAAAAGAAAGGCAAGATGGAAATGGAAAAGAAAATCAAGTCCATTACAAACTTAAAAGATACTACATTCATGGTGGAAATATAATTGTGGTGACAATTTGAAAACAGAACCCTAGGGGCATTTTCACTGGTTCCCATAGCCTCAGCTCAACATTTATCTTAATTTTAAATTGGCAGATCCCTCAGTTCTGAGAGAGCATGATGATTAAGGAAGTCACCATGAATGCTTCTTCTGCTAGTGACAAACTAGATTTCTTCTGAAGAGATACAGGCAACACATCATGGAAGATAAGGTGCCACCAAACCCAAAGGAGTGTCCCACAGTCATTAGAAAGCTGTTATGCAAAAAAAACCAACAACCAAAACAAAGACGTAACATTGGGTCAGGCTGGTGGAACTTCTTATCTTCATCAATCTGTGTGCCAAGTCTGCCAAAATTCTAACTAAAGGAAAAAAAACCCACCACCTTTAGGAAATCTGGATGGAAGACAGTGGACTTTTTAAAAAAATCTTTTCTTCCTGTTCTAAACTGAAAGTATATTATACGCAGAAATGAAAAGCAATACAAGTTATTACCAACACACTTGTGTTTTCTGTAGCAAGATACTCATGTCTGCAGGGGACTGCACACAGGGAGGCTTGACACGTGAACTTGACAATTAAATTCAGATTAACACTTGTGAAATCAACTCTTTGAAAGCAAGTTGTTTTGCTTCAAAGTACAGTCATGAAATAGTCATTAGCAAGTGCTTGAGAGCAGCATTTAGTCTGCAGAAGCTTTATTACTGGAAATGATTCATATCAAGGGAAGAATTCCAACTGAATTACCTGTTGGGTTTTTTTTTTTTGTTTGTTGTGGTTTCTTTTGGTGATGCAGTGGCAACAAGAGCAACAGCACATGCACTCAGAAGGGAAACTCTGGCCAATCACTTCAAGGTACCACAGTAGGTAGAAAACAAGGGAAGACAAACAAGGTGTTCATGATCACCACACACTGCTTTGCCATGTACTGCAGAAGGCAGACAGAAAAGTGTGGCTTGCCTCTTTACATGTTTTTTCTGGTCTGATTTGACTAGGATTGGTTTTTTCCGAAAGCTGCATCTTTCTCTGTGCCTACTGAGGAAGGAGGACTGATTTTCCTGCAGGCTCTTTGATACTAAAACTCAGGACCAGGATAAGAGGACTGTGATTTTCTAAGCATGCGCAGTTTGACTGCAAGACAGGAAAAAGTATTTATTCTGAAACAGTTCAAAATCTTCATCCTCACAATGCAGCACAAGTTTAGTTAGGGTGCAGTGTTAGTTTGAGCTGGCTCTCAAGGTTTCATGGCTAGCACATAAAATTTTTGTCTTAACAAAAGAGGCCAGGGTCCTGGTGGATCAGTGCCCTTTCAAAACATAACACACAGATTCTGAGGTCAATTAAAAAAAAAAAAGCATTTCCTAATTTATGTCCATTAATGCTGGTCTGTAGCAGCTCTGGCTCCAGCAGTCTCTTTTTAGCTACCATTAACAATGCTGCAATGACAGCATTACCCCTACAAGTCTGCTTTCCTTGGTTCTCTGTTGCAGAGTAATAGGAAAACCACTCACTGCCAACGGTCTTTCCAGAGATCTGGTATGTCAGGTTAGATGGATTTGCATCAAAACTTCTCTCCTTTGAGGCAGGTAAAAGTTTGCCTGCTTGATACACAAACTGAAAAGATTCCTCCTCTGAAAAGAGATGATTGCAGTGCTGAACTGTCTTTCCCCTCTCTCTCAGAGCCCCATCTCGCCAACTTTGATGCCTGAGAAGCAGATGATATACTCGGCTTCGTTTTTCCCCCGCCACCTTTGATGCTCCCCAGCTCATTTCTTGCTAGCACCTGAAGTTCCATTTTCAAAATTACTTGCAAGCTCTGACGCTCTTCTTGCAGGCTGAAGACACATCTTCTGCAGTGCTCATCCAGAGGAACAGAAAACCACATTTTACATCACCAGGCCATAATATAGGCTTTGTTGTCATCCACAGTGTGAGAAAACATTCCTCTTCTTGGTCAGTTTGCACATGGGTTCAACGATAAAAGGGTCCAGAAGGAGTTAATTCTTTCCTTTAAGTATGCAAACCCCTGACTGCCAGCTTTAGAAATGCATTATAAAACCTGATCCCTTTGTTCACTTTGCCTGTGACTCACATCAGCTAGAGAAAAATAGCTGAAAATGAAAGTTTGAAGGAAAAGCCCACACT
This sequence comes from Orthonyx spaldingii, assembly GCA_013397795.1. Classification (NCBI taxonomy): domain Eukaryota; kingdom Metazoa; phylum Chordata; class Aves; order Passeriformes; family Orthonychidae; genus Orthonyx; species Orthonyx spaldingii. The sequence goes on along the minus strand of VZTJ01002382.1, from coordinate 1,085,546 downwards.
AAAACAATATATTGAAAGTGACAACACTTTCAGTATTGTATTTCAGGTATCGTATTTCAGTATGCAATATTAGTCATTAGTTTGCATGCCAGGGCCTGGCTGGTGCTGAAAAGTGATATATTTCAGCTGGTGTTACAGATGTGGTGCCACAGTGTCACCAGCTTTTCAATTCCCCCAGCAGTTCCTGGGGGAGAGGACACAGGATTGCAGTTATTGCAAGGCAAAGGTAATCCTCCTGCAAATCCAAATATACGAAGTGCAGAGCCAGGCCTGAGCCTTGCTGGGGAAGAACTGGTGTCCAGCTTTATTAAGTGCAGGAGGAAGGTGTGCAGAGAGATGATCAAAAGATACCCTCAGCCAGGTTGTATTAATTAATTCTCCAGCACATGGAAGAAGCGATTCCATGTTGGGACTTCAGATCAGTGTAATTTCTCCAACAATAACACTATACTCAGACTTCCCTTCCACCCCCCCAAGTTGATGCAAGGATAGTGTTTATCATCTGTAATCAGATTACAGAAGTTTCCAAGTGTATGCTGGACTTGTAAAAAGAAGGTTTTGGACAATGAACACACTTCAGAACGGGGTGGAGAAAGCTTGTACAGGCAGTTCAATGGGTATCCCTGAGAATATATTTCATTTGGATTAAGAAGGTGGTACCTCCTTTAGGCAATTTTCAAGGGTTTTTTTTTAAAAAACAAACTTCCCGGTGTATATTTAGAACACATTTAAAACGTGTTGACTTAGAATGACTGTGTAACAAGCTCTTTGGTAAAAACCATGCAGCATTTCCTCATGAGGAACTCCTAGTTAAAGTAATTCAGGACAGTGTATAAACACTCGCTTACCAGGGCCATCAAGTTCCTGTGTTGAGTTTGTGCCTATAAACTACCAGAGGATTCCTACAGCAGCACAAATTTAAGATGTTGTATTGATTTATATTTCCAGAGCTTTCCCAGTAGTTTAAACAGAGGTTGCTGCTATGTTTAACAATTGACTTAACCAAACATTTTCCACTTTTCTTCTTTCTCCCCTCTCTACATGTAATCTGGTTCCAGTCGCAGCATTTTGTGTTGCTTCAAACAAAAAACTGTGATCTTAGCATCACAAGACCTGTATTACTTGTTAATAACAAACTGTTTTGAGTTACAACCGTGCTAATTTTAGGAAAAAAACCCCCAATGCGCCTTTTTATATTTAAAGCAACTCTTTTATATTACCCTGTTCAGACAGATACCACCCATATCGACCTTTGTTCAGGTGACATAAGCTGCATAGGTCAGAGCACTGTTGAGGTCAAGAGTGGAAATAGGCAGATATGCTCCCTCTTCCCAACTGCATCCTAACCCATTTGCTACAAGAAGCCAACTATATCTAGAGGAAGGAAGAACAAAGACATTGATCTCTTCTTACCTAGCTGATCGCTCCATGACTTGGCTGGTTCAGATTTCTGCAGACAGCAGGGAGGATGAGGGATGAACAAGTGAAAAGGGAGTGCAGAATGTGTGGGCTCCTTCTCCAGAGAAGCAGAATGACAAGTGCTTCCCTCGAGGCAACACACACAAACTGCAGAACACACAAGGCCCACAGGTTGTTCTTCACCAATGTGCCTGAGGCATTTTAACACTTAAAGGACCAGTTAGGCCTTGTGCTGTCTTTTCTTGCAGTCTGCCAGGGAATGGATCCCTTCAGCAACAAACCAAACCACACATAACAACACAGGATGAGGTAGAACACTGGCAACAAACCACATGAAAGCTGACAAGGTTATATAACAAGAATGATACTGTATTATGAATGTAGGTGTGTAAATAATGAAGTACCAATGTCCCACACTTCAATGTGAGTATTCACAAAACCCTCCTCCAGAGTGCTTTCAGAGAAGCAGCTAAACTAGACTTTTGTTCCAGTGGCTCAAATAAAGTTTCGCTTTCTTCCTTTCTTCAATAAAATGCTGCTGAAATAGAGGAAGACTAGTCTGGGGAAACCAAAGTCAGCCTCTGTGATTACACATCTTAGGCTTACTCTGGCATTTTCGCATCTCAGTGCACAATTGCTTTATTGTCTTCCCCTCTCTACAGACTGCACTGGAAACATTGATCCACCACAGCATTAGTAACTAGAGGGGAAATCAAGTACAAGCATAAGTTACAGCATATCTATCCACCCTCCCCCAAAATCTTTCAAAAATAAATAATGCATCATAAGCAGATCAACAAGATTGACATTTTTTATTTGTACTTAGCACATACAGGAAAGATCAAAACAAATAATAAAAGATAGCATTTGTAAACAACTGTGTTTCACAAAAAGTTATAAACTATCAAATTTGCTCTGAAAATATTCATTATAGCCATTTATAAATGTGTGTTTATCAAAATCAAGTTAAAAACTACTTCATTTTGAAAACATCCCAAATGAAGATTCATTCATTCCAACAATTTCAGAGAGACCACAGATGTAAGGCCTAACTAAAACAAATGCACGAGTGAAGATGGCACTGGGATTTTTGGTTTAAAGATAACAAAAAAGTCTGCAAGTGATCAAGATACCAGACAGTCCTATTCAAAGTCCTAGGTCTGTAAAATATACATTCAACTTTGCAGATGTCTAAAAAAATAGAGCTATTCCACTGGAATGTCCTCATTTTTTAATGTATTGATTATATGCTGTGCTTTTGAATCCACTCAGAGAAAATTTATCAGTAGGTAGTTTCATGTGATTGTAAAGTTCACTTCCATAATCACATTAAAAATAAGACGACAGCAGCACCCTTTTAGCAAGGATTAATTTTTAACATTCTTGCATTTATAGCAGCAGGTATGGTTTTGGGGAATGCTATCAATATAATCAGCAAGTAAAAAAAAAAAAAAAAAAGATATACATCCTCTGTGAAATTTATTACAGTGTTCTTTCCCTATATCTGTATTCAAAGTTTGGTAAGCACCTCTATTTTTTCTGTAGAACACAAAAATTAGAAACAAATGACATCCAAACCTATGACTACCTCAGTAGGCTCCCTTTGTTGGTGGCCCACAAGCCAATTTGATTGTCAGTGTGAATTCTGTTTTTTCCTCCCTCCAATCTCCTATTCGCATGCCAACTAAAAAACAAGGTTCTCAAGCTTCATCTATTGATTTGACTCAAAAGAAACAAGGTAATAAAAACAACTAAGGCACAAATGTCTGATCTTCACCAGCAGGCAGAGGGTCAGAGATTTGAAACCAGGGTAGAATGTAAATCCCCAGAAATATTTCTGGTCTCAGGGCACTGAAAATTCTTCCCAGAATTCACAAAAGGTTTTTCAAGATTTTTTTTTTGTTTGGTTGGTTTTTTTTGGTTTTGTTTTTTTTTTTTTTTGTTTTTAACAAAGATACGGAAAATACTTTTCCCAAGAATGTCCACGAACACTAAACAAGGATGGATGTACATACAAAGACACACACTTTATGCACAGTACACTTTGAACATACTGCAGACAGACAAGGACCATGGAATGCAATGATGTCTAAGATGGCAGGTGAAATGAAGATGGCTCTTTTTCAGAGAGTCGTCATGAGTTTATCTTGGTACACCATGCTTTGGATTCCTCCTAAATTCTTCTGGTTCTGTTCCTGGATATACCGTAAATTGCTGTCCTCTCCACTTGTGGGGGGTTTCCAATAGGGCCTGTCATCATGATAGGGTGGCCTGCACCGTTTGTACAGTTATTGGTTAGTGAGGAATGGAAGTCAACTTAAGAGTGCTACACAGTATCACGAGCTCATCCCGCAAGTGCTAAGCATGCACATAGAGCTACTCTATGGGAAGGAAATGGGGACAGACCTACAGGTCTGATGCAGGAGGCACTGAAGCAATGGGGAATCTTTTAGCTGATTTCAAAAGGCTTTCAATCAGAGCTCAATCATTAAAAACCCTCTCTGTTTTCAATGTTATAGGCAAGCGTAGTGCATCAATGCTCCGGAATCCCAGAGGGGTGGTGGGGAGGGAGGAGGAGGCTATAGGAAAACTAAATTTGTACAAGAAACAAATAAAATAAAACATATCATGCAAAATGTTGAGCTCATGAAAGTACATCCTTAAAGTGCAAAAGGTTAAGGAAGGCAATCCTACTATGAATGAAAATTGCTCTTCTGTAGCTGCTGCCAATCTTTTGGCACTAGTGCAGTTAATCAGCACTAAAGCAGCCTGTAATTTACACAGTTGCATTTTCTTAAGAACACCTCCAGTCTACAGCTAGTACAGGTAATTCTCCGAGACTTCCAGAAGTACTACAAGGAAAATATCTTTTTCCTTACTTGTTCATTACTTATTGCTGCTTAGAGATACTAACTTCAACCATTCCTACAGTATCCCCTGAATCATTGCAGCGGAGTGGAGAATAAATAAAACAACAATTTTGAACACTACGTAGGAAACCACAATATTTAACATTACCTTATTACCAAATTGAAGCTGCAATTATTATATATACGGAAGAAATTCTTGTCTGTGAGGGTGGTGAGGCACTGAAACAGGTTGCACAGAGAAGCTGTGGATGCTCCATCCCTGGAAGTGTTCAAAGCCAGGTTGGATGGGGCTTTGGGCCACCTGGTCTAGTGAAAGGTGTCCCTGTCCATGGCAGGGGGTTGGAATCAGATGATCTTTAAGGTTTCTTCCAACCCAAGTCATTCTGTGATTCTGGTAAGTTTTTATAGTAGCAGAAACACAGACAAGGTTTAGATTTTACCTGTTTTTGGATATACTCTAAAGTTATATAATGACAACTGTTAACTGGAATTATTTTTTTCAGAAGGTTAAATATTAAGCTAACTGCAAACAATTTCACTGAAAGAATCTGCAAACAATTTCACCAAAAGAATTTTACTAAGAAAACTGAGACACAATTTCACATACTATTTCACAAATTATTCCACAAAACCTCCATATATAACACGCATTGCACAGGTCATTTCATTTCAGTCCATGCCCATTCTAGACTTTCATGTCCAGCAGAAAGAATTTTATGCATCTGTAGTTGTGATTTCAACTTTGCAGTTGAATGGATTAAGCATTTTCAAATCAAGCTATCCAAGATCTTAAATGTCCAATTCTTTCACTTTGACTCCAAGTTAGAATAACTTGAAACTTTCACTTTAACCGCATATTTAAATGCTTCTACCAGAATGGGACAAAAATTCTGAGCACCTTTTCTACCAAGCTTCTATGAGCTTTTAAGTATGTTTTGGGTTTTTTTTCAGTCTTACATGCCTTGCTATAAAAAAGCCATTGTTCATATTTCACTGACCTTAGTCTTTGCCCAGGCAGTG
>VZTJ01002382.1:1054462-1080225 GCA_013397795.1 Orthonyx spaldingii | reverse complement strand
GGGGGGGGGGAGGGGTTGTCTACACACACTACAATACATTATTGTGCTTATTTCAATATCACTCTGCTTCAGGGTGAACTATTTGGCTTTAAAATGTCATGGACTGGTATCATACGTGATGGAATCTTTAGAAAAATTTCAGCAAAACTTCAAATAATTTATAACATCATTACGCTCTACTGGCAACCACTCTTTTATAACGTGAAATTGTAATTTTAAAGCACTCATAATAAACTGGATAAAGAAACCGTAAAATCAGGCAGACTCCTGAGCCTGAAATACAGGCAAAGCTCATTACCCAACTTCAAGTCTTCTGTTTCTAGCATTAATTTAGTATCTGCTTTACTGCTATGTGCTAGGAATTCTGAGATGACAATGCCTATGCTTGCTTCTCTGCCTAGTATTTCTAATAACATACTTGCCTTTCTCCTGCATTCTCAGACTCAAACTCAGACCAAATTGTCTTTTCATTCATTTTAAGCTCAGCCTCGTCCCCAGAGCCTGCCCACACTAAAAGCAAAGTCTAGCTATTGTGATGTAAGAATATAAGTGTTGGATAAGGAGAAACAAAGATTAGGGTATTGGTATTTTTCAGTGAAGGCAGTAATTATTTGTCTAAAAGACTGACTCATCTAAAAAGGTTACTTTTTATTAGGATAAAAAAGTGGATGCTTTTTATCACGTGTACATGTACAGACACATATCTACCAGCAGGTGCATGCCTCCACTGTGCATTCCACCAAGCTAGTTTTAATTGGACTGAATTTCTTCCAAAATTTCTTTTCACTCACTGTCTCTCATCATCAGCTACAAATAAAAAAGTATGCAAGAAGATAGCACAATAGCACATGCAGGAATATTTTTGTGAAACAGTTCTCAAAAACTAATTATCTGTAAAGTGCTTGATAAATTGTTCCATGTACTTGTCATTTTTCTATGTACATTTCTGCAAAAGATGAAAACAGTGCTCCACTGCAAGAATCTGATTATTAATAACTTAACTTTACACTAAAATGAGTTTCTTCTTTGTCATAGGAAATTAAATGCAAACAAATACTGATCAATTTGCAATTAGTTTTATTGAGGCTACTGAGCATCTCCCTAACAAACATACTACCTACAGGAAATGACTAACGTTCTATTTCAAATTTTGAATTAGAAATCAACTAGGAAAAAAAATCATATTCCAAAGCAAAACTTAAACAGAAGTTATTTAACACTGTCTCTATATCCCATACTTCTAACTTCTGTTTGCTTTTCACGTGCAGAGAATTGCCCAATACAACCACCAAAGCTTCATACCAAGTAAGATAAAGAAAGAAGTAGTCATCTTTTTTTTGCAAAGTGAAGATTGCTTACCTTACATTCACAGGTGTGTGTGGATGCCAGTGTGGCTGAGCAGGATGTATATTAGGATGATACTGTGGCTGCAAATGAAAACATTGAACCTGGTTAACAGAATCATAAAGAAGCTCCCTATTAACTTTACCCTTTTATTTTCCTGGGGTCATGAGGAATACATTCCCAGTGAACCCAAGAAACCCTGCTGCTTCAGACCTTCTCCCATGTCACTGAGCACATATGCGAGGCCTCATGGTGATGAGCCTGCTCATTAGAACACACTCATGAGAAAAGGCAAAGAATACTGCTCTCCTGTTTGACAGACAACCTGGCACATCTAGTGCTTCTTGTAGAAAGCACATCAAAAAAATGTCAACTTTGATCAAAGGTGGAGAGAAAGAAAGGTTACTGTTATTACAGCAGGCTTCTGAAGGTCACCTATCTTTGGGGACAGCACTTTCCTCTCATATCCACAAGATCTTGAAGAGAAACAGTAAAACAAAATCACTAGTGAGAGTTCTAATAAAAAGTGTTAAGACTAAGTTCTCACGCACACACAGAGTTTGGAAGCTTGTTTTCTCTGTACCACAGACTGTCAGTATCACAGATGAAAACCAGGTAATGTTTTCCCTGGAGTGTATTAAAAAAACCCAACAAGCATTTGACCAGCAATGAACTCTGTAAGTGTTGTGATGAGGGAGATAATTGCAACTTTGAAATTGTCACGATCATCCAATGTGAAAGGCTGCTCTAGACAAAAGCTTGCTCATCGAGCAGTCTCCTGGGGCCCATCACATTCATGGTCCCAAAGGCTTTAACTTTCACAGACACGAAAGCGAAGTGAAAGAAGATGGCAAATAGAGTGTACTCAGCTTGCAGAGTATCCAAGAACACAGGGGAAAAAAAGAGAAGAGTCCCTCCACTTTCTCCTTAACCCCAATGTGGTACTGTTTATTTCTGACACATCAGAAAATCTCACCCCAGAGTAAGGAAAGGGGAGCAAAACAGCTGTAGAAATTATAAGTAGCAAAAATATTTACCACTAAATATGAAACTGACAACATTTAACTGTTATGCTCTTACCTGGTAGTTATGGACTTCAGGAGTATTTTTAGCACTAAGAGAGAAAAAAATTTGCTTTCATGTAATCAATACATCTACATCACAATGTTTTTTAGTTCAGGGAACTACTACAGAGAAGCAATATTCATATTCTTAAGGATATCATTATTTTATTCAAGATACACACCATAGAAGTTAACATGTGAAAGAGGAATGTAAAATTTTTTTCTTCACTTTACATTTAAAAAACAGGAACAAATTATGTTTGATAAGCTAGCGTAACAGCAGTGAGCAAAAAGGACACGTTTTAGTTTGATTTCAAACATAAAAATTAAAAAAAAAAATTAAACAATGGAAGTAGGCAATCCCCAGGAAGAATCTGGTGATGCATAATGAGACATGCCAAAGCAATTCATCCCACACCAGAGAATCTGTTTCTACAAATCCTAATGCAGATATTGTCTTCAGAATCCTTTTAGCCTGACAAGAGCAACTGAGAGGTAGAGAGAACTGGGGCAGTCACTTACCACAGTTGTGCTGCTTTCACAGGATTGTTTGCTTAAAAAGAAACAAACACAAAACCTTAAGACAAGTGAAACATCTGCCATTTTGCAGCTCATGCTATTGGGGCGTTACACTATGGCTAAAGTGAACCCTCATACAGACATTTTTGCACAGAAGTGTCTGAATTTCAAGTGCAGCCCTGTGTTTCTAGCAATCCTGTGCAACATCACAAAGTATGAGGCAGACACAAACCTCCCTCTGGTCCTGCAAGAGTGAAAGCCATTCAGAGATGACAGCACACAAGCATATTCTTCCCAAATGGCATAAAAGGACTTTCGGCAGGGTATGTTCTGCACAACCAGAACACTTCTTTTCTCACCTTACTGTAGTACCATGTCAATACCACTGAGTCTCTCAGAAATCAGAAACTACCTCTTGCAGAAATTTTCAATATCGTATAGAAACCAGAGTATTCACAAAGCTGGTAATGGCCTGTGTCTTATTACAAGGAACAATGGTAGCCAAAATAGCCCATCACTTGGGAATCCTGGGAGGCGCTGAGTAATCTTGAGCAACAAGGTCTTGGCCTGTGCTTCGGACAGAAGGTAGCTGAGTAACTGGGATGTACCATCTCTTTTTCATGAGCGTGTGTGTTTCAAGAGCACTGAAAAACTCCTTAGTGATACAGTGAAAATCCAAGTGTCTGTTGAATGCAGAAAGTTAATGAGACACTGCAGAAGTCTCAAAAGAGACAGAGAATCCAACCCTTGTGGGCTGCATTTAGGTACAGGTTTCAATAGCCACAAGATGCATGAAAGATAACCTACAGGGAGTTTTTGCATTAACTTAACAAACATGCTGTTGAGCTCTCTAGAGGGAGATCATCTGGATATGAAAGAAGTTCTGACTGGCTACAACGGACAGAGAACATAATTAAGCATAAGCCACACTTTCTCTTTTCTCCTTTTATCTCACAGGCATAAGTATAGAAGCACTGAGACACAAGGCATGACCTGCAGGTCTGTCAGATCCTGTTATTGTAAGAACAGAATTTAAGTAATTCCTTCTTCCACTTATAAAATAACCCACACTATATAGTTGACTCATGTCTCACATAACGGCATCTCACAAATTTAATAAATTTGCATTTCAGTTAAACAAACTTCTTCCGTGTTCTAAGGAAGGAAGCAGGGGAAGAAGTCACAGCCTCTAGAAATCAAGCATGCTTGTTACCCTTTCTCCCCCTCTCATATATGAGAAATAAAAATGTCCCCATAATACCACAAGGGCTGTTCATGGAACTGTGGTTTATATCCTGGGAATGCAAATGAGTGCAAAGACATCCTAAGGGAATGTCAGCTCACCCTACTCTGTACAGCAACCTTGCTTCATACAGCAACTGTACCTGAAGGTTCAAGTAATACAGAATTTAGAGGGGGCTGTCTTGCAGTGCTCCTTCCTAGGTTTTTCTACTTGGAAAAGAAAAGTCAGCTCAAGTTTTAAAGGACAAATTACAAAACCACAAGGGAAATCAATTCTTTGTCATTCCACTTAAATTCAGCACATCTCAATTCCCAGGGCAAGCTAGTTAAGGTCAGAGTCTGGATAGGTGAATAACATGTCATTACAGTCAGGAAAGCAGCAACAACTGCCTGATGAGATTGCTCAATAACCCTAAAATTGTCTGGCTAGATAAGCAAGTCAGTGAGGTTTTTGGACACTGCTCCACTCCACGTAACACAAACAATTCTTAAAAAAAAAAAAAATTACATGCTTTCCCATATTGGGTTTTCTGCAACTTTTCTTTCCTCCTCAATAGAGCAACAAAAGAAACCATAGGTACCTCCTCCATAGATGGGGGTGGAAGAATTAATTGTAGATAGAGATTAAAAACAGAAGAGGGAAACAATGAACTCTGGTGAAAAAAAAAACCCAGGCACATTCTGATTTTTTAGGTGATCTGACATGTTTTTCCTTGTATAATGTGGTACAGATGTCATGATTGTAATGTGACATTTACAGGAGTTAACGGGACACCTGCATGACCGATTCAGTGAACACATGTATAAAAACACTCACCCTTGTAAGTTGAATGCCTTCGAGAAGGGTATCTCTTGCTAGGCCTCCTTTCAAATGTACTAGTTCTGCGTAATCTTGTCCCATGTGTTGCTTGGTATTCTGTCCTCCCACTTAAAATACAGAAATAAACAAAGTAAACTATTGCCTTCTGGTGGAAGCTGTACCTGCTCCTTTGTATAAAGATAAATATATTGCTGTTACTTCACTAAATACCTGAATCTGAAGCGTGATCCCAGCCTTATGAAGTCGGATCTACTAGATTTACTATTTGCTGGGGCTCGCAATCTGAAGAAAGCATGGTGCTCCACTGCACACTTCCACAAATGTTTGCACGTTTTGGCACTGTCTAACCGGAAAACAAATGTGTGCTCTTGCTCTCTGCCCTAAATGCAGAAACAAAAGCTTTGGAAGTTGGCATGCATGATATTAGTTATTGTCCTTGGTAGGAGAAACACAGCCTGGGCCAACAGTGTGCTGAGCCTCCCTTGTGTTCTTACCAGCCTGAGCACACACCACACTTTGTTGGATCAGGCCCAATTAAGAGAAAGAAGTTACCTGTTCATCATCTTCTACAACCACGAGCGTTAGTTTGCTCTTTTTAAAGTCCATTTTTGTGATTTTAGGCCTAAACACAAAGAGTGAAAAGAATAAAATTAGAAGAATATTGGAAGAATTTTATTTTAACAACTATTTCATGTTTGAGAGTGGTACTTCTAACCAGGCCAAACTACCTTCAGATTTAACCTTCAGATTTTAAAAGTTAGAGATTCAATTGAAAATTACAAAATACAGTCGAAATCTCATTAAGCAAAGGAGAAAGATTTCAGCATTTTAACAAAAAGGAATATAACACAAAATCAGATTACCAAAAGAATAAGCCTATTTTGTTGGCTCCTTCAAAGATCAATATGCCTGTTGGTGTCAGTCCAAGAGCATATTCACAACCATCTCTTCCCTGCAAGCAAGTACAGAACAAGTAATAAATCTGCTATTAGCAGTATAGATCTTACTACAGTAGTATTGCAAAATCTATACATCTTAAACTAAACAGTAAGGTGTGCATATTTAACATTACAAAGCAGCAGAATATGCATCTGTATTGGGTATACAGTGGTGTATTTTGGCAACAGGAGGCTGCAGGGTGCCCTTTGAGGGAGGAGGCCATGTGCTGCTCCAAGTGCCTCAGATCCACGGAGATGGACCCACGCCAACACTGTATCCAGGGGAGCCCACACCTCAGATCACCCGTGTTTAAGAGCAGGCAGTTCCTGCCAGGGGAAGGAGACGCAACGGGAAGAAACTGAGGGACATAGGAAAAGGCATGTGGAAAGAGACACTGTGAGGGTGCGGCTGAGACGCACCCTTGGGAGGAGTGCTGCAGGTGGGAAGTATTTCTGAGAGACCATGGCCCACGGGGCAATCCAATCCATAACAAGGAGACCCCTCAGGGACTGACCCACACCAGGGCAGGGACCTCACACTGATAAAATAAAATATCACATGGATCTTACCTTAACTACATGCATATCTACACCATACATTTCTAGCCATTTAGCTTTGTTCAAGTAGCACAACTCAGCCTGCGCCGGGCTCTTTCCCCTACGAACATAAAATTCATACTTCATGGTAAAAAAAATTTTGTTCACTTTAAATGCTTTCAGATTGATTCTCCTAATCCTTTTCTTTGTGTCCTCACTCTTAATGACACTAAATGGTGTTTCAAGCTTAGCTTATGTTTTCACCCTCTTCCCTCCAAATGAAAATAAATCAGAGGACTGAAAATGGAAAAAGGTCTAAAACTGCCAATAAGGATGAAAGTTCAGGTAAGAAAGCATCACTGAAATGTACCATATTTATTAACAAAAGACAGGAAAATGAGTTTGCTACCACCCTGAACACAAAATTTATGTTTGAATGAAAGAACGAGAGAAAGAGAGAGAAAGAGATTTATTTCCAACGTAAACAGGAAAAAGACCTGGCTCCTTAAATTATTACAAAATAATCTAAAGAAAAAAACAATAAAAAATTAAAACTCACCCCACCAATCTTCCCTAAATTACTGTTTGCCATTTCTAGGGAAGGAGAGGGCTCAAAGCCTTTTTACAATACTTCTCCACTGACAAACATAATCCCCATTCCATGCCTCTTGAAGGGATTTGACTTTGGAACAGAAGAAAACCTGTTGCTAGAGACCCCACTCCCACACAGGTACTCTACCTGCACTCTTTCCATTTCTGAAAAATGTCAAATTCCATTGCTTCAGTCTGGTTTGGTGCAAACCTGAATTCAGACACGAGCTCTGGTGTGTGCTCAGGGTGCTCACACTCTCCCAACTCAGCTGAAATCAATCAATTGAGAAGTTAAAAATATAAAAATCTTGGGATGACCAGAAACATTTAATTCCATTATCCCTAGAAAGACAAGGCTAGTTTGCAAGTTTCTAAGCATGTTGCAGAATGCACTTGTGCCAATGCTTTAAGTTAACACCCCATCCCCCCACTCCTGGCCCCAGTAAATTCAAACCAGATTTTACAGCAGAAGTCAGATAAATGCATTCGCAGGAGCAGTGTAAGGTTGTGGTACAGAATTCTGACATTCAGGAATGTTATGACTGAACCAGCTTAACTAAAGCTGCTTCTCTGGATTTTAAAGCACTTATAGGAAATAAAGTTTCTATTAAAAACAATCATCAATGCATCTTCTGTTTTAGAAGAGGTTACTTTGAAACTTCCTCTTATTGCATACTTTTCATTCCAAAACACTTCCCATTCTATTGCATGCTTCGTTTTGTTTCTGTTCATGTCAAAACATGAAGGGAATACCTAGTCTCATGAAGCCAGTGATAAAGCTGCGTGGTTTTTTAAAATCACAGTGGTGGTGCAATATTCAGATTAAGTAATTTTTAAGGGAAAAAACCGCTGAAACATTAACATAATTAAGGTGTCACTTTCTACTTATACACTTAGGCTCTGGTATTTTCTTTTCTAGGAGCAGAACACTTGCCAGCTCCACAGAGCTCAGCAAGACATGCAAGTGCTGAGCATTTCAGTGACTGATGCCCTTAACTGCCTTGTGTCTGTGACAGCTTTGCTCCTGGAGCCTCTCAGCTGTACAAAGAGGCTGAAACGTCACTGCCTCAGGACTGTGTGACAAACAGCAGTGGAAAATACACTCTTCAGCAATACCACGTGTCACCTGACATATGATGTGATTCCCTACCAGGCCTTTGTCAGTCAGCATTTCTTAACTGTTTACTACTCTTACTACTACTACCAAAATAAAAATAAAAATAAAAATTAAAAAGCATAGAGGGAAACTAAATCCCTTGAAGAAAACAGTTTTATTGCTTCAGGGCACTTTTGCACTTAACAGCTGCAAAAATTTTATTCACAGCCAGACTTCAAAAATACCTAGCAGGATCCATCAGTAGATAGGAAGTCACATTCAAAATCCAATCTGTTGGCTGATAACACCTACTAGGTGGTTTTGAGAACTTGAGCTTTGGTGAAACATTTAGCAATCCTGAGGATATTAAACAGATTGAGTTCAATGGTCTTCATTTCTGATTACTGTCTCACACACATTTTTTTCTCTCAACAGTAATCTTCCATAGTGAGTTAGAGTATTCTTATCCCTGTTAAAGAAAAGGACATATAGATATCTCAGCTCTGTGGCTGTTTCATCAAAGCTGGAAGCCTATTTAACACACATATTGTTAAGAATTACTGGCAGTCCAGTCTCCAGTGTACAAGAGGGAGCCACAGCAAACACATTAGCAAGGAGAACTTCAAGGGGACAAAAAAGAAAGCAAGGATCTGAAGTTTGATGTGTTGCCAACCCACTAGGAAAAACATGGGAGATTTCTCTACTACTTAACTGAGAGAGAAGGCGGGGAACGAAGGCTGACTGTGCTGTAAAGAGGATGTGTAGGGATGAGAAGAATCATGAGCTTGTAGAACAAAAGACACACAGAGAAAGTAAGGCAGTAGTACTAGGTAGGAGAAAAAATCACCCTTGTTTCTCCATAGCAGCACTCACTGTTTAGTCACTTTCAGGTGAACAAACTACGTTATCTTTTTGATCTCTAAGAAACAGGTCTCCAGAGTGAGAGTCAGTAAGAGCCTTGCCAGCTCCCTGCACAGGGCTGGAGGGCAGTGGAAGAAGGGGCTGTCACAGACTCTGTATGAGGACGCTGGGGTGGAATTGCTCTCTCTGAATGGCTCAGCAGCACTAATATTTTTCAACATAAGGGCACAGCGGAGGACTCATCTCTTCATTTGTGGTTTTATGACGTGCTTTGGCATGCCCCTTCTCTGACCTTTTTTTGCGGGGGGGATGGAAGGTGGGGCAGCTGTTACATAACACATTTATACACATTACATGTGTTCTTCAAAAAGTATCTGCATAAACTGGGGGACATTTTTAAAGAATGCTTCCTAGAAAGTTTTTGAAAACTACAATTTTTTTTTGTTTGTTTTTGTAAATGTATTTTGTAAATATATTGCTGTTTTGTTTACACAGACAGAAAAAAAGTTTGCGGTATCCCATGAAGATATCTTATGATTAGAACTGAAAATTGGAGATCTGACTAAATGTTTTCCATTTCAATTTAATTAGCAGCTTCAAAAGTATATCTGGTTAAACACGAAGACCATACAACACTAATGAGGCAGTTAAAAACTTACTGTAACAGTGACAACTCAGATTTGATGAAAACTTTTCTGCAGATAATCCCTAAGTGAAGCATAATATTATGTATCTGCTCCACCAGTTACCCCATACTACAAACCAATGTTACTTGCTACAGAATTTTCTTCATGGAACTGGCAACAAACTAACACCTTACATTTGAAAGATGATTCACACAAAACACCAACCTTGGAAACTGCTATTGAAACCAAGAATTACTGTAACAGAAAACTTCCTTGATTTAAGAAGTATGAAATTTAAAGCTTATCTGTGAAAATACTTTTCTTTCAGCAGGTCCAACTACTAATGCCTAAATAGCAATTTATAGCTTTTTTCTTTGCTCTTAAGAAAGGCACACTAATGAGCAAGACTAGATTTTACAAAGTAAATGTAACCCACTGAGGAGAGAATAACTGACGTTTCTTTATACTTTTCTGCTTAATTACTTTTCCAATGTCCATAAAGTGTAGCAAACTTTACACCAAAAATGCTTATTATTACATATGTCAGCAAAGAGAATGAATTAGTGGCAATAATGAAATAATTTTGCACAAGCATATTGTAAGGATGTCAAAATAGTGGAAAAAAAAGACAGCAAGAAAGTATAAAAGCATGTTCCCACAGACAGTATCAAGGAGCATTAGTTTTGGTAGATAGCTGGACACATCATAAACACAATGGATAGCTATTGTATTGCATTTACACAATAATCACAGGTGTCAGTTACTAGCCAAAATGTTGATGCATCAACCTATTATTCTTTGCTTGGTCCTCCTTGCTTGGACCAGATGTGAGGTTACCGGAGGTTTTATCTGTGAAAATGTAAGTAACAAACCAAACTTGGGCTCCGCACTTCCTCCACCTCACAAAGACAAACAGAGTCTGCCTGCGGCAGTTCTCTGCACACCTGACAATCACAGCTGTGCCAGACTGGGGCAGCAAAACAACCCACTGCCTTAATATTTACACCTGTTGCTGCTTGGAACTGAATTCCCAGTTTTGCCTGTCAAGTCCATCTAGATCACTGAGTTATTCCACTGCTGTATTAAACTAAGAGACTCTGCCCAAGCACTCCGTGTGCCATGGCCCAACCACCAGTGAACCAGGAAGAGAATTTTTCATTTCAATTAATTTTGCTGCTGATAAGCTTAGAATGATCCAGCTCACTGCACCTTCCTTTAGAAAAAAGTGAACTTGATTTGAGCTTCATTACAAAAATTTCCTCCCCATCTGCAAAACAAACTGCCTGAAACAGAACAAATATTTGTATTAACATGTTTACAGCAACAAAAAACCCCACATTGTCCTACAATAACCTAATAAAACCCAGTGTACTGGAATTGTTTTTACATATTGAAATCCTTGCTCCTGCCACAGAGTGATCTTAGTTCCTACCCTCCCATGTAATTCTCTCCAGCACCTGTCACTCCCTCCCTCCTGCCCTGTAACCATCTCCTGAGCCACACACTGGAGGATTGCTCTCCCAGGCACTGTTGAGGCAGCAGGAAGCCCATATTCACAGGCACCCACCTCCCACAAACTGTGTGCTGAAGGGCCAGCTGGCTCTTCAGGCTGAAGTGGTAACACTTGTGCACGCACCACAGCTTCTCCATCAGTGGGGAGCTATTGTGGGTCCTTCTTCCCTGATCAGCCCTGGATTTCCATGTCTAGCCATGCTTTAGAGTCTCCTACCCCTTATCAAGTGTGCTGACATTGGCTAACATAGTTCAGAAGTTATGAATGGGGGCAAGTCAAGAAAGTGATCTCCCTAAAATTCTTCTCCTTGGGTAAAAGAATGGCATTTGTATATGATCAGTGAGAACACTTTAATAACAAAGGAAAAGCAAACAGTAGGTGAGCTTTTTAATAAGTTAAGACAAACCACTTTCAAAAGATTGCATACCTTGAAGACACAGAGCTGCTAGTTCAACAGCAGTTTCGTATGGGCATTTCAGTCTTAAAAACAAAACAAAAAAAGAAACTATAAAAATCATGTTTGTTGTCAGTGTATTCCTCTTAAATAAAGCTAAAAAGAAGCCTGATACAAAAAATGGAAACACTAACTTCCACAAACTACTAATGCTATGAAACATCTACAATTAACTTTTGCTTGTATATGATCATTTCCTAAGTTGGTTAGCATTAAACGTGGTACATTTCACCACAAAACAAGCTTGAACTAACAGAGAAAACATTAAATCGACTTAAGAAACCATTTTTACTTTAACACTGTATTTTAGAATATATGGGTTTGAGGTTTTTTGTTTCTGTAATTAAAAAAAAATAGAGCAGGTGTGAATACTGGTCAGGCTAAGACTATAAACACACAAAATATTTTTGCAGAGTTGACCTCAACAAAAAGTGTTGAACTTCAACTTTCTCATCCTCTATTTCATCCACCATACTGGAAAAATGTGGCAAGCCCATGTTACATTATCAAATCATAAAACACGGGACAGTTTTTGCTCTTTTTAAACATTTACATCACCTGATCCATCCATCAAAATCTTTACCCATTGTATTTGGCAGTAATATAGTCACAATACACACGAAGTCCTATATCTCTGTATTCTAAAGAAAAACAAAATGCACGTGGGACTGTAAATCAAGCTTATAATCTGTGCATGAATAACATAAAGAATTAAAAAGATCACATAGTTAAGGTAAAATTTAAAGTCATTAGAAGATTAACTATTATAAATTCTTTAAATTACAGCTGCAAGTGTAAAAAGGTACTTACTTCCCTGAAAGAATGTCTTGCCGGAGCTGTAATACAAACAGGTACCTGACAAATAAAAATTCAGAAAGTCAAAAGTAATTATATTGGCATTCCTCTAGCTCCACTGGCTGGAAGAATACCCCAATTCATTGAGTAGTAACAGCAATAAGAGTAACCTGCTCTTGACAAAAACAGGGCCTTTGGGATCACACAGATGCACCCTGCGAGCTTCAAAGCTCCCACAGCTTTCACTAAAAACAAAGAGAACGTTTTTTTTGTCCACTGGTTGTGTTCAGGACATTGTCCAAAGCCTTGCTGTTTAGGATGTGCTCTATCTGAGCATATACTGCAGCAACCTAAATGTTACTGACACTCCAATGTTCTCCTAAGCTTGGGTCTTACCTAAATCAGGCAGGAATCGAACTACAGTATCTAGAAACAAAACACAGATAAAGGCATGTAGGCTTCAGGGCTGCCTTCTCAAACACAAATATAGAACATGGAAAAAGTCCAAACTGGGCAAAAGGAAAGGTTCATACCAAAATGCTGCTTAAAAACAGCAGAAAAGTTCTGAATAAAAAAACCCCGAATTCCATAGAGCTCACACATTTAATAAGCCAAGTAGGAATTTACACCCTTCAAACTGTATTTTAAGCTGTTGCTTTGCTAATCTTCAGTTCTAGGCGTGCTTCACTGATGCCACTCAGAGCTGCGCTCTGAAGCATGCACAAGTGCCCTAGGTCATGCAAGGGATGTGCAGCAGACAGGAATGCACAGGCAGGCTCTGCACTGCTCTGGACACTGTGGGGTGAGGCTTGCAAAGATGAGTGACTCGAGAGAAGAAAGCATGAAGCACTGCTAAGAGCCCAGTGAATGCAAACATAAACCTCTCCTATCTTTACAAAGGATGTCAGAAAGACAAAGCATTTTTCATCACAGAGGACGTGCAGTGAGGGTGGTGGGCAAATAGTTGAAATCAGATAGGGAAACAGAAATTAAAAGGAAGATTAAGATTTCTTATGATAATACTAGAGCAGAATCAGATTTATCAACACTAGCTCTTTGTCACATCTCTGATTCACATACTTGGCTAATACCTGACTTGCCAATCAAAGTTGGGTATTTGCACGCATAGATTGAGTATACTTCCTGTTCTTATTGATATCCCAGATGATTCACAATCCCATGAACTCTTCTAAATTTGCAAGAAAACTCTGGGCAGTGCTCCTATCAGTGTCAGGTGGCTTGTGCAGTGCTGCAGTCCCACTCTTGTGGGTATGGCTTACTTTTGTTCCTTTTCTGTGAGAAGGCTGACAAGCATCGGCATCTCAACTGTTGCTACTCTAAATCCACAAAATACCTTAGAAAATTCCTCACGAGTACAGACACATTCCTCTGTTGTTTTTCTAACTAAACCAACCAGGTCACACACAAGTGACAGAAAATGTCTTCCAAAATGCATGATTTCAACTGTGTTTTTAAACTGAAAAAAGGGTGGATGAAGGGTTTTAATGCTTCTCATTACTGGGTTAATTATGAGAAAGCGATGTTTGTAGATTCACTAGAAGCTGAAGTCTACTAGAAAGCAAATCTCCAGAAGAATTTTGAACACCCCCTACCTGGAAAGTTCACAGTTACTGTTAATGATGATTTTTATTCTACTTGGAATGATTTTGAGTATATAGTTATTAATCTTCACTTTGTACTCAACACGCTGCATGGAAAATATGATCCCACAAGCAAAAAGACACTCAGAAAACCCTCCATACATTAAAATAATTAAAAATCTAAGAATTATAAAGTTCTTAAATTCAAAATTACTTCACCCCCCCCAAAAAAAAAAAAAAAAAAAAAGAAAAAAAACTGCCCCTACTTTTCCTACAGTTTCACAGCGGTCTTCTGTCAAGCTTATAATTAAAAGAAATTGTTCACAACACTGAATATTTAGCTGACTAAAGTGTTTTTCTAATTAAAATAGTCTTCTGAAATGTCACCTTTCAGCAATAATTAGATCACAAGGCATCAGAGGTTAATACTTTCAGACAAAATGTCTTACTAGATCACAGCAATGATCACATAGCTCAGAAACCCAATCTCAAAGTGACGAGGATCATATGCTTCAGAGGACTAAGCAAGAAATCTTGCGGTAGACACTAATGTAATAATTTGACCACAGGGGAAATGTAATACTTGTCATACATGCACCCTGATATATGAAGACTTACATCAATTTCCAGAAAACACATATTATTCCTACTAATTTAATTGCATTTTCTCAGTAAAGATGTCCATAAATCATCCAGATTTTTGGATTCTCTTAAGATCTTACGCTCAGCTACATAAATAGCAGGGATTTCTATAAGTTAATTATACATTGTATAGGAATATGACCTTTTATTGAATTATCACTGCTGCACTAAATTGATAACAGATATTAAAGACCCTATATCTATATCATAAGGTGGTGACAATTAGCTCTTAAATCTTGTTTCAGGCAGTGAAAAAACCCCCTGGTCGGCACAGCAGATAGCAAAGGAGACAGTAATCATTTGCCTGCAGGCATAAGTTTAATGTAAACATCACATGCACATGAACTACAACAATCAACCATCTTTAAACACCTTAGGCTGATTAGGAGTACACTGATTACTGCCAAGCAAATTAGAAGACACAGAAAGTGCCCTACGGTGAGAGACAGAACAAAAGAAAAGATAAAGTAACATTAAGATGGATGGCTACTATACAAAGAAGACACAAAGTAAGGAGATACAAAAGATAAGTAAGCCCTTTCCTCCAGCTGCTCCTTTCCCACTTTTCAGAAAATCCTCTAAATCACACCAAGGTGCTACGAACCCAGCAAGGTACAGGCCCACAGAAAACAGCCAGCGGACTGAAATAAAAACTTCCAGGTATTTGTAGAGCGACTTTATACAATGCAGGCTTTTGTTTCACAGAGAATCATGGGGGAGCAGAAGCGATTCAATCAACTGTTAACCAAGAACTCAAGCGGGCTATTCCCACAATTCTGTGGCGTTGGCACCATTATAAAATCACCCCCAAGTCTCAGGGCAGGAGGAACAAAGTAGGGCACTGGCATTTTTGCAGGACATAATGGAATCCTCTCAGAGGATGGCAGGTATCAAGAGCAGGTGTCTCCCAGCTGCAGCTCTCCCCACCCAACGCTGCCTTTCTTTGCCACCTTCAAAGCATCAAAACACAGCATCTCCTACACACTAACACACTTGGACAGGCCCATGAATGCTTTCTGGCAGCAAATTAAAAGAATAATGTTTCTCTGACAGTAGGAAAACACTTAAGAAGGCAGACAAGATGACTACTCTTCTCAACAAAGCTGGAATCACCTGCCTACAGTACCCCCAAGTGCCTCAGATGTCTTAATTACCCCGTCAGCCACACACAGCTCCTACCTTGTAAACTCTTCGTGAAGGTTGTTCGGTTCTGATGAATAGTACTTAATGCGAAAATGCAACGTGTACGGAGGTCCAACTGCAGAGATTTTAAATGGGGAGAAAAGGTTTATACTCGTTGCAGTCCTGCTAAGGCAGAACAGTCGCCACAGCACCCCACAACCCAAGAAACCCAAAAATAATTACATTTGTTGATTTCCTCTAAGAAAATGCTACCTGTTTTTTAAAATTTAAAGTTTTAGCTTAATTTTTTTAAATAGATGATTACCACACTTTATGATACTCATTAATTCAAATTTACCAAGACAATAGTCCATTTGGCAAACACATTTTTGTCCCAAGAGGTTTTCCCCACAGCACACTGAATGACAGCAAGTTCCAGGTACACTGCCTGTTGCTGGGCCCAAGGGGAGATGGAAGGAAGAGGGAAGGAGAGGGTGATACTCCTTCCTAGCAGGCACAAACACTACTCCACAAAAAAACCCCTACCCAACAGATCAGCTTTCAATTTAAACACATGAATGAGCAAAGGTAAGATATATAGGGTGAAAAATGCTGGAGAAGATTCTGGAAGGCACCCATGAATACAGAAAGCTAACAAATTTCATGAAGTGGAGTTGCAAGAATTGTGTTTTCTAATGTCAGAAGGTGAATGCTATATCCGACTTTTCATGTAACACAGACAGTAAGAAGTTATCCAGCTACCATGAGACCAATGCATCCTTATCTGCCTAAGCCTCATCTTTCGATCAACTGCCTGATGAAGTATTCATTGATGGAAAAATACCACACTTTTCTAAGGTTTTTTCTAACACTATATCAACACAGTAAACATGTACCTATTAGTAATCCTTCTACTAAATGACGTGCAGCTAAAATTCAAATAATTAGAGTTTTGATTCTGTCTCCATGTACAGCTCCTGTAAGTCAGGTTATGGCACCCTGGGCTCACGGTTGGGCACCACTGGTGAGGTGTGCATGGGCGAGATAATAACTTGGAAAAAAGAGCACTGAGAAATACCCATCATGAAAGAGGAACCTTCACAAAGCATCTGCTGAATGCAAGGTAAAGGAAAGTATCCTGTTGTAAGACAGACCTTTACAACACTCAACAAACTGTTTCCTTCTTTGGCATTCCTCAGAGTCAGGATTGCCCAAATTCTTTTTAAAACAGGCCCTTCACAGATTAAACACAGACAAAAACATGCAATTAAACTGGCTGAAAGTGTTATGGAATCACTGATTTTCCAGGAGAAAAGGACAAAGCTATTACAGAAAGTGCAGCTACAAATAACTTAATCACTTAAGGTAAAGCAGTCTGTGATGTGATGAAAAGGGGGGAGAAAACCAAACAGCAAAAACCTTACCTATAGCAGCTATCTTCACCATGGATTCTAGCTGGCTGACACCCACACACCATGGGGTGACAGCAAACTATCCTAAAGGCCTTTGAAGGACTCCACCATTTACAAAAATCATCTAGATATTGGGGTACTTATCAAAACATAAGGCAAAGCACCACTGAAGCAATAAGGACCCACCTCTGTGAGGTCCTGCAAGGGGGTCAACAATTTCATTGAAAAACACGACATTTTAATCTCACAGAAGCCATGTCTTCACGGCCCAGGACTGTTGCCAACTGCAGTATTGTAACAAAACACATTAATGCCAATGCTCTAATATATTCAAGGTTGCAACCAGATTATCAAAAATCCAGGAGCTTCTTCCCCGCCTTAGACAATGTTCACAGAAAACTCAGTGGCCCAACTCAATCCCTCCATCCAAAACCACCTTTGATGAAACAGCAGCTATTTCAAAACTACATTTGACAAAACAAGAGGTATTTCTGCTAGTTTTACTTCTAAAATTATCATTTGGAAAAAAAAAAATCCGAAGTTAATCATGACACAATGAAGTATTTCCCATTCACTCTCTGAAAAAAATTGCAGGATATCTGTTCTGGGTCAGAAGCAGTGACAGGAACCGCGATCTGTGTCCAGGCAACCTAATTTCACAGATCAGACAGAAATTACCTGGCAACCTACTCTGCCTCAGACAAACAGCACGCGTTTAACAAGGGCTTCTGAAGGCTGGGCTACTGCTTAATAAGTAGTGCTCTTGGATTTAGACATAATACAGTCACCCAATTACCCATTAAATTAAAACTATTTCCTAAGAAATATTTATTCCATTAAAGGCCATATTTAAACATTCTCTATCATGTTCTAATACACTATGTTCAAATTCTTTAGAAAGTAACAAAATAAACAGGCAGAGA
The DNA here is from genome assembly GCA_013397795.1 of Orthonyx spaldingii. Taxonomy (NCBI): domain Eukaryota; kingdom Metazoa; phylum Chordata; class Aves; order Passeriformes; family Orthonychidae; genus Orthonyx; species Orthonyx spaldingii. The sequence continues at coordinate 1,062,125 of VZTJ01002382.1, read as the reverse complement.
CATAGTACTTACTTTTTATTTGCTTCTTAATGAATTTTGAATGGTCCAACCAGTGCTAAAAAAAGAAAATCCACACTTAAAAGCAGTTCCATTTCAAGATTTTGACTCCATAAACTGATTACAATAAAATTTAACAGATAAAAATCTTTTATAAGGAAATACTGCCATATTTATTTTCTAAACTTCTGCATATTGGTGAACATGTTTATTGGCACATTGAACAACTTGCCTTAATCCACATGGGAAAGCTTGATTTATAAATTCATCAGTACTACCAGGGAAGTCACTCTTCCAGAGAAGAAACCTCAAAATCCAAGGCCACAAAGCAGTGATGTGTAAGGAAAGCACCCTTTTGCTCCAAACCCAAGTTTCAGTCTCCTTTAAACCTCTGTTTGATGGAGACCCTTCTGATCCTGCACTATCCTGCCTTCCACTGGTCCATAGCCAAGTTTTTTCAAGGTAAGAATAGAGACTTAACACCACTAAAAGCATTTGGGAAACACTGATGCATACCCCACCCCCTCCTCTTTAAGGCAAAAGATCTGGAATAGATGCCACAATGATGACAAAAACATATGATTCTCAGCAAAGTTTATGCACTCTCTTGTCAATGTAAGTTGCATCCACAGAAAGGCAGCAATAAACACAATCTGGTGTAAATTTAGCTTAAATCTTTGACTGTCTCTGCTCAATGTCCTACACAAGGCTGCAATCTGATTTGAAGCAACTCCATGTAAATCCTTCTGTCGAGCAAAGTGATAAAAGAGTTTTGGATTTCCTTGAAATAAATGATTTTCTATCTTTATATATATATTTTAGAATTATAAACTAGGTACTATGAAACAAAATCTTAGGGAAAAACACCTCTTCCTTCTTTCCTATTAAAACACTAATGTTTTCAGAAAAAGGATAATCTCTCAGTGACTACTTATCATTACACCAATACCATGTTACCATGGCTAAATAAATGTGAAAAATTATTTATTGGCTAGTAATACTGGTATTTATTCACCAAGTATGTTCTAAACCAAGGCAAAAATTTATTTATCACAGGTATAAATGTGTACAGATCAAAAGTCTGACAACTTACGACCCTTAAGGTAAATAAATCTCACAAGAGGTAGAAAGAGAAAGGAAACAATTATTCTGAAGGTGATTTTATTTACAGGAAACTTGCAAGACTCCCTTAGGTGAAGCTGTCAAGAAATCCATTCTTACAATCTGAGAAGTCTCTGCCAAAATGGAAATAAAACATTACAGCAGCTCATAGAAATACATTTCTTAGAGTTGTAAGTAATTTAATTTGTCTCTACTTTGCTCTCTTATGAAAAATTACAGCTTTGTGAAACCTCAAATTTTTGATAAGGAAAAAAATATCAACAATGAAATGGTGGTTTTTGGTTTTGGTGGGTTTTTTTGCTTGTTGTTTTTTTTTTTTTTTTAAACTGGAATTATACAAGTCTGTTACTTTCACAGCTCCAGGGCAGAATAATTTTTTATTCTTCAAATACCTAGCTACAAAAATGTCTTTCTGTTCAGTATTATTTTCGCTAAAGAAAAACCACTCCAAGACAAATATAATGAATCCAATAAGAGAGAAGTTTAGCTCCATGCAAAAAACATCTATAATACATGCCAAAAACTCCTGTTAGTACCATGTTCTGGAACAAGCACTGCACAACCTGACCTATAGTAATTCCCAATAAAAGAAACAGCTGACGGTTCCTGTCTTGGAATGTGGTCTTTAAGGTAGATTAAAGCCCAAATTAGAGCAAGTTTCAAACTGATAACTTGCAGGTGAAAATATTTCAAATAATGGTTAAAAAAATAATTAGCCAGGCTCCAGGAACTGTTTATGCAGACCATTAAATGAGACTACAGCTTGGACAGGAAACTATCATCACTCTCTGTACCTAAGCAGCCAGAGGCAGACGGCTCGAGGAGATAAAGCACAGCAAGTATTTAATATCACCTCTCTTCAGAAGCAACAGTGAGCTGCTGTTTTACCCCCATCCCACACTGCACATCACATGTGTGATGTGCCACCTCACAGATCATAAATACATACATGGAGGCAGGGCATGGACTGACGGTATTATTGGCCCAGAGCTCCCGGGCCTGGAAGTTTTCATGCAGATTTATGAACCAACACCAATTTCAAAGTCAGATATTTTGTGCAATTTCTGTGGAAATCAGGCTGAATTTTAACACTTCTCTGCCTCAGATAATGTCAGAGGGCTTCTTCACACTGTGTACCACACCAGCTTTCCAAACGTCCCTCTGAGCCGAAAAAAATCATAGCATTCCAGCTAAAGCCCAAAATAGGTTTGGGCTTGGCTACATACTGCTTTTGCTGACTCAATTAGAGGGAAGTGAAAGCCATGAATTCTGAAGTCTCCCTAGGAAGCCGAATAAAACCAGAGGAGCCTTGCTCTCTCAGCACCTGAGACTGCAGCACTCTCTGCCTCTCTTGTGCTCTGGCTAAACAACCGCACATCATTTCAGGATCTGGACTCACCAAAGAAACTTAACTATGGATCTCACAGTGTAGGACCAAGACTGACCACACTCATTTCAACCATACACCACCATAATCCCCATAGCCTGTTTGGACTAAGAAGTATCAGTGCAGAACATGGAGGAATAAAGGGATTAATTGCTTTAGGATTGTGTTATGATAGGAAGACAGTGTCTAAGCTACTTTACCCATAGCAAGGGAAGAAAAACCCAAACCTGATCAAATTGCAGGTAATCCGGATTCTATGATTATGCTAGAACAGAACAAGAAGTTCAGTTGGAAGCGACCTACAATGACCATCTAGTCCCACTGCCTGACTACTCACGTTATTAAGGACATTGTCCAAACATCTCTTAAACACTGACAGGCTTGGGATATCAATCACCTCTCTAGAAGTCTGTTCCAGTGTTTCACAACCCTCTTGGTAAAGACATGCTTCCTGGTGTCCAGCCTAAACCTCCCCTGATGCAGTTTTGAACCATTCCCATGCATCCTTTCACTAGATACTAGGGAGAAGAGCTCAGCACCTCCCTATGCACTTCCCATCATCAGCTGTAGAGATCACTGTGATGCCTCCTTTAATTCCATCAGGTGAACTGTAAGGTCAAATGCTGGATTAACTTCCTTTTATTGCTCTTTAATCTCAGTAAAATTTCTTTGCTCTACCAAATGAATAATGCTTCCTGTGGTATTAACTGCCATAATACAGCAGCCATTGACTGGGATTCATGTGTCGAAAATACACACCAATCAATTCCACATGAAAGAAACACCATTAAAAAAATTTCTTAAAATACTGGAAGCATGTATTTATCTCAGCATGCTCCCCTGTTGATCACTCACTTTACAGAAGTGAAGAGGAGAAAATAAGTACCTCAATATTTTCTAAATAGTAGAAGCCAATATTTTCTCAAAATAGATATGCAGTAAGGGAAAGATATATTTGTGTCAAGATACAGCAGATAAACTACAGCTGCTAGAGCAGTCTATGTAAGGACCACATGAGTGCCAAATGAAGATTGAAAGGAGGATTACCACAGGCTGACACAACCCCATCACACACCTGAGCTTTGCAAATTCCACCGCCTTTCTACTTGCTTCCTAAAAGAATGAAAATTCCTTGTCTTGATTTATACAGCCCTCAAAGGTGACCTGAAAATGAAAAAAATTGCATTTGACCCTTTTTGGTTCACTTTATTTGCTGGTTTAAAGTGCACGAAGAAAATCTTGAATAGACTGTTCTCCCTTATGCTTATTTATATATTTAACTATCAGTAAGAGGAAGCCCATTTTTATTGGAAGTTTTATTTGCTCTCTGAAAAATATTGGTTTAATGCTTTCTCAAGCCATGCCTGGAGGTACAAGAGGGAGAATCATGCTCAGTGATCAAGTTCAGAAAAGGTGTGCTAAACAAAAGCTGGCACCTTCACAACCAAAAGTCAATTATCCCTTCAACTGTCTTCTTGCTTTCTGGTTTCCTAGGCACCTGAATCCTACCAAGCTTCCTGCCATTACTCACATGACCTTCTAAAGCAGAGAGGTTAAAAAAATTTATGTATCACATGGAGGAAGGAATCACCAAAAAAACAGGCCAATAAAAACTTTACCCACCAAACCACAGTTTGGGGACTTCTCTACATTTTAGATTTAAAAGGGAGCAAAGGAGCAAAAGGCCTCTTTTCTTTTGCAGGTCACCTTTCAATATTATTACGGTAGCAACGGAAAACCAAATGAGAACCGGGGTCACATAGAAACTCTGGGAGCACACAAACATCTACTTAGAAACAGGGTAATCTCCCAGAGTTCACAATTTAAAGCAATGAGCTATTGCTTCTCACGTTTTTCTGATCCCTCCTAGAAAGTTATGCTCCTCTTGAAAATGAAGGCTCACCTGACCAGTGACTTCCGCTGCCTACTGAAAAGCTGGAGAGAAGATGACTGACACTTCTCGGAGGTATCCCATGGCAGAAGGATGAGTGGCACCAGACTCAGGAGAAGTCCCAGCTAGACAGAAAGACTGTCACCATGAGGCTCCTCCGACAAAGCAAAGATGCCCAGAAAGAGGGGTACCTTGAGGGTATCAAACGTGACTGAGCAAAGCCCCAAGAAACCAGATACCACTGAAGCTGCTATGAGGAGCTTGGCTGTAGACACTCTCTTCAGACAAGACTTGCAGGCATCTTTGAGGATGCTGTTCTACAATCTCACCTACCCAACTTGAAAGAAAAAAAAAAAAAATAATGGAATGCACTTCTGCTCAAATAGCATTCACATTATAAGACCAAGCTGGGATTAAAGAGGTGAACCGTTTGCGCTTGGGCTCAGATGAGACCAACTTTTCACAAAATACTGGCAAGATCTTACTACAGGAGTTTCAGTCTCAGTAGGTCAGTTTTGGTTTAGACCTTCTTTGGACACTGCTGTCAGCATTTTGTTGAACAGGGCCCAGGCACAGTGGTACCATACCACATCACCGCTGGAGGTGCGAGGACCAACCTGATCCAAGTGCAAAGTTTTATCAGTTTCCTCAGTTGTCTCTGGCCTGAATGAGTCAGACCAATTGACTTCCAGCAGTCCCCTTCCACTGACACCATTCTGCAGTTCCCACGCCAAGTTCTTTCCTGCCCTGTGAAAGAAGGGCTGCCACCTTCCACAAGTCAGACACAATGAGACGGTGCAGGCAATGCTGGGGTGCAAGCAACGCTGCCCAGCAGTACACGGGAACATGGAGCTGTGATAAGAAAGCTCTAGATGTGATCTTGGGAAGAACAAGGCCACAGATGCTAACTCCAGAGCCCTGAGGGCGCTGGTAGGCCTTAATGGCTCTCTACCAGCCTTATCTGCACCTCCATCCACATATGGTATGACATTCATGGAGGCCTGACCTGTCCCAGTCTGAGTCAGCACAGAGCCATCTCAGAAGCATCCTGATAAATGATGTGGCTTAACTGCAGACCAGATAAACTAACCAAGTATAACAGAGAGATATATGGACATCCTTCAAGACCATTATCCTATCCTAATTCATATATATGTGATTACCAAAGAACATTTTGTTTTGCAGACCTGACGTGACAGAAGTAAACCAGAGAATTATATAAAAATTATGTAAAAAACTTGCCTTGTCTACTATATTTCTCATTAGATTTACTTTACAGACAATGAAAGCCAACACCACTCCAGATCAATTCTAGCAATTAAAAGCAAGTTACTTTTAATTTTGATGCGTGTGTCCAAACATTCAAAAATAAACTGAAGGGATTTGTAACAAGTAGACAACAAACCTGACTAAATCTGTGGAAGAAAACTGAGAAAACCACTTCAGCTTATGCTCCAAACACGCACAAAGACAAAAGAAACCACAGTACAAACTGCTGTCCTGGATAGACTTCATTACACTTAGGAAAGAGGTGCAGAAGCATCACTGAGAGACAGCATCACAACCACCTGCCCTGTATGGTTGCTTCTCATGTCTGTGTCAGCAAAATGTCCTCCTGAAACAGCAAGTGCTGCTGGAAGACTAAAGACTGGAGGTGCTCTGGGAATTCTTAGTGTTTTGGAGTCTTTCACCAAGTGTTCACAGACCACAATACAGCCTTGGACAGCCACAGCTGGAAGTGTTCCACATTCATCATGTGTTCTGCATCGCTGTGGAGTCAGTCACATTGCCTTTGTGCAGTGAACTGGCATTCCTGTCACTGCCACTATTAGAAACTGAAGCATTGAGTCCTACAGGATATTTTACAGCTTTTGGGACCCTCCATCTGTGACTGGTATTTTTTGCTCTTGGCTACAATCCACAGACACATATCCTGCAACAACTACAGTCCCAAAGTGTTCATCATTCAGAGGAACAAGACAGATTCAGGGAAGGGACACTGAGTTACAGAGGAATTTCACAGCTTATTCATGGAGAAAATACTATGTTTGTAAAAGTAGCAGAAAAGGAAACACTTGCCATTATCAAAATATTTACCACTCTACCTTCTTCCCCACATCCACTGTATTGAAAATGAGGCTTGTTTCTAATTTCTTCTGCTTAATGAACACTTGTGAAAGTATTAAGAAGTGCAAAAGGAAAAAGACTCCCAGATACCACACTATGAGGCTAATTGACTGGTTTGAACTGCTCGTTTTTCCACATCCCTCACATCTCAAGAAGTCACGGCAGTAATATCAAAAGCAGCAGTTGAAAAAACCTGATCAATGAGCCCTTAAAAGAAAATTCAGATAGATAGAGCAGAGGTAGTCATAAAGCACTGGGCCCCTACAAGCCCCTGACCCAACATCTGCTGAAACTTCCAGGAACCTAGTTCTGGATGTGTAGAGGAAACAAAGGCACTCATATTACTCTTTAATTGTTCAGCTTGCTTCCTACCCGCTCCCCAGCACTGTTGAAATCCTTTGTCGTGAGTCATACGTGATCCTGATCCTCCCAGAAAAACCTGGTCAGAAGGTAGCCTTTCACAGAGGTGAGGATCTCAGTGTCAGACCCTGCATCCTGACCCACGGCTGCTGGGTAGGCCCACTCTTGGCAACACAGTTCTGGCTGTTTTTTCCTGCCTGTTTTTGTACTTGGAGCAACTGCTTTCATCAAAGCCTGTTTCACTTCTACACAATCTTCTCCATCTCCTCCCTCCATTGTCTTCTCACCTCTTACATCAAAATCCAGTTTAGAAACTGGTCAATACTGAGAAGTTCAGATGAAAACATGGTTTACCAGGACAATTCACTGTAGGTGGATCCTGGCACTCATCTCCCCAGGGAACCCTGGTCCCCACCATAGCCACAGGCACCTGCAGGAGGCACAGAACGTCCTCACACATCAGTCTTGCTGTACACACACTGCAAATCCAGTGCTTCCCAACATGCCAGATACACTGGGTGCAATCACACATCCTCAAAATGGCTCAACTGGGTGCAGAGCACAGCTGGGAAAGTCTGTTCCATACGGACCTTCTTTAAGCTCAAGGCGTCTTTGTGACATTAGAGATCAGACATAAAGGATTTAAATGACTTAGAGGATCACTGAGAGAGACACGTGTGAGAAAAGGGGCATTTAAATTCTTTTGCTTCCATGCATTCCCAGGGATGACAGTAACTCATTTGCACAAACTAAAAAAAAAAAAAAAAAAAAAAAAAAAA
>VZTJ01002382.1:999500-1054427 GCA_013397795.1 Orthonyx spaldingii | reverse complement strand
AAAAAAAAAAAAAGAAGAATTCAAAGATTTATCTTAAAAATTCTTCCTCCTCAATTACTCTGTAATTCTTCTTGTGAACCAAACAAAATCATGACGGAAGCAAGCAAATTATAAGCTAATAAACATGAACAATCCTTCAGTTATGAATTCCTGTAAAACACAGGAGGGTCTCTGAGGGTATCCATGTTTTGGTATCACAGGACAGAAAACTGGAACAAAGAATGCAACTGTAGAAATGAAGATGTTTATATCTTGAGAGACCCTGTAATACAGAGCTCACAAGGAACTATTAACCACAGAAACCCTTTTTCTTAAGATGATTTGGAATAAGAGACAAAGAAAGGACACTCCTGGACAGAAAATGAATAAACATTAGCTACCAATGGCCAAAAAGAAGTGTCAAGTACCCAAATCAACCACAGAGTATGTTGCACGCAACCAGTTTCTACAAAGACCAATAAAACACTTCCTCATAGCAACTGAACTTCAATTGTATGGTCTCCCAAGATTTTATTATTGCTATTCCCAACCTCAGCTAAAGCTTTCAAGGCTTCCTGCTTTGCTAGAAAACACACAATGCAGTAAAAGTAACTAAAAATCCAATAAGCTTTACATTTTCTCTAAACCTCTGCAGAGACCTCCTACATCAGAGTGACACTCTTCAATTGCCTCAAGCACTACACCTCTGTTGAAATTTTGTAACAGCTGAATAAGAAATTATTTTCTTGTATTAGAGTATCTCTACTTCTAGACTTAATAGCAAGTAACTCAAAACATAACAGTAAGATTTGTTTTAGAAAAAACTATTAGATGTTTATCTACATCCTTCTGTCCTGCATCCTTCTACATTCTTATTCAAAGAGCACAAGATACAAACTAACACAGAGTTCACTGAATAGGCTTTACCGTATTTTCTGCATTACTGCTGACATCTTGCTTCTTACAGCTTTATGGGTTTTTTTTTTTTGTATTAAAAATAAGCTGTTCAAACAATTAAAGCTTTTTCTCTTTCAAAGCAGATAAGTTCTAATCATGATTTTGTTTTCCAAATCGCAACTATCAACACTGCTTGTCCCAACTCCTTGGCAAAGTTACAGGACTGCAGGAAACACAGTGCACTCAAAAGCTGCTGGCCTTGAAGCACACAGAAGCAATCTCCACTACTCAAAGACTATTTTGTGCTCTCTTATTTATAATGGTGGCTTAAAGATGTTTAGCCCTTAACAATACATACTAAAGACAAAGCTTTACAGCCTCAAGGGGTTTACACAACTTTAATCTCACAGTCCCCCACTTGCCATTGTGTGGCTGGGCTGGCAGTAAGCAGTGCCCATGGAGGCCATGCATTAATTGCTGTGCAAACGAAAAGAGTAGGTCACAAGTTCAAAACAGATGAAGGAAGGCTGTTAAAGCATGGAACCTTTTGGCACAGGGTGCTGGGCAAGATAAAAGCTTGTGCCTTGAAGTTGTCTGAGCTCTACTCTCTGCCCAGCTTGAGCCAGACCAAAAAAGAGCCAAGTAAGAGCCTTTGGCCTTGGCCTTGCACTTCAATGAAGGTAAAGACCTTTGCCTTCAACACTCCTTAATTCAGGAAATCATAACCCTACCACCCTGCAACCAGTGCTGGCTTTTTTTAGGCCCCCCTTAGCAGCTGTTCACAGCCCTTATCCCTCTTGTAACTCTGGATGCATCATGTACGTCCCTCCTTAATACAAAACAAGAAAGTAGCACACAAACAAAGCAAAAACACTTGCATGTATAGGTCTATTTTGCCCTGAACACCAGTGAGAGTGCTACATACAGAAGACATAGCTACTCACATCTGCACCTTTCTTACCAGTCAAAAGAGCCCTTCAGTTCTGCAAATATACAAAAAAAAAAAAAAAAAAAAAAAAAAAAAAAATAAATCAGTCTTCCCAGCTTCCTTAGCCAGGCTTTTGGCTGATCTGCCCTCTTCCTTGCTGAGAAAGCATATTTCACTCTTGCTTTCTGCTTCCCTTCTTTCCCAACATTATGGAGCTTCTTGCTAGGTAACTACTCCTAGTTATCAAATTCCCAGTTGGATGATTTAGCAGTGACAATATAATGTGTTTTTCCCATTAGAAACAGGCTCTGCTCTATTTGTTGTGTCCCTATAATCAGATTCATCATAAAAGTACATACAATTTATGTAATAGAAGTTTTATCAGGAGCACACACACTAAACTCCCTAAAAATCCCAAACCCATTATGGACATACTTCATTCAAACCATCAGTTTCCAGTGATATTAACTTAAATTAACTTAGACATCAGGATAATGTTTAAATAGATTAATACCACTTCTCCCCAAACCCACAGATTCCCTTCTTCCAGGATCAAGTCATTATAGTACCTGGCTAGGTTTCCTGTTTGTTGTTTAAAGTCATTGGTAAAATACAGATGATAGTGCAGCTGCTAAAAGACTGATCCATCCTTTGACCCAAGCTTGTTAGAGAATAAAGTTGAGAATTCTGGGATGCTAAAGTTAGAGCCTTCACTTCCCAGGATGTCAATATTGCAGCTACATTTTCTCATTATTTTATTTGATTATCCCAGAGAAGACATCTTTCGTTGCTTCATGGAAAAAACATTTACAAACTGACCAGAGAGCACCAAAAGAAACACTTATTTTCCAAGTCTGCATATTCTCTATCCACAGTGCAGGTTTTTGTCAAACTGCCTGTTCACATAGAGTGAACAGACAAAAGAAGATTAAATATATGGCAATACAGTGTAACCACAATGTTGTAGTCTTTTAACTCTATCCTATTAATTTATCTCTTTGGATTTGTAAATATGTTTTATTTAAATTTCTTTTTTTACCTGTAGATACTGGAGGTCCTTATATAAGCGAGAGAAGGAGAACTTTTAGCTAAAACTTTTTGCTATTGCAAATGAACCTAAACTTACAAAGCAACATAATCTGTGCATGGAAAAATAGAGAGAGGAGAATTACAAGAAATCCTTGCTTGCAAAATATTTTGAATACCATGAACCTACTAACCATAAGGCACATTTTCCTTTACCCACATGCATTGCTTTTTTAATTGCATGCAATCAAGTCATACACATGTCATATAAAATGACACAGGACTCCTTCAGAGGATGTAGTTTTATGTGCAGGAACCAAACATAGCATTAATTGTTTCAGCAATACATCCCCCAATGCCGACATCTCTCCATGGAACTGCACCAGCAATACATTTGTATTAGGCAACACAAACTACCACAAAACATAAAAATCAACTTGAATTATACTTACTGTAATTTGGGAAGCATCCATGAATTGTAGGCCAAAGTAGTCCGTTTCTACAAGGTCCAAATGATACACAATCTGGTCAAACAACTCCTGTCCCTTTGCATTTTTCTGCAACAGAAAACAAAACACGCTTGTGTTTTAACTGGTCAGTGCAGGTGTGTTTGGGTGTGTTTCTTTTCAAGTTCAAATGTGTGAGAAGAGATATACAAAGTAAAATAATATCAAAATAGCAATTCTGTTTATTCTGAATTGCATTGACATTTCTTTTTATTTTCCTCGGGAAACATAGGGTGACATGCTGTTCTTGTCTGCAGCTATGCCAACAGCATCAGATTTCACTCTCAAAGAAAACTTTCAAAGTCCATCATAACTAAAAATGTACAAGAGCAAGAAAAGGCTTAGGTCCAACAGGTGTCCTAAGTCACAGAGCCATCATTTTATACCCCAGGAAATTGGATTCTCCAGGAAAAGCTTGCTTGATACACTGCCTGAAATCTGCTGGCTATCAACAGCAACTGCAGTCATGCAGTGCCATACCACCACTGAAGCTGCAAAATAAATTCTGGACAGCCTGAATACCTGAAGAGCACTGTGAAGAAAATTAATGGGATATGATAAGAACCTTTATGTTGCAAACTAACATCATATTTACAGCCTTTAAATGAAGAAACATAAAAGGGGCAAAAAAGCTATAATTCCTACTCGGCAAGCCATCTGAAACATGCAGACATGGAAATAAAACTAACAACTAAAACCCCAACTATGGACCACAGGTAAGTGTAGAAAACTTGGCAGATCTTAAATGGGCTGCATTGGCCTGGATACCTGTTTTGAGGTTAAGGCAAGAATTCAGATACCCAGTTCTTCAATACTAAAAAAACAAAGCTTGAAGATTACAGGTGGGTAGGAGGAAAAAGGCCATAAAACCCCAATTTTTCATGCAAATCCTGTTGAGTTACCTGGGGAAGGAAGTTTTCAAGTTCTTGAACAAAAACACCCCTTGGCTAAAAATACAAGAGACAACCATAAATCTGAGTGAGAGACTGAAGCTACAGCTACACTTTATACAGGGAAGTACTGATCAGGATCCACTTTTGTGACTGCTGTCCCTCTTATAACTTCAAGGAATTTTTATTTCCCAATTTTTATTCTTTAAAACTAACGCATTAGGCATTTCCACTTCACCACAAAATGTGGCAAAATTCACAGAGTTAAGTATTCAGTTCCTTTAGTATGGCCTTCTGCACAAAGGCAGCATCAATCATAAGGTGCAGAACACCCATTCAGGGTTCTAAGTTGCCTAAAATCAGTCTTCAGCAATAAACAAGATGAAAAGATACACCTTTTTTTTCCAAGAAGGTTAAGCAAGTTCAGGTATAGGTAGCAAATTTTATTTAAGTTGTATTTTTTGGGTTTTTTTTTACTAACAAAACAGAAGCACAGAAATTGAATTGTATCAAATTTCAAGAGCAGAATTAGGACCTTCATTAAAACATGCTGCATAAAAGCTTAAAACCAACATTAAATTATCATTGTAAGATACTGTTTCATTATTTTGAGGGTAGCAAGAGGTGGATAATAGACATTCTTAACCAAAGTTCAACAGTCTGTTGAAAGCAGATGAGAATACAATGGCTTCTTAGTACATTGTGAAGAAATCATCATCTTTACTTTTACGATAACTGCTATAAATGGAACAAAAAGTATTCAGAACATATTTTCTCATATGGAGTAAAATCAGCACTTGTTAAAACAAGTCAAACCAAAGCACAACAAAATTTAAACAGATTCTGCTTAGATGAGGGAGGAGAAAACCCTCAAAAGCAATGAAAAGAGAAACAGCAGAACATGAAAAATTCAAAATGTAGGAAAAATGCACTTGATGCCCCAGTCTGCTAATGGTTGCTTGCTTTACGGCATTAACTACCTGTATGTTTATCTTCCACTGCCACACACCCAATAGAAACCAGAGAGAGCACACCCCACCTTCTGTACCCAAACAGTAATTAATGTTTAACGTGTGTTACATGCAGAATAGCTCTGCACTGCACGGCTAGACCATAAACTGCATTATTACATACATAGCTTACAGATTGTAACATTTAACTTGTTACTAAATGAGCTTTCCCAGCAACTCCTACCACTTAGATGATAAAGCTGCTGCAGCCAACAAACTGCTGACAAAAAACTTTCTTTGAGATGCTGCAGTATAGGGGGAGATAAAAGCAACTAATTCCATTCCTCTACTAACAGTAAAGGATGACCTGTTCTTCTTTATTCTGCCTCATCACTGACTGACAATCCAGGGGGTTGGACTGTCAACTGATAAATTAATGTCCACTGAGTGAAATGGGTGGAATAGGCAAAATATAATGTGTTTTCCTTAGGCATTACATATACATGATAGTGGTCTCTAAAGCAAAAAACGTCTGTATTACAATAAATTTTCCATTTTCACTGTCTTTTTCTTCTCCCCTCCTTTTAGACAAAACAGTAGCTAAAAAAAATTTTCCCCTTTCAAAATCTGGTACCACATAGATAAGAAAATGATTTTTGTACAATAAAATTTTCATAGTATATCTAATCATCTGGAATTTAATAAATCACACTCTCTCTACAGACCTTTGATTTGTGCTTATTTTCTGAAGATACAGTTAAAAAACCCAAACCATAAACTATTTTTCAGTCATAGCTTGCTAGACAGATGGTTCAGAACTATCAGATGTAAATGGCCTGCCTAACTTATATCTCACAAAATGAAGTATATGGCAACAAACAGTATGCATATACTATTACACAGAGTATTACACTGTTTTGTTGTTATGGAAGTTACTATAAATGGGAACAGTGACGTCAGAAAAGTTGCAAAACCTTCTTTTAGTTTGGTTTTTTCCTTGGGGCTGTTATGTCTTTGCTCTTTGTTTTGGTAGGATTTTCCTTTTTGGTTTGTGGGTTTTTGTTTGTTTGAGGTTTTTTTTTGTTTTGTTTTGAAATAACAATTTAAGCAGTGCCAGTTTCTGGTGGAGTGTTCCTTGGAGCTCAGGAGAACTTGTGTGAGCACCATGAAACCTCACAGGCAAGCACTGGAAGGGTGGGCATGAAATGTTTAGCTTACAAACAAAACTACAGCTGCGACCTAAGGTAAATCTGAATTAGCATGAGGCAGACACTTGACAAAACACAAAGACTGAATTACACTTGCAGACTGGGAACCACCCTGATAATGAGCCATCACTGAGAGAAAGGAAAAAAAAAAAAAGGTGTTTCTCATGTCAGTCATCCCTGATCCACCTAACAGTTATGCGAGTTTTGTCCACTGTGTTTCATGGAAGTCCTTCTCAAATAAACCCTGTATCATCTTCCATGAGATCATGAATCACATTCAGAGAGAAATCTTACGTTAAATGAAGACTCACTGCAAATCCTACAAGGACTCCAATATAAAGCACCTTGCACAGCCACAGTGACAGCTGCGTGGCCCACATCTCAAGTAGGCTACATTTTTGGCTGCCAGAGAGTTCCCAGTCTCAGGGAATCCATGGAAATTCTTGTCAGCTAAAACATGGCAAAACAAAGATTAACTTCTCTAATTAGAAACTCTTCCAGACTTGACATGGTAAGAGGTTTTAACATGCTTTTGGTAGACAGGAAAGAAAGAGCAAATTGATCAGCTAGGGACATTTGACACCAACTGGCCCTGTCTAAACAAGATGATTAGTGTTGATTTTAGCTATTCCAGAAATCTTTGAAGTATTTTGCCAAAGGGCATGAAAAGTGGACATAAAAGCCAGAAAAGTCCCATTTTAGTGCAGATACAGTGCAAGGATGCCATTGATCACTCTCAGAGCACATACAAGCAAAGCTCGAGAGCTTCTGCCCACACCTACCCCAAATTCAAGTACAGTTACTTGAACCCAAGTGGAGAGGCTGAAATTGTTGAGTCATATTAGAGAGCTCAGACTACAGGGTAACAAACTATTAACAGATTTCAGAAATAGTTGAAGCAGTGCTTGGGAAAACAACCTGTCAAATAGGCCAAAAGGTACATGAAATAGCCTGCAAGCTGACAAAATGACAACCAAAAATAAGGAAAATAAGCTATTGCCAAGAGAGAAGTCAAAGCCAATTAACTTTCCAATCAAAGCCAATGTGTCCCAAACTGAAGAGTGAGTAGCAACAGCAATGAGTAGGTAGGGCAGACTTGCTTTCTGTTTTGAAAGAAAGTGCAAGATTATGTATTCTGCAATATGTTAAATATTTTTGCAGAGTGGGCTGCTATAGTCTCATGGTCACTGACTCCAGGTCTGAGCTTCTGGTAAATTCTTAAAGGCACATTTGTAGCTAGTAAGTCTCACCTCCACATACCTGATGCTGCCCTGCTCTGATGGCACCAGTATTTCCTCTCCTTGGCATCTCCTGAAAACAGAGTAGCTCAGTATGTTCTGCTCAGTCCTCTTACACCTGAACCGTTATTAACTCAATTTTCAAGCCTACAGCTCATTTTCAAACCTAAGGCTTTATCTGTTGGCCATACTGCTCAGCAGTGAGAATTCACTTTGCCTTTTAACAGTCACTGGCAGTGCTGTCTCCCAGCATTGCAGACAGGCTAAACATGCATAAAAGCCATCTGTGCTTCTAATTAGCCTTGACTCCTGGTGCTCAGTTATCATCTGTCCTTTAACTTGCTTTCTTCTGGATAGTCAAACCCTCAGCTGCGCAAACACACTCAGCTGTACTGAAAGCAAGCAGCAGTTCCATAATTTTAAGCACAGAAATGCAACTCTTCTACATTCTTATAAATCAAATCTGTCTAACAGCTTCAGCCAAGTACGTATGGGAGGCCATGGCTGGGCTTGCAAAAGCTGCACCGAAAACCATGTTATCCATCCTAGCACTGCTGCCATAGGTATTATTGTCAAAGACAGGCACTTGTTTACAAATTCCAGTTTGCATGCTGCCATCCAGAGAGGACACATGGGCAGAGGGCATGCTGCAAACCAGCCACGACCTTGGTGCCTGTCCCACCCTCCTCCAGGGGCCTAATGAGCAGATTCGTAAGAGTGGGGAAAGAGTTGCATTTTTGTGCTTGAAACTATGCAAATACCACTTCCTTGTCATAAAATCAGTGCTAATTAAAGAAAAGCATGTTATTTCTTAACACATCATACTTCCATGAGGCTGGCTAACTTGCTCAAGCTACAATGAAGATGTCAGGTTGTTTCCTCACCAGGAAACCATTGACTTAAATTTTCGGTTCTGGCTACAAGCTCACTTAAAAATGTGACACTGTTCAAATAACCATTAAGCCTCTCACCCTGTCATGGCAATAACACCAGTACTGCTTCAGAGCCTGCTACTGCATGCAAATGATGTTTAAATGTAGTGCAGATCATAGAAATAAGCAGCTTTGCTGAATGTGCCCAGAAGAAAATGCAAGTGATGACGCATGTGAACTTTTATCTGAAGGAGAACAAAATTCATTTTAGCTCCTTTGAGAAATTAGCTGAAAACAAGAACCAAAATCCCCTTAACCTCCCCCTGCATAAAAAACTCAAACCAACAAAAAAAGCCAAATGCATACACATACCACCAAGCCCTCAGTCCTTCATCAGACGACAAAAACATCCCATGAATGGTATTTACTTATTATAACCTTGAAAGAACATTTTGCTCCCAGTCATTTCTGTCAAGGCCCAAAACTAAAATTGCTATTTCCTGAGCAGAAGTGGCTTACAAGCAAAGTTAAAGAACCCCTCAAAAAATGACAAAACACCAAAGCAAAAATCCCCAAAACTCCCACAAAGAATTAACCAAACCAACAAACCAAGCTGCTTCCTCCAAACTACTTTCAAAGCCTATGATAAAAGTCTCAAAAACTAGGACTCTCACCAGTCACCTCCCATCAAGGGGATAGAGGGAGTCTCATATAAGGAACAGCACAGAATCACTTAAGAATATTCTCTCTGTGGGCAGATTGGCTGACAGTGCATGCAAGCTGGGTTCCTGCAACCAAGATGCCAATGAGAATTTGTAGACAGTCATTAAGAAAAAACATCCCCAAACAGTGGGTATAGTATATCTCACTACTGCTGCACAGCAGCTTTTCTCAACAGCAGCCAGACTTTCATCTCTCCACCAGCTATTGACAAGAAGAATCAGTGCTCACAAATAAATAGATCACCATATTTTATATCTACCAAGTCTCTACAGAAAACCAAATAGCACTGGACTTCTAGTCAGATCACAGCACATTCATCATGCCAGTGTGACACTGGCCAATTCTCTTGCATCAGCCTATGCTTTCTACCTGTTATATAAGGGCAGTCACTTGTCAATAAAAAATAAAACAAATTAAAAAATGTCCCAACAACAAAAAAGTAACAATAAAAACAAATAAACAAGCAAAACCAAGAAACCCAAATCACAAAGAATTAAGAGTGGGGAAGAATAATATGTCATTTCCAAGCTCTGCAATAGGAATGAAGAAAAGATTTTTCATTATTCATAAAGTACAAACTCATTAAGGTGAATCAGAGATTGAATTGGCAGCACAGCATTATAGAGAATATACAGAAAATAGAGCAGAGAGGGAATTTCCTTACGTGTAAACAATCTCTAATGAGTCCAAACCCATGCCAAGTAATCCATTGGAGAGATTCCTATGTACAGTAACACAAACATAAAGCAGATCCAGGAAAGTCAGGTCATATTTGAAGGCCAAGTATAGGGTTTCCTTTGCCTTTGCCACTTCACACATCCCTGATTTCAGTCACTTCCTTCCCCACTCTCAATTACATTCTATCTCTTCCTCAAGTGGACAAGTACAAGTGAACCAAATTTATAAAATTATCTGAGCAATGCTAACTTTTTTTGAAAGCTGGCTTTGCACAGTTGTCTTCAAAACAGATGCTTTCACTGGCTGAGTTTTACAGTACAGCCCTTCAAAAGCTGGTTATAGTAGCATATCCAGGGGGTCAGAAGTCTGTTTTGCTGCTGAAAAAAGGAGCAAGAAACTACGATGTCTCAAGACCTACATTATCTGGAAGGGATAATTTCACCACTTGCTTAGTTTGGTTCAGAGAAGACAAAGCTGTCCCAGGCTGGACACAGCTCATTTCAGCCATCTCCACAGCAGACCCACTGACCACTGGTGGTGGGGGGTAGCAAGTGGGTACAGAAGTCAGGAGTAAAGGATTGGATTTGAGTTAGGGAAAGAGTCAGCCTTATCTTGACCCATGAGCCTTTTTGTTCCCATTTCTCCCTCCATACTTTCTTCCCTCATCCTGCAGACTGAATGAGGGGGCTGGGTAGGAGCCTAGCTGATGGCGAAGGCTAACCCACTGCAGTGGGGAAACCCTTATGCAGAGCAATTTCACATTTCTATCAGTCATCTGAAGGCCATGCTGTCTTTGAAAAGCCTTTAATCTCTCCAAAAGTCACATGAAGGGCAGCCAGGTACTACTGTGGTGGGTGCCCTATACGTGCAATTACTACTGTCAACATTACTACCTGCAGTGACATTTTTATTTTATTGGACTCAGATGAAGGTGAGGTTCTGCTCATTGTCCCTATCACCTACATGTAATACTGGCAACACAGACCTCTTCCCAAGAGAAAAGCACTGTCAACACTTCTAAATGGGATCCTCAGGCAACAGATAAAAACTACCATCAGCCACAGAACAAAGCAATAAAAAAAATCCTTACTTGTAACTTTATATTCTGAAAGTCAGTCTGGACTACTGTTATTTCAGGCATAGATAGGTTACTCCATCACAATTATACACTCAGAGGCACAACAAAAAAAAAAAAAGAGTTATTTGTATGTAAAGAAGATTCTTTTTCACCCCTAGAATGCCAGCTCCCTCTCCTGACCCACTTGAAATATTACATGTCCCTCAGGTTCAAGCACAAATGCAAGGAAACACGAAGTAGCTAGGATGACGAGAACAAAAACCTGTGCTGAGACTTCTTAACCTACATGATTTCACTCAAAATATAATTTACAGTTCTGCACTGCCAAAGGAAGAGGTATTATTTGATAAAGCTAAGCTATGGGCATTGAAGTGGAAGCCACCTCTATGAGATGATACCATCAAACACAATACATAATGTTATGTTTTAGCCTTCCCTTGCCCATTGCCCTCCTGCACAAATCGCAGTGGGAGAGAGGTGCCATTTTGCTGGAGAGTTAGAGAAAATTCTAGGTCATGAATTTAAACTGTATTAGAGAAATAACATGGAACATCGGCACAAGTTGACATTAAAAAGAACAAGGAGAAAGAGGCAAGTGCTATCAGAAGAGAATCCCAGGAGAGTTTAGTAAAGACTGCACTTTCTTATGCTAATGCAGTACAAAAGTTTCAAATGACATCTTTGCTTTCTTATACACCTGCATTTGAATGCTCCATAAGTAGAAACAGTTTTAAACAGATGCAATTGTACAAACAGAATTTAGCATATAGACATATCCTTCATACACAACTCACATGTATAGGTGCCTGACTCAACTATTACCAATTTTTTTAACTTGTTTTTAAATAGGACACATTTATGACTGTCTACAATAAAGCAGTTTACCAACAAGGCTCTACTGGCAACCATGCTTCAGCATAAATGTATCTCAGACCAGCAGTAATGGCCAGTCAGACACACAAGCAACACAAGTAGGTGTACGTGACATAAATTAAGGCTGCAGGGTTCGCACTCTCCCAGCCAGACCAGTCACAGGTTCCGTTCCAGGGTCCTACCCAAGAGGTTTATCAGGGCAGCTGGATGCCTTGTAAAGAGCTGGCTACAGGGGGAAGTTACATCAGTTAAACATCACTACTGATTCAAGCTAACAGTGCTTTCAAATGCCCTCCCCACACAAATGCTCACGTATGGACCACACAGCACAGCCTGGCATGGGCCTGGTATGCCAAAAGCTGCTTCCAAACACTGGTATCCATGCAATGAGGAGGCCACAAAGCTGTGCTGTGGCTGGTAGGCAAAACCTAGGACAGTTGCTCTAAGAAGTGGTGTCTTACACAATGCCTCACAGATCGGCGCTTTTGAGTGCATAAAACAGAATCCCCACCACCACCTGCTGACCTGTAACAGTAAAAAGGTGCCGATTCCTTTAGTAACATCACATCATCATGCTGTACAAATTTACTTTTATTTATGTCTGGATATAACAAAATTTCCTTAGTACCACTCCTTTCCTCCAGCATAAAACTGCACACTGTTTATACCCACATAATTCACAGGCAATTATTTCTATGTCTTTTTAAAAACTTAAATAACATACACTATTTGTGGCGCTTTTCATAGCAGAAAAATAATTTCACATGCACGCTAATATTAGCATTAATCACCTATATTAATTACCTTATAATGTGCTAAATCTTCCATATAAATCATATTTATTATTAATCACCCTGACAGTTACAGCCAGTAAAAGAAGTTCAAAGATGTGAAACAGAAGCAGTGACCAAAAAGGGAGTTTGGAACTTGAAGACAAAGCTCTAATGTGGTCTTTTCCTCAGAAGCTCTATAGATTTAAAATGCAAAGAAACTCTTTTTGAAATTATTTATTCAGACAGCCAACTGACTTCAGCACTCTTAACTCTTTGTTCTTTCATACACTACGTTATAGGATAGGACCTCTCCAAAGAATCACCCCTTATCATTTGTTTCTCTCTGAAGAGAACCAGAAATACAGAGATTCAGAAAAGTCAGCAAAACCTCTTAAACTATAGGTTTATAATCAGCAGATTTAAAAACAGAGGAAGACCAGGGAAGTTTGCCACTAAAAATATTTCACTTAGTGGACAGCCAGGAAGACTTAATTCTTTTTAAACACAAACATAATTAGCCAAGTATATGCAATTAAAGACAATCACTACAAATTACATTTCTTCCTGGAAAGACAGAATATGCAAGAGGAAAAGCCATGTGGTTTTTATTAAAACAACTTCATTAGAACAATTATAAAAAAGTTAGATTAAACAGCAGTTCAAGCTTATAGAAATCACCTCTCTCAGATGATGCTACTGCACAGTTAAAATTAACAGCAGACCTAGGTTTATTTTAACAAAGTTTAGCACTCTAATCTTCTCACAGCTGCAAAGGAATTACATTAGAAGATAAATTCTCATCATGTTATAGCATTTAACTTCTTCTCTCTTATAAATATTCAGATCTGAAGGACAAATGAACACCTTACTGTAATGAAACAGGCATGGCAGCACAACGTTCTGTTTATCTTCATTCTAAAGGATGTACCAGGACTTGTGTCTGGGATTTTTTACTGAATAAACTTAGAAGTTCTGAGGAGCAGAAAGACTGGGTTTTAGCCAAAAATTATTTGTTAATATTTCATGCCAACCAACAGATCATCCAATCCTATTAGGTAAGAGGTTGAGAAGATAAAAGATGTGATTATTAAGAAAACCTCTGACCCCACAGTCAGTATGCAGAAAAGCACAGTATTCATCAGAACCTGGAAAAGTGATGTTTTCAAAAAAGACAGAAAAGAACCACCACTTATCTGCACAAGTGTCAGGCTTCTTCCCTGTCAGGTTCCCCGCATGCTGCAGTTTTTGCTGCCTACTTGGAGAAAGTATTGTGTGCCAACACTTCCTCTGGATGTACTTTTTTAAAAGACAGCCTTCAGAAATTTTAAGGCATAAGTACAGATGAAAACACATGATCAAAGGTACATGCCACATGTACATACATTCCCAAGAGTATAGACAGACTAGCAATAGTTAGAAAGCTGCCCCATATATGGTTTGATTTGAAAATCCATTTGCAGCAAGCTGTAGCTCTTAGTAGTTTGCAGGAAGGTTTGAGTTTTGTCCTTCGCTTTGAGGTTTGGCTACTCGCCTGCTCTGTGCCATGAAATGGATTCTGGACCTTTATATGTCAAGGGAAATAAAATAAAATCCAAAAAACTAGAATGGGAATTAAACTCAAGCACCATACAGGAGTAAAAAAGTAAAGTATCAGCTTTTCAGCTGGCTTATTACACCTGTGTATTAACAATATCTCAATGGGAGCTTGCATGTTTAATTTAGACCACCACACAAGCATAGGGAAACTTTCCTATTGCCATGGTGACTGCAGAGATTCAGCAGAACTCATTAAACTGGTGATACTCCCAGCTTACTGTGACAGGCTAATGGGGCATTCCTTGTGGCTGGTTCTTTCCACCTGGGCATTCTACCTCAACATAAGTTTTGCTACGCTTGACAACTTTTGCAAAATCTTTTTTTTCTTAGAATCCGAATCTCAAGACAGATCAGACCAAACACTCCAAATTGGCCAGTCACACATGGCTGAACTGCTACCACCTCAGTTGTTTAAAAGAACATCTTGATTTTCAAGTGAAACTTTTAAATTTTTTTAACTTCAGGGAAATATATGTCCATAAGGCCTTACTCTCATACTATGAATACATTAAAAGTCCATATCCAAAAGCCACTGCAACATGAAGCCACTTCACAGAATGGGTTTTAGCTGGAGGAATAATGAATTACTTAAAAATGAAACCACTCTTTGATGGCTCCAGCAAAGACTGTACCACCAGTTCTTTGCAGACATTTACAAAAACCTTCATATATAAAGCAAACAAAATTCGTTAACAGTCCCTTTGTCTCAGAAGAATTTTATTTCACAATGAAAGCGAGCACAAGAGCAGAGAACTCCCACAAACTCATAATACTTCAATTAAATATCCAACAGAACCTAAACCACCAGCATTAATACCAAGCACTCTACCGGTCTGCAAAGTCACTAAGTCACTGGAGGATCCTATTTTGCTGTCCTAACTCCCTTTTCTAGCCCTCATCATAGAATCATAGCATACTAGGTTGGAAGGGACCTCAAGGGTCATCTGGCCCAACCTTCCTTGGCAAAAGCACAGTCTAGACAAGATGTCCCAGTACCCTGTCCAGGTCAATCTTAAAAGTGTCCAATGTTGGGGAATCCATCATTGTTCTGGAGAGATTGTCAATATAAACAATGTTTCTCATTGCCAGACTTAGAGCCTTGGACAGTGTCAAGAGCAAACTCGGGTTCTTCTACTGGAGCAAAGTTCTGCAAGTCGAACTTTGGCTGTAGGGCCAGCTTTGCTGCCTGGTGGCTTTTAGATGACACCAACAACTCAGATGACTTCCAAGTCATATGTATGTAGTCAGCAGAGCCTTTAAGCACAACCAAATACAACACCACACCGATGACGCAGGAAGAACAAGTGTCAACTCACTTGTTCAGCTATGCCGATTTGGAAAGAGACAGCATGTCATAAAGTTTATTCAGGCTGAGCAACAAAGCACATATGACTGTTGATACAGCCAGAGAGTCTGCAGATAAAGAGAGACTCGTCTTTCATCTCCCTGTATAGAAAATACCATATGTTGGGGGAAAACAAGCAATTTAGATGAAGAGAGTGATAAGCTGAATGCTCACTCACCAATTTCACACACTGAAGATCTTTAATTATGCCTTTTTACAATCCTGGATGAGAGACCAACAAAAGTTGTTTATCTCGATTGCTGGGTTTTCAGCGTGGTCTCCCACAACATCCCCACATCCACACTGGGGCACTGCAGTCTAGATAGGTGGATTATTGATGTCTAGATCCCTGGTGTCAAAGGGAAGTGATTAGTGGTTTGAACACTACCTGGAGACATGCTGTATGGGGAATTCCCTTAGTGATCTATCCTGGAACCTATCTTGTTCAACACCTGCATCTACCATATGGAGGAAGAGACAGAACACATCAGTTTTCAAGACACACCAAGCTGGGGTGTGCAGGTGACCTGTGTGAAGGCAGTACACAAGGACACTGACAAGTTAGAGATCAGGAAAGCGCTACAGCAGTGTTACAAGGCTGGATCATATATCCCATCGGGTTGAGAGAAGTACAAAAAAAACACTGCTGTGATGGGCAAAACAGACTCAACTTCGAAAAGATTAATTTAACTCACTGCCAATTAGTAACAGCAGGATAGTGAGATATAAAAACAGAACTAAACACACTTTTCCCCCACTTTCTTCCCAGGCTTAACTTCACCGCAGACTCTTCTGCCTCCTTCCTCACTGAGAGGCACTGGGGAAAATGGGTAGTATCTCTTCACTGCTCCTTCCTTCCCCTGTTTCAGAATAGGGTCCAACCCCATGGGACACAGTCCTTCACTGACTTCTCTAGGATGCATTCCTCTCATGGTCTGCAGTTCTTCAGGACTGGCTCCAGCATGGGATCATTCCACAGACCAGAGTCTTTGAGGAACAGACTGCTCCAGCATGGGCTCCTCTCTCCACAGGGGCACAGCCTCCTTTGGACATCCATCTGCTCCTGCTTTGGGTTCTTCATGGGCGGAAGGTGGATCTCTGCTCCACTGTGGGCCTCCATGGGCTGCAAGAGGACAGCCTGCCTCAACCTGGTCTTCACCACAGGCTGCAGGGGAATCTGTGCTCTGGTGCCTGGAGTACCTCCTGTCCCTCCTCCTCCAGTGACCTTGGTGTCTGCAGGGCTGTTTCACCCATATTTTTCTCACTCCTCTCACAGCTGCTGTGCAGAGCTTTTTTTCACCTTCTTAGTATGTTATCACAGAGGTGCTCCAGCATTGCTGATGAACTCAGGTTTTGCCAGTGGCAACTCTATCTTGGAACTTGCCGGAACTGGCTCCATCAGACATGAGGACTGGTTCTGGCACCTGCTCACAGAAGCCATCCCTGCAGCCTCCCTGCTACCAAACCCAGCCATACAAATCCAATAAAAATGTTTACCCTCTTTTGCAGACTCCACTGTCTTGACCTTGGTATGTAGGCTTTTCATACATCACACACAGATTACTAGGCCATCAGTATGAAATTCAAAATAGCCAGGGTTCAGGGGAAGGGTAGTGAGTCTTACTGTCCCAGCTCAAGACAAGGTTATCTTAGATCTGCCATACTCATCGTTACTGAAAGGCGATACTCTCTACTGACAATACAGACCACTGAATTCACATCCTCAGTGAGGGATAAGAACTCTTTCAGCCTCTGAGAACTAGTCTGCCTCCTTTGTCTGTCTCTCTCATCCTCCCTTCTCCACTCCCAACTTTCAGAAGAGGAAATAATTCTACCTTGCTTATTCGATAACTTTGGGCATTGAATTAAAAGCCAACCTTTTTTAGATACGTAATATATTTACCGATACCAACACAATCAACCAACAAAATAGAGGTTATTTTGATGTGAGAGCACTCTCTCCTTTCTGCTCAGACATTCCATGCAAAGGCAAGTGCCAAGACTACATGGGCCACAGGGAGTCAGTGGGGAGCGCACATCTACCTGCAAGCAATGCCAAATGCTTTCCAGCTTCATTTTCACAACATCCAGGGGCTGTGAAATCTCATGTGTTGGAAACCGTCCTTCTTCAGCCTGAGCTGTTCTCTCATTCCCAGTGAATTCATTCTCCCCAATGAATCATGAAGACACAAAATTTACAAACTACAATATGACAAATATTTAACAGTTTGAAACATTTTTAAAGCTTTATGTTATTTTAAATGTAAACATAGGTTTAGATTTATTATCTCCCATGTGAGTCATAAATGTTCCCACTTTCCCCCACCCCCTAATTTAAGCTTCTTGCAAATGAACAGACATAAGATTGACAGTTTGTTGGTAACAAGCCTTTCCTGACGTTGTGTGTAACTCATACTGAATTAATGCCATTTTGTTTACATGCAGCATTTAGAAGCAAAGCATTTTCTCAAGTTATGTTCCTGTTGCCTTCTAGTTTTCATCACTGTTAAAGCTGTTGGTTGTTTTGAATTTTCAGGATAAAGCACGATCTAGGGTGAGTATTAAATGGTAAGATTTGCTGAAGCACAAGAATAATGGTAGACATCAAACTCAAACAATCGTCTTTGTTATTCTCCTCTGAAGCACCCACTTAGTCAAGTATAACTGCATGAAAAATGGAAGCCTAACTACTCGAAACAAGCATTAAAAAAAAAAAATCCATTGGCATAATACATCTGGTTCCCAAGACACAAGATCAAACATCAATTTTCAGAAGTATGCATGTCTAACCAATTTGCTTTAAACCAACACAGTCAATGCTTAAAACATGATCTTCC
The DNA here is from genome assembly GCA_013397795.1 of Orthonyx spaldingii. Lineage (NCBI taxonomy): Eukaryota > Metazoa > Chordata > Aves > Passeriformes > Orthonychidae > Orthonyx > Orthonyx spaldingii. The sequence goes on along the minus strand of VZTJ01002382.1, from coordinate 1,036,030 downwards.
AGAGAGTCACCAGTTGTTTTCAAGACCCTGGAAGGGACACATGGATGAAGGAAGGAGTTACAGCTTGTTTACCATCTGGATACAGGTGGATGCTTTTACCGTCAGTAAGGTAACTTGGTACTCCACTTCCCTCATGCAGACGTTGTGCCACAATCAATTTGTTCTGGAGTAGCTTCAGCACTTCAGTAAGCTCAGCACCCATTTCAGAATAGGAAGTCTGCAAGGTAACCACAGCAGAACAACTCTGCTAGAACTACTATGGCTAAGTTGCTTATGGTGTTAAGTCTTAATACTAAAAACTAGGTTAAACACATATCATTTTCCGCTGCATAGTGAGGCTGACTCAGCAAAGACTAAAATGGGCTCAAAAGGCATACTAAAGACATTGCTTAAAATAAAAAAAAAATCCCTAAAAAAACCCCCAAAAAACTACAAGTAGTTCTGAACATAATCCACCAAGATGAATAAGAATTCAGTGTAGTATGTACTTAGTGGTGTTTTTCACTAGTAACATTTGCATCATACTTAGAGATGAAGATTTACAAAAATTGCAAACATCTTCCTCAATTTGGAAGACATCAGCAGGAATGCTGCACTATTTACAAAGCTTCACATGGAAACTAGAACTGCCTTATTTACATTTCAGAACAAGCTGGTGCACATGTAAGACTACGTAATGGAACAGGCATCACATACCATACTTTTATCATGCACTAAAATCACATCTTAATTTTTCTCAACAGTTTTAGATGGCATCTGTATTTTTGTACTTCACAGCAGCCCAGCTATAGATCCTGTATTCTTTTTGCAGCATCTCCATAAACTGATGAAATCTTACTTTGATGTCTTCAGACAGGGTAGGGGTTAGTGGAGTCAACTCCAAGTTAGTGGAGTATTTTGTTCATAAAATATTACAATTTTAATACAAACGGGGTGTTTTTGTTTTTTTATTAAACATTGTAGGCAGATCAGCTAGCTGACAAAGAAAGCATGCAATACCAAGAGTGCACATCTAATATCTCATATGCTACTGATCCAGAAATTGAACGATCAAAGTCATTGCAGCGAAGCAGACGAGAAAGACTTGGACTGAAAGTAGTGAAGGCTGCAACTATGTGCAGCATTGAAGAGTCAAGAGAAGACAGCAATAAAATGAAAAAGAAGGGAACAAGAACCACAGAAGCAGATGTAAATTTTGAAATATATGACGTACAATTGAAAAAATCAACCTTAAGGAGAGACAATGTGGAAAAAGACAGGAAACCAGCTAGTCATCTTCTACTAGCCTGGAACCCATAGAGATTACTCGCATTAATACAACAACAAACACCTTTCTCTTTTAGCTGGTACACATACTGAGCCTTACAAGACCTGTTTAAGGTCATAAATTTATCTTGCTGCATGATCCTGCAATGCCCAGAACAACCCTGCCTTAATTAGGCCTGGTTGGGCACTATTAACATGATCTAGGTGCTCATCTTTAGGCCCTGCACAGCTACAAGACTTGTAAGGAGACATTCTGTTTACTTTTTGACCAACACAGCTATTTTAAGTTCAAGCAACTTAAGAAGAACTTCTTCAATTACAAAAACAAATGTAAAAACCAAAACTGGAGGCCCCAGAGGGGGAAGCGCATATCATTGAAAAAGTGAAGCAGAAAAGATATTTACAAACAATTTTTCCAAAACCAACAAAATTCTTGCATGTGTAAATAATTGTACTAGAGAACTGACTGCAGTGCAAGAATCAAGGTACAGGAGGGAAAAGAATTGGGCAATCAGTTGGCAGAAGGCCCTGCATCAACAGCCTATACTCAAAGGATTGCCCAAGCAACACATTGCCCAGATAAACAGCTCCAGAAAATTGTGCAACAAACTCTGACGTGCCAATGCCTCTAATTAGGAGAAAGGAAGCACAGCTCTCACACAACCCACTACCATGCTACGGCTTTCAAACACAAACTCATGAGCAACTCACTCAGATTTTATGCTTCCAGTTCACCACATCTGCCCACTACAGCAGAGCTAGACTTAAAGATTATTATAAAATTACCGTCAGTTCCAGACAACAGTATCAAGCGCAGAGGTATGGCATCCTACTTCTGAAAGGTAACAATTCAGCAGCAACTACGATGAAGGCAGGGGGATAATCAGTGTTGTCCTAGTGAGAATAGAGGATTATTTCACATTAAACATATTAAGCACAGGGACTTAGACTGTGTCGCTGCAGCAAGTCAATGTTTATTCTCACAGAGTAAACTCAGTCTTCTGGTGTGAATACACCTAGTCTTTACTAACTCTTGAAGCCACAGAGAGGGATTACTAAACACATCTAAGAATTCACAAGCTCTCTACTGCTTTCAAGCTTCTTGCTTCCTACTATACTGAACTTGAATTGCCATCCATCGGTGGCAGAGAAAGCCCTTGTGGAAGAGATGTTGATTTAATGAAATACAAAGAGCTTAAGAGCAAACTGCTTCTGAGGAACTCCCAGCTCCCCAAAGTAGTCAAACGTGTGCATGGGTGCACATGTGAAGATACCCATGCACACTTAAAATCCCACTTTCTCAGCCCCATTTCAGTCAAGAGCCTGACTAGAAGCAACAAAGCCTACAAAGATACTAAGAGTTCCCCAAAAGCTCTATTAGAATTCCATTATTAGGAGGAAACGTCTCATCATTACGGCACAGATAAAAATAAAAAACAACAAAACTTGCCTAGGAGAACTCTGCCTAGACTCCACTGCCTCGATAGGAAGAAAAGCCAGATTGCAATCTTGAAGCCTGAAATATTACCACATTTCCCTAGGACAAAGCCCAAGAGACTACTGGTGCCAATGCTGAACAACACATCTTTGTTTAAAGGGACACAACTGTGGCTCTTTCTTTTCCATATCTCCCCCCACACACTGGAGGTACATTCATTAACTGCAAAACTTGCTGCTAGAGCATGTTAAAGCATCTCCACTGAATTCAGAGAGATTTCACATCTATACCTAGACACTCCCAAGAAAAATAAAAAAACCAAAATGAGATAAAGTGAAACTATCAAAGGGCGGGAGGCTTCAACATATCCCTTGCCTTGCATGTTTAAACACAATAAGGATACATGGATGGATATCCATCTACCCAACTCCTGAAAACTTTTATGGGTGGAGATCTCATAGCTTCTCTGGATAACCTGCACTAGTGCTACACTACCTTCTCTGTGTTTTTTCATAACGTTCAGTGTAAACCTCTCAAGCTGAAAACAAGTCTTTGGTCTCATTACATCATCTACCACTACCGAGACAGGCTTGGCTCCATCATCTTTGTAACTGCCCTTCAAATAGCTGCAGACTGCTATTAGCTCTACACCAGACAAGGTTCACTCCCCTCAGCCTCCCCTTGAAGGTCATGCAGACCACCCTGAGAATCATCCACTGAAACATCTGCAGTTTCCTGACATTTACTTTCCTAGTGGACCCAAAAGGAACGTTTTTGGTATAGGATCCTCAATGCCAAGGACCGAGCAACAATGATTTCCCATAATCTGCTGGCTATACTCCTAATGTAGCATGGTACCAGGTTTATTGACAATGATGGCACGCTACTGGTTCATATTTAACTTGCTTTCAACCACAATCCCCAGTTCTTTCGAGCAGAGCTGCCACTTGGCCCATCAGTTCCTAGCTGTACTGATTCATGGTATTGTTATGCATCAAGTGCACAACTTTGCACTTTGTGTTCTACTTTATGAAGCTTTTGATGGCCCAAGCCTTAAGTCTCTCAAGATCCCTTGGGATTTATGTTTTGCCATATGTCATGTCAGCCACTCCCACTAATTTAGTGTAATTTGCAAATATATGTCATCATCCAAATCACTACATATTGAAAAATATGGACCCCAGAACCAACCCTTGGCATACTGCACTCAGTCAGCAGCCAGCTGGATGCTGAGCTATTGATAACAGTCCAGCTGCTTTTCAACCCATTAAGCAGCTTGTTCATCCAGCCCATACTTCCTTAGACGTCCAAATGTGAATGCAGTTGGTGGCATTATTCAAGACCTTAGTAACCTCAAAAGGTGATATATCCACTGTTCTGTTGTTCATACAAAGAGCCATTTTGCCACAGAAGGCAATGAGATTAGATAAGCATACTCTTGTTAAATGCACACTATTAAGTATTAAAATCTTGACCATGTATTTACAAACTTAATCTATGTGAAAACAAGCCATGATCACTCCTTCCAGGGATGGAAATAAAGCTGACTAGCCTATCACTTTCAGAATTTTGCTGTACTTTTTTTGCAGATGAGTGTACGATTAGCTTTTTTCCATATTTTTTCCCTTATCTGCTAGTATACCTGTAGAAACAGTTCCTGTTAATCTTCATTAGCCCTAACTCTGCTGAGCTTTGGCCGCTCATTTTTCCTCCTTAAATACCTGAGTAATGCTTTCATACTCTTGTTGCTAGTCCATGTTTCCACTTCTTATATGTCCTTTTTCTGTGGTTTTGTTCATAAAGAAGCCTCTTGTTTAGTCAAGTGGGCTTTTCTGTTCAAAGCCCTGATATTCCTGGAAAATGAGATGGTGTTTTCTTGAGCTGTCCAATAGCTCAGATTTTTAAATTTCCTTTTTTAAGTCCTTTATTAAACACCCCTCCCAGGGATTCTAATTTAGCAAATTCTCAGATAAGCCATAGTCCAGTCCAGAAGGCTGATTTTACTCCCCAGCATTCTCCAAATCCTGAACTCAGTCATCTCATGATCAGTCAAGATCCACCGGACTCTTTCATCTTTGTTGTACAATAGGTCAAACAGAGCATTAGCCCCGTCTGCTAGGAATTAATCTACTACATCTTCTAGAAACCTCCAACATCATCTTCCCAAAGTTTTGAGGCTTTTGCAGATGTATGTCTGGATGGCTGAAAGTCTCTGTGAGGACAATGGGCAGGAGACCTCTAGTTGTTTTCAGAAAGCATTAACCACCATACTATAGGGCACACAAAACAGATGATGGAGAAAAAGAATGCATGCACCAAGGATAAATCTGCTTGATCCACACAATTAACTACTATAATGAAGGGATTAAATCTATGAACAAGAAGGGAACAATCAAAGTTTCTCACTTTGACTAAAGAACTTTGAACATTATATCTGACAGCACCCTTGAACCCAGGTCCGTGTATTGGTAGTTAACACATTTAGACTCTTAAGTGGATGAAACACTGGCTGGATCATTTGGCTCAAAAGGCAGTAGTTATCAGTCCATACTATACCTAGAGGGCACTTACAAGTAGAGTTCCTCAAGTAGAATGCATCCTCACCGAGATTATGGAACACAGTGAGCCAAGGGGTCGTCAACACAGTCAAGCACAGGGTGCCCACTCAAAGCAACCTAGACAGGCTGGCAGAATGGGCCAAGAGGAACATTTCTCATGAAATTCAAACATGGCCAAATACAAAGTTCTGTGCTTGGGACAGCCTAACTCCCTGCCGTAGTACAGGCTGTGGTCTGATTAGCTGGGAGCAACTCAGCTGGAAAGGACCTGACGCTCCAAGGCAAACCAGCAGCGTGCCCTGGTAACAAGGAAGGCAACAAACATACTGGACTGTAGCAACGGGAGCATTACAACTAGACTGAGTGAACTCACTAGTCCTCTTTGCTCGATACTTGTTGGATCACATCTGGGAGAAGGCATCCAGTTTTGGGACAAGTACAAGAATGACATTGATAACTGGAGCGGGTTCTGCAAAGGACAGCACTGTAGCAATGTGCAGGCCACGGAGGATCCCCCGGTGGCCTGGCCACTCACAGCTCTGCTTTCCACCTGTCCCTCCCCTGTTCACCCAGGACTGGCCAGATGTCACGGCCAGTCATCTGCCTATTGGCTTGTCTCTCGCCTTGCCCTCCACTGACAGAGGGCATAAAAGACCTGGGCGAGAGGTGGGCCGGGGCCAGTCTTGCCAGGTTATCCCCAACACCGATTGTTCTATGCGTGACCCTTTTCCCTCCGTGAGGGAGAATAAAGGAACGCTGATATAAACGCAACTGGTCCGTCTGTTTCTACCAGCGAGCAGCTGCCGCCGTTCAGCCCAGGAACAGAGCTCCTGGGATAAGGAGCTACTGAGGGCTGGATTCGGTGGCCCGAAGGAGCCAATAGACGAAACACAAAAGATACACAGCACTTTCCCCATGAAGTACAGCTGAAGGAGCTGGGATTGAAAGCAGGGTATGGAAAACAGAAGAGCAATCTCCTGATACCTAGGCAGAAGTAACTGCAAAGACAGAGCCAGGCTCTTTGCTGAGATGTATGGTAAGAGAACAAGACACAAATTGAAATAGAAAAGGTTCCAATCAGATATCCTAAAAACCTTTTCCCTTAGTTTGCCCACAGAAGTTGTAGCATGTCCATCACTGTTTTCAAGACAAGACAATACCCTCAGTCTGAATTCAAATAAAAAGTCTAAATTCAGTTTTGACTCTGTTTTGACTAAGAGCTTGGAAGAACCTGCACGACTATGAACTAAAAGCATTTAGAAAGGTCTCTAACAACAAAAATATTCTCTAGTTATAGGCATTTTTCTGTTTAAGTTTCCATGAAAACACAAGCTTTGGAAAGCCACTTCCACTGGAGAATTTCAATTGGTTTTATAATTTCAGGCTTTTACAATTCAGTAGCTTACAAAGTATCACCTTATAACAATTCATTATGGTCTCTAAACTTAACATGACACCAAAAAAAACCACCGAATTCAAAGAGGGAAGGAAAACACCTCTCCACATTAAGATACTTCAAGGTTTTCCTGTGACAAAATCAGAATTAATAGCTATATTCACTGATAGAAAGCAGTATTTGAAGGTATTTCCAACATTTAAAAAATACTTCTGGTTTGAAAAGTACAGAAGGAACAGTCAGTATGTTGCAACATAATACACCTGAAAACACAGACCACAGTGTCTCTCCACTCTTAGGAGAGGGGGGAGCACTCTTTCAGTTCCTGATCCTTTCTGCCAAGAGTAGAAAGGCTAATAAAAATACTGCACTGACCAGCAGCCAACAGAACAATGCTCAGAGATCTCTGTGGTAGATGGCATTTTCTGGTGGAAAGAAGAAACAACCTTTTCTGCAGAAGGCTGGAATAACTAATTTCAAAATAACAATGATACTCATGAGGTATCTCGATTTGCAGACAGGCCACGAAGCACCGTTTCACCGTGTCTATACTTCTGTCCTGAAGAGGCCAAGGCAGGGATCTTTCTGCTCCATTACAAATGAAGGGATCTACATGCAGTTATACCTCAGCAACACAAAGCCTCAAAAATGCCAGCTGGGTTTCTCCTCTCAGAGATGCAGATTGCTCTAGGGCCCTGAACCTGCACAGTCCCACTGTTAAGCACACTGCAGTCAGAAAGTAGCTTTGCACTCTTAATGCCAACCAATTTTCCATGTGCCATTTTTTTCAAAAACTTCTACTTTTAAAATGGAAGAGTCATCTATTTATTTTCTTTTGTCAACATATCATATCAGAACAGCAAAGCTGCTTTCATAACCAATCATTATATGACAAAAGCCACCACTGAAGTGGAAAAGAGCAATATCCAAAATAAATCCTCATAACAACACAGTGGCACCTCAGTGAGATAAATACAAAGGGAAAAACTCACAAAATATAAAATAGTCCACTCCTAAAGAGCAGTTCAAGTAAGCCCTTCCATACTATTGGATTTTTTCTCTACTAATTAGTAGCAAGCAAATTCACATTCAAAAAAATCCAAAGGAAAAAAAATCCTTCTGATACACAATTCAGATACCACTTTCCCTTAGAACAAAGGTCCTGGACAAATATTTTTTTACATTTACGTATTTTTTCACAGTATACCTTAGAGGGTGGTTGATTTATCTAGAAAATGGTATAGCAAATAGTATGAAGCCAAATGCATTTACAAGCAAGGTTCCTATTTATATAGTATTTCTTCAATCCTACTACTTAAATAAAAAGCTCAAAACTCTTGTGCTACTTTCTCCAGCTTGTGGCCTCTATCAGAAAAGGAAAGGACTGCCCTCTTTCCATAGTTAGAACGTGCTGGTTTTTCAGATTCTCAGTATTTCAATGTAAAATACTTGGCTTCCTTTCACAGGAGAAGTTCATTAGAGATGTTGCGCTACTTTTTTGGTTTTTTTCCTTTCCCTTAGATAAGGGCATTTCAAGTATTTTCACAGGGCATATTACTGTCAAGGTTTCCACAGGGATCCAGGTCTCCCACTTAAGAGTCAAAGTACAGAAGATGTATCTGAGAGGCAGATTAAGATGGATGTTATGTAATGGCAAACCTTCCCCATTCTATTCCAGCAGAGCAATTAACCCAAAGATTAAAAGGAAAACTTAAGGTGAAGTATCAGCCTATTTTAATATATTCCTAACATAAATTTTCCTAAATACACAAGTTAGAGAAGTGTAATCTAAAGTACAATGATGTGGGGACTCATCTCCTTGATCAACAGTACTCACAAAACAGCAGCTAAATAACAAGCAGACGGACATTTTAAGTTATTTCCTGGATCTGATTGTTTCCAATAGTTTTAATTGTTGGCTTGGATGACAGAACAGGTATGCTTTTAAAATTTATAGATGTTATCAAGACATAGGTCAAATAACTTAGGTGAAAGTATCCAAACTAAATAATTCTGTACCAAGATTTTTTTTTTAAAGATTACACCAAAAAAACCAAAGCAGCACTAGTAAAGAAAGCATCAACCAGAAGAGGTTTCAATATTAAAAAAAAATAAAATCCATTAGATATAAGATACCATACAAAGAAGATAAAATCAAGGAAGCAGTACAGCAGAAGGGACTCGGGTGCTCATAGTGGATTAAAAACTGCATGCAGTCAATACTAGACTGTTACCCAAAGAAGCAGGTCTGATTTCTAGCAGCAGTGTTATCCTCCTAGGAGTGTTATCAGTGAGGTCTCTGGAAAGCAATTACAGTTCTTCAGTGCTAATAACAAACCACAACTGGAATCCCCATCAGTTTGGGGCACCACGTTTTAAACTGCTGACAGAAGAAGAGAAAGCACCCAAGAGAGAACTGCAAGGACAAAGGTTTTAGCAAATGTGGCTTATATAGAACAATATCTGGGAGAAACAAACCAAGGCTGCTTGGATGTTTGTCTCAAAAATGCTACCATCTAAGAACACAGCCCAATCACAACAGTCTCAATATTCCCTCCTTCAATACACCCAAGTGTTTTATGAAGACGTCAGGAATCAGTGATGTTCTGCATGAAACACTAAAGTCTGAACTTGCAGAGGAGTTTATTTGGACTACAAAAAGTTTTAATAGTTAGAGGACTAAAACAAAGGAGCATAAGTATGATACCCAAGGATGTTGCAGGATCTCTTGCCTTTGAAGATTTGCAAGAACAAGACTGACAAACAGTCCAAAGAGACTTGATTCTGGCCCAGTATCCTGGGCAAATGAACATACCACTTGCATTTCTGTAGTACAAAGTGACTTTGCAGTATTGAGTCCATGATATTTTCAGAGTAAGTCTGTTCTTTAATTTAACGACTGCCCATGTTAGAAATGGAAATCAGAACGGTTGAGGTTGGAAGGGACCTCTGAAGGTCTGGTTCAGCCATCCTGCTCAAACAGGGCCAACTACAGAACTCTGTCCTGGACTGTGTCCAAACTGCTTCTCCATGAGAGAATGGAGACTCCGTGAGCTTTCTGGACAACCTGTTCCAGTGCTTGGTCATTCTCACAGTAAAAAAACTTCCTGATGTTCAGATGGAGCCTCCTGCATTTCAATTTGTGCCCATTACATCTGGTCCTGTCACTGGGTGCCACTGAAGAGAGCCTGTCTCTGTCTTCTTTGCACCCACCCTTCAGGTATTTAAACACAGTGGTAAGTTGTGTGTGTCATCCGTGTGTTTCCCCGCCCGCACCATGAGACTTCTCTTGTACAGGCTAAACAGTTCCAGCTCTCTCAGCCTTTCCTCCTATGAAATACTCTAGTCTCTTAGATCACCTTAGCAGCCCCTCGTTCAGCTCTCTCCATTATCTCCACATCTCCCTTATATTGGGGAGCTCAGACTGCCAGCACTCCAGGTGTGGCATCACCAGTGCAGAGCAGAGGGGAAGGATCAGCACCCTCAACCTGCTGGAGACACTCTATCTAGCCAGGATGGTGGTCCAGGATGCCATTAGCCTACTTTGTGGCAGGGGCACTCTGCTAGCTCAGGTTCCACTTGCTGTCCACCAGGATCCCCAGGGCCTTTTTGTGCAAAGCTACTTTCCAGCAGCATTCCTCTAAGTCAGCATCTGCTGATGCCTGGGTTTGTTCCTCCCTTGGTGCAGCACTTGGCACTTGCCTTTGCTCAGAGTCAGGAATGGAAAAGTAAGACTTTATATCCTTCCTTTCAAGACTGATGTGAGCACCCTGTTTCCCAGCTGTCTTATTTTATACTCTCTCTATTCCCTGTTTTCTTCCATATTTTTCTACCAAATCTTTCTTCTGTTCCCTGCAACATTTCAACAACTATTCAGAGCTATAAACTCCTTAGAGATCACATTTGCCTTGCTACTACTTACACTTCATGATCTCGTCAAGCCTGTTCTTCAAGGCGCACACACCTTCAAGCTAAACGAAATATATTTAAATGAAGTCTGAAATTGCTGCTTGATAAACAGCACTGCACATGTACCATGTCTCAGATGTGACTCATCTCTACCAGGGGCTAATATATATGCATGCCAAGATCAAACAGAACAAAACAAATGCCATTAAGATTACAAAGAAACACACAAACACCGAGGTTTGTATTTACAAGGCAGCCCAAAGGAGTGTGCGCTCAACTGAAATGAAGTGAAATTCAGGCACACAGCCCCACCCTTCAAGGCACATAACCTTCAGCTATACTTCAGGTTCAAATTAAGAACAAATAAATTTAAAAAAAAACCAAAACAACAATCAGGGCAGTAACCAACAGAAATAACTCAGTGCTGGGAGGCAGACTTCCCTAAATTTTGATATTGCTTCAGTCCCTTGTTCTTTCAATTTGTTAATCAACTGTCTGTGAAGTTTTGAGATGTAAACAATGGACAGAGAACGATACTGCTTTAAATTAATCCTGCAAAAAGTCCATGTAATTTCATTGGAAACATAGTTTATAAAAAGCTGTATTTGTTCCCAATAATAATGCTAGTAATAGTGTTCTTTACTCTGGGTGACTGTGCATTTCTGTCTACTTCCAAGTACGGAAGCAAACTCTCACTTACCAGTCTGCTGTTTCAACACCCAAAACTCAGATGGAGAGATGGTTTGTAATGATTCTTTCTACACAAGTTTCTCCTATGTATTACACTCTGCAACAAGCAAGCTATGACTGGCAGAAGCTTGCTTTATTCCGGGCTATTTAATAGCACTGAGTTCATATTTCCTCCAACATATGAGGAACACTTCTTGATAATACACATCAGATAATCCAGGAACGTGGGTTCAGCTTTCACCTGAAGCACTGCTGCTTTATTGCAAGCAATTAGGCTGGTTTCTACATACTCAACATGCTTTAACTTACTGAAACTTCTAAATTCTCTGCTATTTGGGATTTTCACATCTTTACTGGCAGAAAAGTGTTCCATGCCATCACGGGGGGGTTTTTTGGGAAAAACATATTTAATGTCATTGTTCCTAAGGCTCTAATTGTCTCGGTAATCCATTCTCATACATGAAAGCAAAAAAAAAAAAAAAACCAAAAAACCCCAAAACCAAACCAACCAACCAACCAACAAACCAAACCAAACCAAAAAATAACACCACAATCAAAAGAAACTGGGTTTTATTATTATTATTTTTTAAGTGTTATCAGCTTTCAGGAAAATATTTACTGTATTCAGAAAATCAACTGACTTGTAAAGATTTCTGTGGAATAAAATATTATTCCTCTATTCTAAGGGTGTAACTCCTAAACATCTTGGAGCAGAAGTACAACAAGAAATTCATCAAATTGGTGCTTTCTTCAAAGTTGTGTAAAAAAATAAGCAATCCCTCTTGGCATGTGTGTCATTTAAGAAGAGGAAAAGAGAACAATCAAAACAGATGTCACTAGTAAAAGCTGTAGCATAAATGTCTTTTTCAAACACACATACACAAGAACAAAAACATTCCAGCCTCATTCATGTTTAAATTAAGATTCAGAATACCTAAAGGTATGAAAACATCTGTTAATTCAGCCTTTTTCTGAGGGAAGAAGGGGTAAGACACAATCTCTCATTTACTTAAGCAGTTATTCTGAGAAAACTTATTATCTCTCCAAGGGAATGTTAATTTTTCTATCTTTTCATTCAGCAATATGAACAACAAGTCATGCATATCTGTAATACATAATTGAGGCATGCACTCAAAAAAAAAGAAACAAAAACATTTTTGGATGATTTCAGCAAAATTTTCTTTATAAGGCAATAGATTAAAAAGAGACAGAAGTGTTTGTACTAATAGCTCCTTTAAGTAGATTATGGCACAAGTGCACAGCAAATATATAGGAGCTTTGTCAGAGTACACCAGAAGTAGAACACCACTAGAAATCTGTGCCTTAGCCTGAAAAAGAGCAAAATCTACCCTGAAGTGCATATGTAGGTTCTGAAGCCCTATCTCACTATCACAGGAAAGCACTGTAACTGTGCAAACTATAAAAGTTCTTGCCAAAGGTCTTTTGTGATGACCAGGCAGGTTGGTTGTAAAGACACCTGCAACCAACACATTAATTTCTGTGGATAGCACTGCTGATTTTCTTCTTTTCCTCTCCCTAGGAGATATTATTCATGGCATGTAATACAGGTACTGTAACTATACAGTTAACCAGAAAATAAAGTTAACTCTACAGCAGAATTAGCATAAAAATCATTATGTGCTTCTGTTATCTTCTGGATGGCTAATTATCATACAATAGTAGATTACAATATGACAAGAAAAGGCATATACCAGAGGTTAGAATTGTGAAATTTAGCTGCAGTTTCTATGTTTATCAGAAGACAGGCAGGAGACAAGGGAATGAAACCCTCATTTTCATTTCAGGGCCCAGCAACATTCCTCTGTTCTGAGCTCGTGCTCTGCCCTCTCTTGCTCTTGTAAAGGCCAGAATATGGTCCCAGTTTGTACAAAGGAAAAAGCTCCCCAGCATTACTTCTCTTTAAAGCTCTATTCAAATCTAAATGATTCTGTGATTCAGTGACTGGGTCTCTATAAAGAAAACGTATCTCTCTGCATTCCAGATCTCCCACGCAAGCACCTCAGACTTCTCAGGGTGTATGCAACTGGCACTGTCCATGGAGACTGCCCACCTGTGCAGAACATAGACTCCAGAACTTCCCAAGAACCCCAGATGTGTGTAGTTTCTATAGAAAGTCAGCTTAGGCTCTGCTGTCCCACTTTCCTCACTAATACTCATCTCCGCATCAGCAATGGGGGTTGAGGAGGAACGCAAGTCAAGTAAGACTCACACAGAGTCCAAACAACCACGGGTTTGTGCAAGATCTGCTCCCTCATTCCCTCACATCCTGCCTGCTCTCATCCCACTTGTGACAACAAACAGTAAATCCTTAAAGTCTGCAAGATAAGAATCTGAGTCTTAGCTACCTTTAGCCACCTAAATAAAAAAAGAACTGGGCTCCTGCTGAATTATTTTGGGGAAAGGATCACGCAGGATGAAGCCGAAGCATTGCAGACATCCAATACACAAATACTTTTTCCCATAGACAGAAGCTGCCAGGACTTCTTTTTGAAGTGAAAAAGAGCATCTTTGTTAGCTAGAGGTCTCCTTGGGCAGACCAGGAACAAAGTCCTCATTTTTCCCCACCAACAAAACTAATGGACCTAAAGATCTTCCAGGTGTAAAAGTGACTTTGGGAAAAATTAGTACAACTAATATTCTGGTTTAACTGAAAAAACCCAACATGCTGAGCAACTGGAGTAGGAAAAGGAGGAAGGACGACCACAGCAGCACCTTCGCTCAAGTTAACTAAAGCAGACAGAGCTGGGCTGACCTAGGTATTCAGACTAAATTGTTTCAGAGGGTAAGCTTCAAGAATGAGCATCTGAAGACAGTCTATTAGCAGGGCTCAAAAATGACTTATGATACAGGCTGTAACACTGGAAAGACAAAATTGCTGAAGCCACAGCAACTAGGGCTTACATAAAACACATCACTAGAGGTTTTTTAAATAATGAAATGTAAGGGATGAGCTCAGGTGAAAACCATATACTTTTACCAGTAATGCAATCTTGCAAAAGGTTTCTGGTGCATGATGGATGAGTCCTGTTTTCTTAAAAAACCCAGTTTCTTAAATGGAAGACAGTGAATCTGAGGGATATCTAAATGCTGTGGACTGCTCGATTTGCACTGACTCTCTGCTTTCTAAAATCCCCACTCTGCAAACCATACTTAGAAAGAAGCAAGCATAGAAATACAGAGAAAAACAGTGGTCTGAAGCTTGACACCTGCTTCAAAGCATGATATTTTCTGTCTAGAAAAACAGATCTACACCAAATCTGAACCATGAAAGACTAATTCATCACAGCTGGCTGCAAATCATCTGCCAAGAGTCTCTACCAGATCAGTGTTTGTTCTGGGCAGGTGAAAGGCCTATTGAGATATTGTTGTTTGCGCTGCCTACTTGTCTCCTGACAAGGGTGGAGCACTGGAATAAGCAGGTCCTAGCTTGCCGGCACCACAATAAACTGAGAAATACTCATCTTACTCTGGTTCTGTCCAAAAAACTGTAGCTGTGCCTTCCTGAGTTTTAAGTACAGTGTTGTGGAGTCAAATGGCTGTCTGGGAATGAAACAGGACCTGAAACATGGCTTAAAAGAGGGAAATGCAAGGATATATAGGCTGTATACATGATGTTACTGGACAAAAAGAATACAATCTCAGTATGCCCAAAGTGTACATCGTAAAAAAATGGATCCATGCAGGTAAAAGTACCCAGTTACAAATTACTACAATTCACTGACATTAGCAGTGACATACTTTCAGCATAAGCCCCTATTTAAATAAGGACTAAGACAGTTCACATTTAGTACCAAGACTGATAGTATGTCACCGTATCAGCTTGCTTAGAGCCCTTAATTAAGGGGACACACTACAACTTTTCCTTACGTGCTTTTCTCCCCTCTCAGCCTCCCACCTCCTTACATCACACCCACAGGGAAAATAAAATCATCCTGCAACAGTTAAAACATCCTTCCAGTGTCACAGGCAGCTATCTTACATTTTTCAGTATGAATGAACACTGGCCTTATATTCATTTCTAAGGCTCATTTACAATACAGCTGGATCAGTTCTTTCCTAGTTCATTTGCTTTCAATAGGGGCTTCATTCTCAATTCAAATGACAAATCGCTCCAGGAACCACACATACACACGGCTTCCTCAAGCCTGGCATTTTTTAGGTTTAATGAAGCCTTTTAAATGACTGTTGTTTAAATTACTATGTAGCAATATATACATGTTAATTACTTTGAAAGACCTGTGCAAAGTAGACAAGCATTCAACTTCACTAGATAAATATTGTGGCCAAGGATGTTTTAGCTACTGAATAGAGTTCATACTGTTGATTCATTTCATCTTTCATGTATTTTTCTGGCAAAAAGCTTCTAATAATATGAACTAAAAGAACATAATCTCTTAAACATCAGGAATAATACCAACTCTGTTGACCTGAATCTGTTCCCATCAACTTCCTTTATCTGAAAATTGGCACTCATGCTAAATGGACAACATAAATAACAGCATTTAATGATTGGTGTTTGCTGGATAAGCTCCTCTTCTTTTCCAAATTAGTCTAGGAGAACCATATTTTTTAAGTAATAATCTTTTTCAGATACTGCACCCTACTAAATACTTCTTGCTCATTTTGGGCTGCCAGAATTCTTAATTTCAGAAGAAAGATGGCACAGTCAACTCAGTATCTCAACAAAATAACATCATAATCTGTACTTCATCTTTTCTAGGCTTTTAAATTGCACAAAGTGCTTGTAAAACATTTATTACTACAAATAACATTGAGTGCAGGGGGGAGGAAGCAAGAATAATTAGGATTGGAGTACGTTATAGATGTGCATCTTGCCTACATTTGTTATTAGCAAACTGCATACACATCCAGTATGTTTAGTCAGGAAACAGGAGTCCTGCTCCATTCTGTGACACTGGCAGACATGCAGAGGTGATGACTATCAACAAAGAGAGCTTGTGATCTGGAGCAGTTCAAGGTGTGCACATGACGCAGCCAGCAACAAAGTCACATTCTTACTGCCTTTGCCCTTCCTCTCACTTTTACTGCTGTTTTATTCATGCGCCATTTTAAATTAACACAAGGTTCTCAGTCTTTACACCACACCTTCCACAGCAGAAGCTTTAGTCTCATTAGTTTCCAGAAACCTTATGTTAACACTGATTTTTAAAACTATGTCAGCATAAAAATTTTAAGAAAAAAAAAAAAATCCAACACCAGAAAATGCAAGCATGACAGTTCAACCTAATTTATACAAATAAAGGATCCTTTGACTCTCTACAACAGAAACTCTGTAATAAACAGAAATCATTTGACTACTACTTGACCATAGAAGATGACTATCCTAATGACAACAGCCAAATTTTCCCCTATGCTATCAATGAATCATTTTCTTCAGGAACACAAGTCTGACTTTACCCACAAATCTCTTCTTTCTTCCTCCCTTTCTCTACTCAAACTAAACAAGTACATCCTCGATGCTGGAAGAAAAAAGGCAACAGACATTTTTTTATTTTCTCAATAAACTCATTATTTATCTTCCCAAGTTCAGGTTGGCAGTTTTCCCAACACTGTGCCAAGTACTGGTGCCAGTTAATTTATTAACTGATTTATAAGCTTTTATCACTCTGTAGATCTTTGGGTCCCAGAGCTGTATTTTGAGTTTCCTTTGCCCAAAGCAAGTGCAGAGTGAACCAACATACAATTAAGATGGGAAGTCAGGAAACAATCATCAAAAATTCATGTGAAATGCACAACAGCTTCAGGAAGCAAAACCCAAGAATTGTTAAGTGTCATGAGTTTGGTTTGTCACCACAGCCCATCCCCAGATGAGTCACAGTTACTCAAAACAAAGATTATTAGATAGTCTCAAAGCACATATAATGAAGTTTTCTTGAACAACCAGGTGCACTTTAGCATTACTAGAGCAAAACCACCAAGTTCCTGCATTCTATGAGCATAAGATCACTGAGGAATGCAGCATATTTTATTCAAATATACCAAGTGTTTATGTATTTAAAAAAAAACCCCAACCCTTTCTCAATCATATGATCTCATATTTGCACCTATTTCTATGCAAATTAGTCAACACTTTCAAATTATTGAAGGTGAGGAAAACCCCATACTTGACAACCTCAGGTTGATTTTTTTTCCTTAAAAGTGTGCAGTAAACTGAAGATGTTATTTTTGCCAAAACTATTATGTGAGAATGCAAATGCACCATGTCAAATAGCAAAATGATTATGCTGAGTTGCATGGTTTGTTACATTCTTTCTTCCTATTATAAACAAATTATGATAAATTACACAGGCTTGCAATAGTTAATGCAATTTCTCCTTTAACACAAAAATATAAGAGCTCATAACTGTTTAGAAAAATGCACTTTGAATGGATTGCTATAAGCTCTTCAGTTTATAACTTCAGTATTTTGCCAATAATCTTTTCATGTGTTAATGCTTAACATTCCATTTAACTAAATCCAAATATCACTAAGTTTATAAAAACCAGTTTAACCCATCTTTTGACTGTTATTTTTTTACTGAGCTGCAGACATGGTCTTATTCACTAGAAGGCCCAAGCAGAACAACTTGTCAAATCTTTTCCACAGGTTAAAGAAACTGCCCACTGAAGTACCAAACTCCAGAGCATCATAAAGGTCTCTACTACTTGACTATCCGAAGAATACTTTATTTGCAAAGTCTCCATAGAAGCCAGTTTACATTTCTCCTCACCTAATCAAAATAAATACAGTAGTCCTACTTTGCTTATTGTCTAAAATTACATTAGCAGTCTGAGGTTGGCAACATCCCTCTCCTGTCTTTATTTTTAAGAGACACTTTTACAGATGATAGCCACCAGGTATGTTTTCCAAAGAAATGAGATTTCCTCCACTGGTTTACTTTTTGAAGGAGACAGACTCCTCAAAAACAAAATTCTAGATAAAGTTAAGACATGAGCAATAAAGACTTCTTCAACACACTGTCATCAAGTACAAAAACCCTACTTCATATCATAATAAACAAGTTCTAGCCTTGAAACATTTCTAACAAAAGATGAAGTTTGAGACAAAACATCAAGAGAAAAGAGTAGGCTCCCGCAGATGTGAGAAGATAATTACTGCTTGACTAATTCATGACCCACAGCACTTATATAACTACACATGCTGTCCACTAGGCTGGAAAACTGTATACTATGAGCCTGGCACACCAGAACAGAGTATTTCAGATTCAGAGAATGAAACACAGTATGCAGAAATGGCCTGAGCAGGACAATCATTTGGGGACACAGATTATTTCAGTTAAAGGCATAGTAACACAAAAACTCAGCTACAGCACCATCCACATTAATGTACAATCTTTGATATACTGGCCAACACAGTTGAATTGGATGGAAAAGGATCATCACAGTAAAATAGATGTCCCCAGTGTCAGCAGCATGAACTTTTGAGAAAGTTGCAGTGATCACCAGGTAGATTCTTAGATGTTTACATATCAAAAGAGTAGAACATCCACATCTTTTAAATACTGATCAGCAACAATTTTGGTTTTTTGTGGGGAAAAAACCCAAAAAGTAGAGCCAACAATAAGAAAACCATGAATTTAGCAAATAAGGGTGAAAACAATTTAACAGAATTTTGCCAGTTTATGAACACACACCTATTTCATTGTAACTGGCAAAATTGTAAAGAAAATGTATTAGAGCACTTCAGATGATGCACAACATAAGAGTATCACATTTAAACTCAGCTGGTTTTGATTTGTTCTACACTGACAGTGAACCAGTAATGTGTGTTTAGACAAGTCATAAACTTATACGAAAACAAAAGGAGTCTAACAGGCAATATGTTCAAAGTTTTAAGTTCTATTCTGTTCAATTCTATTCAAGATTTTTAACACACAAATTGGTTTTCTCTCCCTCTCAGAATCAGCAGACATGTTTAACAAAAGAATCAGGAGACATGATTAAAAAAGTCTCAAAGAAATCAGAGGTCTTAACTTTATAAATTTGAAACTGCCTCCCCAACCTCACTCTTCCACTCTGTTAATCTAAATTACATGGGCTGGGGGAACTTCATAACGAATTTTATCCAGCAGTTTGAAAAGTTCATGACAAATATTTGTTTTTCTGTGATTTCAAGTGAGTAACAAGTCACTAAAACATAATTAGAATACCTATAATCTGTCTAGATTAGCTGTAGCACAGACAGATTTGTATTTTAGCAAATTATCAGCTTTGTCTATGCTTTATCACTGTTCTTAACCAAATTCTACCCTGCCAGTTTCATGCAAAAAGATGTGTTTTTAATTTAGGCTTATTGGGTGTTCCACAAGGAAAGCTCATATCTTCTACCCTACAAGGTTATCACAAGACAGTCACCTCAATGCAATAAAGAATGTCAAAGCAAAAGGAACTTTGTACTGTAACACTGCAATACCTTTAGTCAGCTCCTAGTATTTGTGTAAGGTGAAATTCTGCTTCTAGAACAAAGTCCAGATAAAAAGGCACCACAGTTAACCTTGTGTCCTCAGTCTAACACAATCAAGGGGCTTTCCATCTACAGAATATGTCTTAAGTTTCCAGACTTTAACAATCCAATTTCTCTCTCCAGCAGTATTTCAGATCCTATTTTGGCCAGTATAAAACTCAAACATTTACTCCCAAAATACAATGGTAGCAGTTTGTACAGATTTTCCAGACAAAAATCCATACAAAGGAATACTATGGATGTAGGAAGAGAAATCCAGAATCATACCAAGAAGTCTGACAGGGCAATCTTGCTGCAGTTGTTGAATAGATTGGTGCTCTACCAAGCCCACACACTCCCATGACTCTGCTAGAGATCACTATTTCCTCCACAACACCACACACACTCCTTTATCTCAGTCACTGCAGCTTACTGTCTCTCATGGTTTTAACTTGTATCTGGTTATTCAGCAGAGCCTTCTGTCAGTTTAGTTACAGAGCGAGACAGCTAAAGGCAATAATGTCTTAGGCAATCTCTGGTAATCTTTTCTGCAGCAGTTTATCAGAGCCTCAAGCCTCCTGTCCAGATGGGGATAACAGATATTGTCACCTCACTACCCAGACAGTATAACACCTCCAAAGATGCTTTGAGAGCATCACAAAAGGAGTAGCAAATGCCTGCACCTCAAAATAAATAAATAATAATTTCTAAAAAAATCAAGTATTAAATTGGACACCTTTACCCACAAACACTAAAACCAATGCTTCTTAGCTCTGGTTGGCATCATCCTTTAAGTTTCCCAGACCAGGAACAAGTTGATCTCCCTCACCCTGCAGCACAACAGCCCTGACTGTAAATGGATGCAGGCATGCATGTACACAAAGAAGCACCAGATGGCCTGGGAACTCTGTTTTCTTTAGCATTTTGAAAACAGGCCATCAAAAGAACACAACTAGTTAGTCATAAGAAAGAAAATCCTGAAGCAAAACTTTATTTCTGTGGTTTTCCCCTGGAAAAAAAAAAAAAGAAAAACAAAAGAGGTATGTTTATTCAAATGTTTAGAATAGTTGTCATTCTAGTTGAAACCTATCGTTCTAATGTAACTTGTGTATTTGGAGCTAAAAGCATATTTTCCATTGGAACATTTTCAGCATGATTTAGAGCCATCCATTTGTTCTTTCAAGACAAATAATGTTCCACCTGCTTCTTAAAAACCATTGATTTAGATCATGCTCTTAAACAAAGCTTCCTTCTATAAATACAGTAATTTAATAGTAAACCTTAAAAGGTTAATTTGGAAAATGTAGTATGAAGTCAAATTCATCCATAGTTTACTTTCCAAGTGAGAGACTAAACTAAAAATAATCAAGGTATTAGAAATGGAAGGCTAAAAAATTTTAATTGACATTTATTCACAATCAAGAATTACTGAATTTGTAGTAGCAGCAAGACCCATTTCTGGAATATCTACAAATAAAGATTTACAATTATACTCAGACCACTTGAATTTTATGGATCCTTGACAGATTAGGAATCCAGGCTCTGCTCAATGCAGCAGTGATTTCCCCTGAACAACATAGTTTCCTTTCACCTCACCTGCAGCCAGCCTTCAAGGGATAAGGGATGCACTCCATCACAGGATATTCAGATCAAGTAATGACCCTAAGACCACCTTTTCAACCCTGGTTCCATTTGAAACTCCACAGGCGAAACCTAGACAAAGGTGACTTTCTCCAAAATTCCTAGTGTCTTGCTAAATTCAGTATGAGCTTTGTTATTCTTATCAACTCTGGCTCCCTGTTAGATTCTGAAAATAAAAACTAGAGACAGCTGGGTCCAGTCAGCAATGAATTAGATAACAGCAGCATAAATTATACCACTCATCATGATCTCAAGAAAATTGTCTAACAAGTCTAACCTCTTCCTCCATAAGACTACACTTTTCTTTGATTCCAGCAATAAGAAACCTGAGATAAACTTCTGCAAGATCTCTGACTTCGGAGCAGATGAACTCTTGCAGGTCTAGCTTGAGCTATTTGCCACTATTTCTGTCACTGAACAACACAGCTGGAGCAACTGAGCATTTATTTCTTCTCCACTTCATACTAATCTGTCTTACTTTGGTGGGGCAGACCAGAAGCACTCACATGACCAAGCTATGAGAGCACCAAGTACATGAATCAATCCATTCCTAAAGTGATTACTGATAGCCTCAAGGCCCAACTCAACAACATTGTTGGGCTGTTGCAGAACTTCCACCTTAAAGAGCTCCTGTGCTCTCTGTCAGGTCTTTCCCTACTGCTTGGCCCCTTACTTCTGCCATACTTTTAACAAATTTCTGACATTCAGTGTTGCAAATGCCTTTCCTTCCCCTCCCCGCTCCTTTTTTTTTTTTTTTTTAACAACGAAGCATCCCTGGATGTGATCCCTGACCTGGCTTTCAGCACAGCCCTACAAACAGCTGAAAGGGCAGGTATCTGTCCACAGCACCAGGATGGGATGGGAAGCCAAGAACTGTTTCAAATTAAACTGACCACAAAACACCCATACTCCCAAAACACAGCTGATGAGTCTGACAGAAGCAAGCATAAGCATTCCTAAAATAGATGTGTGTAGTTCACAAGAGGCTGATTTAAAAAAAAAAATTAATCACGAAGGGAAAAGGAGGAAAGCAGCCAGCAAGAAGCACTGTCAGTGCAACCCTAAAGTGTTCTGCTCACAGTCACTCACCAGTTTTCCCTGGGAGGGAACTAATAAAATTACTCCTGCTGAACAAAACTGGCACAGTAGCAGGAGATGATGGGCCTTGTTGGTTGTACATACTGATTTGCAAATCTGGGGATGCAGAACTGCATCAACACACTGTAGCTGAATTCAGTGAAATCACAGGTCACACAGAGAAGAACGTGAGTTTCACTCACACTCGCTAGATCAAAGACAGTGTCCTGGCTTTCAGCAGCACTGCAAGAACCTTGGTGTAACAACAGAAAAACAATGGACTGTGAGCTCTCAGTGTCATGTTACAGACAAGAAAACAAACAAGGGAACGTTAGGTAAGAAGCAATGCCATTTCATATAACATTCAGCAAGCCACTATAACAACATTGCTGTGCCCAGCTTAAATGTCTGCACATTAGTCACAAAGTCAGAAAAAAAGCTACAAGCAATATTTTTGAGCCTGAAAAGCATTTGTAAATAAATTTTATTTTTATCTACTTAGACATAGACAAGACTAAAAGGTGGTTTGTGTATGAATTTCACATACCTTCATGTGGAAAGTATTTTTCCCCATAGTTCCATGACTTTTTGTTGCCTGCCTGCTCAAGTACCAAGACAGGGGATAACAGGGATCATAAACATATCAAATACAATAAAAGACCAATTATCATGCTGACAAGTCCACATGCAACATGAATAAGTAACAGCTTCTCATTAAAGACTCTTAAAGGCAGATAAACTAATGAGATCCAAGGAGAGCACTGACGGTAAAAAAGTGACAGGCTTAGAACAACTTCTTGGAAGAAGTTCTAGAGACTGATCAGAGAAGGGGAGCAGATTAAATGTCCACAATGACCCCTTCTGACCTGAAACAAATTTACAGTTCAGAACCTATTTATTTACAAGCCATATATATGATTCTCTCCAATATAAAGAGCGATAGAAGAAATTATGTCTAGGAGAATAGTCAGTTGACTTCCATTTAACATCATCCTAACAGCCTTAACAAAAGATGTTACAAGGAGGAAAAAATGTGAACAGAGACAGCTGGAACATCTGCTAGCCAAAGTAACCCAAAGTAAATTTTCTTAGCAAATGCAGTAGCTCTATCGGAAGTGGTGGTGAAGCAGCCAGATTTTTTGAGGTGAGCGGGGCAGAGATAAAAGCAGGTAACAATAATCAGTGATTTTTGCACATATTTCATTCTAATAATTCCCTTTGAAAAATAATTGCTTGTAAAAACAAGAAGTTCTGTTAGTATGTGTAAGTTTATATTCATTTAGTCAGGCCTTAAGAAAACTGTCTCCCTCCTTATTCCAGCACAAAAGGAAAACGTGAATCATAAATCCTAGATACCTCAAACATCAATTCCATTTCTTACTGCCACCAGGAACTAGCAGCCTCGCAATGGCTTTTGAGATATAAAAGCCACTTTAAGTAACACCATAAATTCATTTAGATCTGAAACCAAAGCTGCAGGCTTGTCTATGGTGCCACTTCTGCATTTATAACCTATCCTTTAGCAATAAAACCACCCAAGTTTATTAGTACTGCAGGTTATGTCCATTTACAAGACAGAAACAGAGGTATACTCCAAAGCATATATTTTCATTGTAGAACTAGACAGTTATTAAGGTTGCAAAAGACCTCTGAGATCGAGTCCCAGCACTAACCTAACATTGCCAGACCCACCACTAAAACACACATCTAAGCATCACATCTACACACTTCATGGGATGATGATTCCACCACTTCCTCAGGTAGTCCATTCCAGTGCTTGGCAATCCTTTCAGCGAAGAAATTTTTCCTAATATCAAATCTAAACCTCTCCTGGCACAACTTGAGGCCATTTCCTCTTGTCCTATCGCTTGTTGCCTGGAAGAAGAGACTGAGCCCCACTTGTCTACACCCTCCTTTCCGGCAGTTATAGAGAGCAGCAAGGTCCCCCCTGAATCTCCTGGAACACCAGCCCTACACCCAGCCTCCCACTCCCTGCTTTGCCTCTCGGGGAGCTTCCACTACCATCTGTGCAGAGGCAGAGATTACCCAAGTCTGGCATTTCACAGAAGATACTTTCCAAGCAAAGCAGACGACAGTCTAGGAAGTAAAGGAAGTGGTCACATCTTGTCCCTCTGGAACTGCACTGAAATCATGTTTTGTTTTCAGAGACTTTCAGCACCACAAACTGCAGTTGGATTGCACAGGGTCAGCCAACTATCTGCTGTCTGTTTCCAATGAGCACTTTCACATCATGCACAAGACAACAGAAACAAAAGAACTTCATCCTCCACCTCACCGTATCAGGTCTGCAATGCAGACAGACGACTGCACCATTTAAGAAACAAGTACAAAAAAATATGTAGTTTTTCAAGACTCAAAAACTGGGAGAAAAGCTTCCTTCCCATACACAGGGTCTTGGAGTCTAATCCAAAACTTATGCAAGGAAAGCAGGCAGTGCTGCTCAGAGAGCTGCTGTCTGTAGGGAGAGCTCCTCAGGCCTGAGGCATTTCATGGGATCTGTATTTGCTGGCTCCCACAAGTCATTTAATGCTGCCCTAGTCCTGACAGCCTTATCTTGTTAATGAGGTTAGTGCATATGCAATAAAGAGGAATTAATATTCTTTAAATGTTTCCCTATCTCACTCACAACCCAACCAGTTGTTTGCCCTGTAGCTTGCAAGAAACAACTCTTCCAAACACCTTACTGAAGACTTTGGTATTATGTAAAATCTCTATCTGCCTTAAATTAAGAAGTAAGTCTTGATTTCAGTAAACAGTAAGGTGCAAAGGAAACAAAGTTCATTTTGAGGGTTATCCTTCAAGCCACCACTTGCCCTGCAGCTTGCCCACTCTCAACAGCTCCTGAAAGTGACAGCAAGCTCACACCGAGGTGTCACATAGAGGTTCTTCGGACTATATTCTCTTCCTAGAAAGCCTCCAGCACGCAGCTTACTGAAACAGCTGGGAAAATTCTTCCCTCCTGGCATTACACAAATGCTGAGAAACTGGCAGCTTTTACAGGGAAAAATCTGCTTTCTGAAATGAAATTTGGATGAACAGTATCTTCTATTTACAAAAGCGCACATCTTTCTGCTCTGTTTGACAATTTTTCAAGATTCTGATCTTGAAATGTTATCAGAACATCTGTTTTGCTCTGTCAAAGTGAGACAAAATTCTTCAAGAAGAAACCATTCTATCAGTAGCTAATACAATAACATGTAGGGGGATGAAATCATGGTCTGTTTTCCTGACCATAACAATGTTGCTAAAGGAAAATGTTTACTGAAACAGATGAACTTTTTTTTAACAAAATACATTTTACGATCAAATCACAGACCAAACTATGCTGGGTTTTAAATGTGAAAATAAATCAAAATCCAAGCACATGAACTGTAAAATGAGAGTATCTGCTGGCAAATTTGAATAGCAGCAAACAAAACCCACTTGTTTCGTTTCACAGCACTGAATTTTTCTATTCCCACTCCCTTCTGACAAATGCAGTCATCAACTTAGGCCTATTTTTTTGTTAATATACAGACAAATGATCCAACTCCTTCCTCATTTTTTCCATCTTTAAAATAAATATCTTTATTTTCTAAAGCCAGAAATAACACATCAGAGAAGTTTTACTATAGGATAAATTTTAATACATATAGTGCATCAACGTGCTACACAGGGAAAAAAAAACCACTTCTGAGCAATAGCAACAAAAGAGGGGATGGCTCAGAGAATTCAAGGGAAAACATGAAGGCAATGAGTGAATAACCTCATCTTGTTCCCCATTCTAAATTTAAGAATACAATATAAAATATTTGTTGTTGAGATTATTTCCTCATCGATAGACCTCCCAAAATATATTATACACCTTCATGAACCCCATCAATTCAAAGAAAAATTCCTCTCCAAGTGCCTACTGTTTGCAACAGTTTGAGTTTTGATGTCCCAAAGGCTCACTGATTCTGACACCTAAAAACAAGGGGTTTGATTTTATAAGTTTTGAAACAGTTCACTGAGCAGAGAAAAGCCAACTGTGAAATATTATATGAGAGGAAGGGAATGAAGGGAGATATAGCACACATACAGGCTGATAACAGCTTAAGCAATCAGCTTAAAGGAGAAAAGGAAAAGTGCTACAGTCAACATTTAATGGCTTCACTGGCCTCTGTAAAAGGAATCAGCAATCTCTGCTGTCTTAGTAAGCAAGTTCCCCCATTAAAAAGAAAACCCATGAAAATTAACATCTTCTAATTAACTGGAAGTCAAGAACAAAACTCCAACACGCTGCTGAGAGCTGCATGCAGAATTAATTGTGCCAGAGAGACACTGGGCACACGTGCAGCCACCCTGCAGCCGGGTGTTCCCAGCCTCAGCTCACAACCTGGCCTTGGCAGATGAGACTTATAGGCTGACTTGAGACCATCAGAGCGGGACTGGAAATGCTCCTCCTCAGGGAAAGGGGATGCCAGCCACAAAGAAGAACATTTCCTGCCACCCTCTCTTTGTTGCTGAACAGCAGGGAAAGAAACTAAATCAAAGCCAGTAACGTGAAACAGCAGGAAGAGGGAGGAAAAGAAATTAAGTCTTTTGCACAGCAAAGTTGTATTGTTACACTATTAAACCAGCTCTTTCCTCCACAGAGCTACAGCAGGATGTCTGAATTCACAGCAATTTACATCACTATCCAAAGACCAAGACATGACAGAAAAGTGGATACTGCCCACTGGACTTTACACTTGCAGGTTGCTGCCCTTCCTAGCGATACGACCTACTTTGAAGAATACCACCACTCTTCACTTATTTGCTTAATTCAAAGAGATAACAGACTCATCATTCATCATCTCTCAAAGCAAAGCACTCATGGAAGGTTCATTACTCGGGAAGAATTTCTACTCAGTAAGTAGCTTGAATTTAAAACCTCCATACTGAGGATCAGCATCTCTACTGAATAGTGATCTTTGTTGCAACACAATGATTGCACAGAATACTGGTGAGTTCAGACCTGCTTACAAAAATGGAAGTTCTTGAGTTTGGTCTTTATACATAAATGTAAGCCCTTAATTTAAAATCATACCATTACCATCAATCCAGGAACCACTAACAAGGTATGAATGAAATTCATTTAAGTGACAGAATGCAGCCTTGACCAATTCTGGATGGAAACAAGGGAGAAGGAGGAAAAATTTCAGACTGCTTCTTTTTTCAGAAAATTTGGAAAATATTCATTTGCATGGTTAAAGCAGGTAACATTTGGACCTCATACCAACAAGGGGGATGTGATGCAGTTAGCCTGTTCAGATTATTATTGAAATTAAAGTGAGAATTTGTTCACAACCTGAGATAATTTTAGAGTTTAACAAAGACAGCTGAAATCATTTATCATCCAATACATAACCTACAAGGCCTCACATAGTGAAATGTACACAATAAGAAACTTTAAACCTACAAGGGAGAAGCAGTATCCTTGTTTAGTCTCAGTTGAGGCCAAAAAAGAAACAGGTGTTTTCCCAGTCAACACTGCTAAATTACAAAAATCCTCTCAAGTCTACATTTATTTTAGATAGATATAGATATAGATACACAGATATATACCAATGAAAATTATACATACAATCAATTACTAGTGCCACAAAGAACTACTGTGAAAAGCCTTACTTTTAAACTGCCACAAAAGAATTATCCTTGATAAGTTATCCTTTGAAATAACGTTGCAGTCTACAGTAATTCAATTACAGGTCACAATCCATAAAAGGTACCACTGCTTTTCTAACTGTGTATTTGTTATCAGTAAAAACAAAGTGAATAAAGTGAAGTTCTTCAAAAGAAAGTACCAACATTCTCCACGTATTTGTGTAAAGTTATTTGTAGTATTTTACAAACATTAAACTGGCTCTTCTATTAGGATTTCCAGTCTATTTATCATACAAACTGTACCACATGTATTAAAATAATGAAATATATAACAAATGCAATGTGTTTTTCAGCATACTTAAAGAAAAAAAGGGAAGGGAAAAAAAAGACAACATTTGGTATTTGTTTGGATAAACTATCTGTGGTTCCATAACAACAAGGAAGGGAAACAATGTGAATCTGTACAGATCAAGACCAAACAGCCAACATAAATTAACTCTTAATATTTTTCATGCTTCATAGCTGGAATCTGAGTCTGTAACTCCAATAAGTATTTCAAAACAATCTCATCACAATATAGCTAATGGTCCAGGACACATTTAAATTGATGCATAGAAATAAATGGAAATAGTAAGTCAAATGAAGAGCAGATGGTCACTCTAAACACTTCATTACCCTCCAACCCTTTTATTTCTAATGCAGAAAGAATAAGGGAACATTTACCATAGTCTACATTGGAAAACAAGTACTAAAACCCCCCTACATGTTTCTCAGGTATTTAAATACTAACCCAGAAACACTGTACATACTGTTAGCAGCTGTTGAGTTCATCCTTCTAGCAAAAAATGAAATTATTTGTATTCATCCTTATCCTTACAGTTACTTTGCAGAGGGCCTACAAACTCAATGATGTGTTTGTTCTCCCTTCTTTTCTCAACCTCCTGTCCACATCATTTGAGTTTTCAGGTCCATTTTTGTTGTCTCACATGAAACTATACATTTTTTAAGTATGAAGGTTTAACCTTTGAATTAATTATTTCACCAATAGCTCCCAGTGTTTCCCTAATGTCAGCTCTACCAATGGGAATGTTCACAACAAGCAGTCCTCACCTGCATTTCTGCCCTGGCAGACAGGGCACTTACATGAGTCAAGGTGGCTGAATGAGCTGCTGAGCCAGCCACAGACTCGTGGCCACAGCCAGGAAATTGAATTTTCCTGGGGAAAGAACAGGACTGAGGAGCGTTTCAAATTTCTGACAACTGCAGAAAAACCACAGAAATTTTCTAAACTAGTAAGAGGGAATAGGACAGAGGACTATGCTCAAGCCGCAAACCAGGAGACCTCTAATGCTCTTTAAAAGGCCTTCCAGAAGAGTTCCCTCACAGCTCGTGCAGCTAGCTGCTCCTGGGATGAAAATAAAACTACTTTTACAGATTGGGAAAACAGACTCGGGTAAAGGAAAACCCACAAAACTAAAAAAAAAATCTGCTTATTTAAAAGAAAATTCATTAGGTATCATGCTTGTAATACAGATGATAGCCACACAGAAAAGTATAGATAACTGCTCAAGGAGGAGACTGCAAATGAAAAGGGAGAGTTAAAACAGTTGGGAATTTAACAACAAAATTGAATTGCAAAATGGACTCATGCTGCAGAAGTTGAGATGCTAACCAAGGCCAGCCTCTCAGAGAAGGTTACATGAAAAAAGGTATTTACAGAGGCATCACAAGTAGGAGCACAAGGAAGTGCATGAAGACAAAGCATGTGCAGAGAAACAGGAGTAGAGATAGCTGTTCCCTTTCTGTTTCAGAAAAGAAACAGATGAACAATACATCCCTTATGTTAGATATAGTTTCTAGTCTCTTCAGCTTTTCAGCCTTTTTCTTCCTGTACTATCTTCTGCAATCCAAACAAAACTAGTCACCTGCTTGCTCTTAGACACGTACTGCACTTCCAAAGTCTCTTTGCTCCTATTTCTTGCCTAGTAGGAACCTTATACATGCCCAGATGTTCTTTTTCCTCTTTAGGACTCTTACTAAGAGCTTGAAGCTACAGGCTTGCCACCCAGCACTCTAGGCTAGAACACAACCACAAGAACAAAACCCCAAAACATATTAGATGTACACTGTTGACAAAAGAGCTCCTATATTGTCAAACTGTTCTGTAAGTTTCCTTCTTATAGACCCTTTCCCTCCGAATCCATGGTGGTCTTCCAAGTTTCTCCAATGTTCACTCTCGGATAAGTAATCCCAGTGCAAACATCTGCTACGAAATGCATTTTTGTGCTAATAAACAGGAGGCCCCAGCCCCACTGACATCTCATGTGGTTACTCTCCTAAGCATAGCTGTCTTCTAGTGCACTGCAAGAAGGCTTCTGAACAATGCATACAACAACCTTATCTCCTCCCCATCTCTCCAAACACATACACTCTCAATCACAAGAGTTAGTACCAGGTGCTCTCACTTTTGTATCTGCATTACACTACTCTCATCACTTTCTCCCCCTCCCCTGGTTGTCAACTCTTTGCAGCAGCACTCCTGTCATCCTGTCTATCTGTATTACACTGAAAAATTGTATTGGCTTTCATTAATAACTAATGGAACTCACAAGCAGAGTTTCTCTTACATGTGCCAAAACAAAACACTGCTTTTTGTCTCCCTTTTCTACTATGTACTGTTGTGATGTCTTTTATCTGCTGTAGATTTATTGGGGATGTTTGGCAAGCACATCAAGGGCCAAAAATTCCCTCTTCTCTCTCAAGAGCCTCACATTGTGCATTTCTGAAGCATGGCTGCAAGTCATGTGTGCACACCCCATCTCCTTTCTCTCTCTGGGGCTGTGCATGTGCCTGATTCTGTATGTGATTCTACTATGAATGCCTTTCACACACCCTCAGTATACACTGCAGCAATGCATCAAGGCATATGGAACGCGGATAACATAATTAAAGGCTATTACCAGCAGACAACACATTGAGTTCTAGCTACAGCTGCTTAATCAGAGCTGCAAGGTACTCAAAAGGCATTTCAACGTGAACTGAAGAAGCAAAAATACCCAACCTCCTCTACCAACAGAGCTTGATCAGTTTATGAAGGGGATTACTGGTGCTGGTGCTCACAGGAGCTCATGAACGTGAGAGGTCTTTCCCTTTCCAGTGTTGCAAATATGCTTTTAACATTTTCCAGCAAGTATTCTAATTTTATGTTGTTGAAAGGTAACTTCTGCATAAAGAAGGCATATTATCAATTTTATAAGTGATAAAAGCTTTAAAGAATTTATTAAAAATCCCATTACGCATGTGATGTAATATACCTATTGGAGGAGGGTGTATGTGTGTGTAACTACTTAGTTAGGAAACTCCCCAGCATGACCTGAATCCAAGTGTCTACATGCATATTAGTGCATTTCTCTAGAGTTAATATTCATGAAACATTATTTGGAAATCATGTGTGATATGAAAGAAAGAAAAAATGAGATGCACTTCTCTCTCGATATTTATAACTTTATCAAGTCAAATACATTAATCAAAAATTATAAGACAGAGAGGACTGCTCAGTAGTTAATTTAACATTTACATTTGATGTAAGCATAGAGGCTAGACAGCAATTTTTGCTAAGTTGATGTTACCCCAATAAGAAAAGAATGCAACACACAGCAGATCAGAGATTAGAAAACAGTACTGAAGAACATTTACTATTCCTATCCTGAAGTGTTTCCATAGCAGCCAAAACAATTATTAAAACAGATACACCAAAAGGAAGGCAAAGAAATAATATAAAAGCTATTCATCTGAAAATAATTCACAGATTTGAGGAATTATATTTGACTTGTTGATTAATTTAATCATTAAACACTACATACTTTCTAATACATCACACAAGTCTTTGTAATGATGTTCACAGCAGCAGTGGAATTTATCAGAGTAAGAAGATTTTTAGAAGGAAGTATTTATAACAGACAACATGTTGACTGCTGTGGATCACATCACAGAAAATGTAAGGTATCTTAGATCTGCTTTGCAGGATGAGGATTTTCATAGTGAAGGAAGCTTACCATTTGCTTTTTCTTTTACCCCACTTAAGACTACAGAAAGCCAAGAACACTCTACACGTGTTCATTCTCCTCCTGCCCTCCCACAATTTATCAGAGAATACTGTTTTCAACAGCATTAAGCGACATTAATTCCTGCTACTCTGGACAGTCCTACTCAATAGCCGTCTTTCATATCTGCCCTTTAAGCTTTCATAAGATGCACCTAATTAAAAATCAAAGGCTCAGTTTTTAGAAATGTCAGCAATCATGCCTTAGAGTTAAGAAAAATTTGGCTTTTTGGCTTTTTCTGCGAGCCATCTATGTATTAACTAGCAGGCACCATCACTGCTGCCTAAATGTCAATGTTCTTTCCTCGCATTCTTTCTGTAAGAACACAGCATCACCTACAACCAGTTTTCCTTTCATTAAAGTCACGAGTCCTCCAGAAAAACAGAGGCAAGATTGTTTTGGCAACAGTGAACAAGTGGCCTTCCACCTACCTACAACCGAGCTGCAAACTCTGACCAGCTAACAGCCTCCACTGTAAGCAAGAGTGCAACACAAAAGGTATTGAACAGGTTCCCAGAGGTAAAAGGAAATACATGGACAGCTATGTGTGAGGGAGGAGGGATGGTTTCTAATGGAAGCGTTCGACTCCTTGCGTCAGTTCTCATCACTAGATTTCAGATGTGCAGACACGTGGTGTCAGGTCAAGAAGAAGTAATGACACCATTTATGTTCCCCTTCCCATTGGAAAATCACCCCACAGCAACGGAACTGGTGAACTGCCACTCACTCCTGTATAACAGATCCAACCTTAATAGCATCTCACATTCAATACAGGGCCCTGAGGAACTCGTGGGTTTAAAAAGCCATCCAGTGCATTATTCTGCTTAGAAAGAATACTTTTAAAGTACATGATTCTTGCCTTAAGAGTGAAGAAAAAAGCCAGCATCATTAAGCAATCCTTGAAATTTCATGCAAGAAGCTGAGTATAGAAACCATTATCCAGGGGTATCTGCAGTGCTCAGAATAATCTTATGTTGACATTTGTGTGGGGGCAGCTGGGTACGAAACAAGTTTGTGAAAGCCAGAGAACACCTACAAATGGAAGAGTACACAGCAAACAGAGGGGCAGGCTAGCAGATGGGGTAGTCCAAGGGCAGAGCACATGCAGTAAAAAGAATAAAGTGCAAATGCACCAGAAGAAAGAGCGTGTGGAAGCACAGATAAAGAAGAAAGATGACTCTAGTTCACTACTGCTATACAGCCTAGACAAGAACGAGCTAAGGAAGAACTTGGAGATCAGGGTAGATCTCAACTTCTGTTTCCACCATAAATTGACAAGAGTTTACAATATGTGGATTTTCTCATAGAGGCACTATCACACAAGTTATAACATTAACCACAAAAACAGTTATCAACTTACTGATGTAGGATTTATTTTTCCAACAGCCCCCACATACCAGAAAACACTGTGGCAGAACCTGATACATTTAACTTGGACAAAAGTCTCAGGGTTTCAGTTTTATTTGAATATTTAAAAAAAAAAAAAGAAACAACCACTGGAAAAAAAAAAACCCTGAACCTTTTTTCTGTGTATATAGATAGTTTTTCTCCAGCCATGTCTTTTCTGTCATTCCTCCATACAAGCAAATAAACCCAGTAGTCTTTGAAATCCAATAAACCTTTCAATTACTTCTAAATGAAGTCTTAGAGGTAGCCTAAAAAGTTGTAGTTGCAAGAGTATTGTGTTCTAATAGCAACAAGTTCCTTTTTCAACTACAAAGGCAAGAGGGGTGCAATGTCAGCGTGTAGTAAAAAGAGCACATTTTATAGATGCCAATATCTCCTGAAATAAGTGCTTGCAAACACAACCAGCAGCACAGTGAAATCTTCTGCAATCATCTCCATACTTGACTTCGTGAGTAAGCTGCTCACTGGTGATGAAGCCCACACTCCCTCCTTTTGATAAAATTTGAGCTGAAATGAAAGAAACTACCATACACTTTTTTTTTAAGAGATGCTAGTCAATTCATTCAGCTTAACCAGTCCCGTACCTCAGCTTCTGATTATTAAAGCACATTCTGTTTCACGCCCTATTCCCATAAAACCTAGACCTGCAAAGCTCAAAGAAACTTTACTGATCAACTTCTATAAATGGTGCAACGCCTCTTTCAGTTTTTCTAACTCTCAGTGTGGGTGTTACTTTCTGTGAAAGAAAGGGAAAAACATGAGGAACAGATATGTAATTCAACAGAACAGTTTTTAATCCTCAAAACACTGACAGTTATTACATGCTCCAAAGTCCTCCATCAGTCTAGGGATTTGGGTGAAAAAAAAATGGCAACTTCTCACTCTCTTTGGACGAATGAGCTACAACCACCACATGTGCAGCTCACATTCTGAGAACGCTAGCAAGTTTGATCTTCATTTGGAGGTCAGTTCAAGCAAGAATGATCTGCAGCTTCTTTACTGGGCCAAGCAGATATGTCCATGTATTTTCAGCACTCAAGGACTAAGAGTGTCATTACCTCACCTTCTGATGCTACAAATCCTCAGACCGTCTTAAATGGGCTCTACAGCAAATCTGACCTTTGATAAATCAGAGTATAACCTTAAACAAAATATTTACCAAGCTTATTGACATAGACCTCTATAAGTAAACCCTTAGCACACTGATAACAATCATCAAGTCTACTTTATAAAAGATTTGTGCTGAAATGCTAGGAGGAGTGCAGCAAGTTGCGAAGGAGATGTGAGGAGAGGAAATATATTAGCATTTCAAATATCTGGCAATGTGCGATGTAGTCTGTAAGGCAAGGGAGGCCTGATAATGCTGCAGCAAGTATCTCTAGGTGGCTCCATTCACATCCTTCTGTATTCACTTGTAAGAGTCTTACTCAATCTATTCTGTTTCTTTTAAGCAGAAACAATAGGGTTGCCAAATTCCATGTTTCAGTGAAATGATGCCAATATATACAGATGACAGCTAATATGAAAGGCACCTAACAAGAGTCTAAAGGTATTCTGAAAAAAACTTCTCTTTTAACACTGTTGGAGATTAAAGCAGTGTGCAATTTCTCAGGTTGTTACACTCTCTAAGTTCCCCACCTGTTTTTGGAAACCAAGCTTAATGGCTGGTGACTATTTATTTAGGTTGAAATGGAAAGAAGATTAAATGTTTTTCAAACATGATAAACTTCCATACCATTTCATGGGAAACTTAGGTTTCAAGAGGGAGGGGAAAAGTCAGCAAAAAAGGATGGGTGTTGAGTAGTTAGCAGCTGTGAGGAATGCAAAAACCCTGCAAATTACCGATACACACCGTGCAGCTGCCTTTGAGATAAAAGGACGCACAAGGGGCTCTAGGGATGCTGAAACACCTACAGACGCGGCCCAACCTCAGCGAGCAGGCACAAACAACACACGCACAGCCCCGCAGGCCGGCACCGTCCCTTCCTCATTCCTCCTGCACAGCGGCGGGAGGGGATAAAGTTCAGCGCCGGCACCGTCTCCGCACCCGCGGGCCGGCTCGGGCTGCACCCCCGGAGCCGCCCGGGCTTACCCCCGACCCCGGCCCCGCTCCCGGGCATCCCTTCACCGTCCCCGGCAGCGGGGGCGGTGGGAAACAAGAACTGAGGAGGAGAAGGAGGCGGCGACCCCCCGGAGACCCCCGGCCGCACCTCGCTCTCCCCGCGGCGCCACAGGTGCTGCGGGGCCGGGGGGCAGCGAGGCCAAAGGCACCGCTGCCCCGCAGCCGCCCCGTTCCCCCACGGCCGGCGGTGCCGTCGGGCGAGGTCAGCGGGCAGCCCCCCCGCACCGGCCCGGAAAGGCACAGGTAGCGCCCGCACCGCGGGCACGGCCCCTCCCGGGAGAGGCGCCGCGGAAGGCAGCGCTGCAAGGGGCTGCTTTCGGCTGCGCAGCGGAGTAGGACAGGGGGTGCCCACCTCCCCGCCGGCTCCGGGGAGAAGGAAGAAGGGCGCAGACGGCTCCCGCTGGCAGGACGGGGGCGGGCGGCGGTCATGGCGGTAGGCGCGCCGCGCACCTGGCAGCAGGTGCATGCGGGCGGGGACGGCGGCGAGGGCGCCCGCGGAGGGAAGGACGAAACTAGCCAGGCTTTCCCGGCGAACGGCGCCTGTTGTGCGGCCGGGGGGGGGCACTCGCAGGTGCCCGTCGCCAGGGAGGGGGGAACGATGCGGAGGAGGGGAGAGGGCAGCCGCGGGCGCCCTTTTGCAGGCGGCGGAGGTAAGCGCACGTTACTCACCGGCAGCTCCACGCTGACTTCGGTCCCGTCCAGGAGAAGGACGCGGCACTGCAGCACCGGCTTGCTGCCGCCGGCCGCCGGGATGTGGACGGGCGCTCCGGCGCCGTGCACGACCCCTCCGGGGTGCGGCGAAGAGGGGAA
>VZTJ01002382.1:984059-999156 GCA_013397795.1 Orthonyx spaldingii | reverse complement strand
TGCGGAGGAGGCTGGGGCGAGGGTCCCGCAGCGCGGGCGGGGAAGAGCCGAGCTGAACCGCGCCGAGCCACTCTTCCAGAAACTGCCCCGGCTCTGCGCGACGGCAGCCCCTCGCCACCGCCCCCGCCCCGGGGGCGCGGAGCCTCTTTCGCCGGCTGGGCTCGCTGGGCCGCCCGTGCTTCGCGCCGCGCTCTCCGCGCTGCCCCCGCCCCGCGTCCCGCCCGCGCCCGTCTGCCGCTTCCGCCCCTTCGGACGGGCGGGAGAGGGGATGGGGGAAGTTGTTTGCGAAATAAAAGAAGACGAGGGGGGATGGAGGACTGGGCGCAGGCACAAGGACGGGTCTCGCCTGTGCTGGAGGTGGCCGAAGTGGCAGATACCGCCGGGAGGAGGAGGAGGAGGGCACCGCACCGCCTCTCCCGCTGCCGCCTACATCCCTTGTGCACAAACACGTCTACTCGGTGCGTGGGAATGGCCCCGCATTTGCCTTGGCGATCAGCGCGGTCTGGTGGTTTAAGGAAACCGCTGTGAGAACTTGGTCCCGTGGGAAAACCAGACCCTCCCGACCGTCCTGAGCTTTTACTCCCTTTCGCCTCCGTAGCTGTGAGGAAGGAGTACGGGTTTGTTTATCTGTCACAGCAAATCCATAGGTACAAATAATTTCACGGTCGCTCTGCCAAACAGTTAAATATTTATGTATTCTGGCTTGGGTGGGAGCGTTTTTGCTGAATTGCTACGTATAAAATACTGGACGTGAATCATGTCTCGCAAAAACAATCAGTGAGGCTAATTCTGTCTCCCTATGGTCAGATGTGATCTGAAGAGCTTTGAACTGAAATAATTTGCTGCTTCTAAAGTGTGGGTTAGCGTTTTTTTCTGCTGTGAATTTATTTCTCTTAACCTTACTTCCAGGCCCGTTTACACAAGCATTGTCCTATTAGGTATTCAGAAAGCCTGCCAAAATGTCTCAGCTTGTCATTTTTTATTGAGACTTGATAG
Organism: Orthonyx spaldingii; assembly: GCA_013397795.1. Taxonomy (NCBI): domain Eukaryota; kingdom Metazoa; phylum Chordata; class Aves; order Passeriformes; family Orthonychidae; genus Orthonyx; species Orthonyx spaldingii. Next base: position 998,160 of record VZTJ01002382.1, on the reverse strand, counting down.
TATTAGGTAACTGCCTGCTGCTTCTGCATCCTTTTCCATGTTCCTTCAATGCCCTGGATCAGGTCTTAAAGTGTCTCATCAGCCAAGACCGTCACTAAACTGTGTGATCTTTGGCAGAGATCTTCCGGCAGCCCTTCTGCACTTTATGGCTGCATAAAAGAGCTTTTATAGAAACAGAGTGAAAAGGTGCTAATCTTTGCCTGCTAATGTTCACTTGTTACAGATTATGTGGGGTTTTTACAATTTTTTTTCCTTGCATTAGGAGCAGAATTTGAATTTCGTTTCAGATCCTGAATGGTGTGGCATACCTTGGGGTTCTTTCACTGCTTTGAACACTCTGAAGATATCCCAGTCCCATAAAGCTCGTTTGCATACCACAAGCAGCACAAATTATCTTAAGAGTTGGAAATTCAGCAGAAATACTCTCGTCTCTTGAGGGAGCTACAGTAATTCTGGTGCAAAGGAGAGTGGGGTGGAAGAGAGGTCTTGCATCACTTGGGACTGGACTGGCAGAAAACCGAGCAAGTCTTTTGCTGTGCTAAAAATCTTTCTTTACTCTGAAGCTATGAGACTTCAGCCCTTTGTCTCTTTCAACTTCTGTCATGGAAACAGGAGTCTGGTATTTTAAAATGCGTAAACGTAGGCTTGCTTGGTTTACATTAGCAGCACACCTGATACAGACCAATGCCCATACCCCAGAGGCAGTCCTGCATTCACAGAACTGCCATGGAGATGCTGAGGTCCCATTAAGTCTCATGTTAAGAAATACAAGGTAATGCTCACAGTAAAGAATCTTTTAGAAGGAGGTGGTGGTGGGAGGAAATAAAGCTGGTTCCTTAGTACCCAGCCTCTTGGAGTAAAACAATTCCACCGTTATTTTGTCTCATGTTACCAGCAGAGCTATCTTTAGCTCTGAAACAAAAACCTTGAGCAACTGTGGTACTGAGGATGCCTTGAGAAGTGTTTAAACTAGCATTTATATTCAGATTTGTACTTAGATATTTCACCCATCTGCATCCTCTCCCCATTTTCAGATGGACAAGCCTTCAAGGGGTTTGGTTTGCTGGCACCTATTCTGCAGTCCCTCCTCAGAGTGCCTGCTACTTGCTTGCTGTCCAATGAGAGACACAAGTAGAAACTGCCTTGGTTCTCATCTGTACTATACTTAAGGGCATTACTTTTAAATCTTTATCAAAATAGCCTTCCACTGCAACATCAACCTCCCATGGAGTACTCCAGTCTCTGCTGGGAGCCATGATTCAATTACTGCCACAGGAAAGGTGGTGACCTAGGCAAACCATTTTCCCTAACCCATATGGAAGTTCTGGTAGCAATCCCTGCAAGTAACCAGTCTTACCGATGGCTTTGCCATGGTGCTAAGCAGTGTGTAAATGGGAGAGCATTTACCAAAATCTTTCCTGACATTGGTGTATGGCAGCAAGATGAGGAATCTCTGACCATTGGAGACTCTGTTGCTGGCCATGGCTAAATACCTACATATAAGTTTGACAGGCACTTTGTTCTTGCTCTGTCACTCAGCATTTTGGTTTTGTTCAAACCTTGTCTGGAAACTTGTGGAAAGCTTGGAAATGGAGGCAACCACGTGATGGGGATGGGGGAGCAAGCCACCAACAGTTCTGTCAAGAGATTTCTCCTGCACGGGGTGTGCACGTGCTGCCTGGACATCAGAGACCTCTTTCTTGTTTTACTTTCTGTCACTGCAATCACATTTATGGATTTTTCCTGGCCTGCCAGACTTTCACTCTATGCAAAGGAGTGTTCTAAATTTAATTTACATGCAGCTAGAGTTTCTTTTTCTGCAGTTTTGAAGAAATGTTATCTTTACTGAGTAACTTAAACAGGCTTATATTTTGCAAGGTTCTGCCAGGGTATGTTTTGTTACAGTCATTACTTGGAGGAAACTTACATAAACAGATTCAAAGAGCAAGTATTGGTGCAAACCCAAATGTCTACGTTAATAAAACTAGGGGAAAAAAGAAACTTGAGGAGTTATGACATACAGTCACTCAAGCTTTTGGATATTGATGTTTTTGGGGCTTGTTTTCTAAACATATATATGAAATTAAATTTTTGTATTAAAAAAAATTCATTAAAGGAGATACTTTTCAGCATTAGCATTCATTGGATTACAACATTCATGTAGCAGTTGGCAGTTCTATCTGTTTATTTTCCCCAAAAGCATGTCAGTTATATGAGCAGGTCTAATGTTACTGGTTTTCAGGATTTTAATATATCCAGACACATATTTAGAATAAAATGTAAAGGTAATTCTGAGTTACATGGCTAAGGATAATTTGCATTTCTAGTCCATCCTTCAGCTAGAGAGATCCCAAAGCACTTTCATTTAAAAAAAAAGGAAAATTATGTGTAGAACTGTTTCATCAACACTGAAATGCAGCAGCTGTTTAACAGCAGAGAAAAATACTAAGAACCTCTCTCATACAATTGTAATGGAAATATGCATTTGAATAGGCAGAAAGTTACGCAAATCATAGGGCCACAATGCTGGAGCTAGTGGGTGAGTTCCTGCAAAAGGTACCACATGATCATAGCTAGTCAGGACTTTCCTTTATCTTGCTCTACTCCAAGTATTTCACAAGTCCTTCATTAAGAAACAAAATTAATATTTCTCCATTAGTAGGCATGAATTTTGGCATCTATTGCTGTTAATGTAATCCTTATATACAGAAAAAAATGTTCTTTTTTTTCTTTTGTCAGAATAAATAAAATAGTAGCTCCCTGCAGAATAAATGTATCCACTCAAAGGACTGTTCTTGTAAATCCAGAGAGGTTTGTTCATAAACATGTAAGAAAAAAACCCTTTCCATTAGAAGATCTACAGAAAGAAAATGTTTCTTGCTGAGCAAACACTTCGCAATGCCTCCCATCCATCTAATAAGCAGGTTCAATATGACTTAATCAGATGTTCTTTCCTTTAGTGAGAATTTTATCAGTTTTGTACTGGCCTCAATGCACAGAAATAATACTGAATATTATTTATATTCAAAATTAGGTTTAAAGCAATAATGAAAAAAGTTTTTAGTGCTTTGTTAAATTGCAAAGATAACAGATGCTCAGCTGAAAAATTGAGCATCTGGTTCACCATTTTCACTGGTGAACTGTTTTGATATTAATCTTTGGTGAGCCTAGAAGACTGCTCAGAATGTTACTTATAGGCAAACATCACATGCTGAAAGAGTAAAGTTTTCTAGGAATATTTTCTAGCAGTAATTATGTATCTTTTAATTATATCTCCACTGAAAATAGATATCCATGGCTTCTTGTGCTGTGCATGAATTAATAAGGTCTAAAATTTGCAACAAAAATATCTTTGAGTGACACTGCAACGCTGAACGGTACCTTGTATAGGTCTGATGGGGCAACAAACCACTTAGGAAAACTGCTGGAAACCTTCCATATGTATTTAAAATCAACGAAGCAGTAAAACAAAGGTGAAGGTTATAATGAACAAGCATCACATTAGATTTGGTTAATTAAAAGAAGAGTAAGTCAGATACTCTGGATACACCACTGCCTGGATGTTATGATGGTGACAGAACGGAGATCTCCTCCTCTTTTGGAGACTTCAGCTCTTCACCTGTTGAACTCTTTGAAAGAACAAGGGACAGGAGGCAGCCAGGACACTGTACTGCGAGAGGAGGAACTTGTTGGAGGCACACTAGTCAACAAATGAAGAGATAAGTCAATAAAAGTGAATATTTCTAAGGGAACAAAACTGGAAAAGCAACAAAAAAGAAAAAGATGAAACCACTGTCATGGCTGCTGAGTCAGTTTATTTGTCCTGTGTCTACCAGTAACAAGAAAACAGGAAGGAAAGATCCAAACTGAAAGACTGAACCATCAGTGCCAATAGTTTAAATAAAAATAATTTTTAAAAAAACAATGCAATTTTTATTTCCAATTTGTAAACTTACATTATCTGGCTCAGGTTTTGCTGAAACCTGAAGAATGTGGAACCAAACTGGTGACATATTACAAAGTTGTTTCATAAAGTAAAAATCTTCTGTAACTGTTGTTTTTTAGAAACTGTATTTTCCTAAACAGCAAACAGCTCATTCTGGGATGTAAAATAAATATTAATTAAAATGTTATCTATATCTGACTGATAACCTGAGTATAAAATGAAAAAACACCATTTACTTCCAAATGAAGAAGAAAGTGTCACACTACTAAAACTGCATTGGTGTTTGAAAGAAGAAAATTGTAGGAGGACTGAATTACTTGCCCTACAGCATGGCTTTTCATTTCTGTTGTATGGCATAACTAGGGGGAAGCATACAGTCCTCTCTTGTGTGTATATGGACTTTAGCTTCCAAGATTGATTGTCAGACACAAATGCAAATTTATCCCAGTAAAAAAAGTAAAATCTATGCTAGAATTGGAAAGCAATATCTCTTCATAATATATGACCTGGAGGGGAAAATATTTTAGAGATTTTGTGACTTAACAGCTACTTTATCACTTAAGTTTCCTGACATGCTACTTTCCTACTGAGTTTGTGGGGTTTTCATTTCAAGAGAAGTACAGCACCAGATGCAGGAAATCTGTTCTGAATCCTTCTCCTCTCCCTCCCTTCCTCCATCAAATATTAATAATGTACATGTACTGTCAGCAGAGGCTCCTTCTTACCCAGCATTTTCCTCTTTTTATTGCCTGGCATTCTACTGTGCACACACTGTCCTAGGCCATCTTGCAGTGATGGCATCAGAATGCTCTAATGTTCTTCTGAGTCTGTTTTCTTTCTCTTGTCACATAAACACGTTTTTATTTAACAGTATTTTTAGTCTCTCTGGATCCTCTGTCGGATGATGGCAGTGTAAGGTGGAGAGACACTTAGACCACAGAAAGGGTTGTGATGCTGCCGAAGGGTGGAAAAGGGTTCATATCATCTTTGCCTTGAGATATCCCCATGCCTATGTCAATTTACCAGCTGGAGTCACTGGGAAAAACTTCAGGCAGTTTTTCAGAAGCCCCTTCCCAAAACCAAAAGTAAAGTCATGTAGCCTGGCTGGAGTATGTAGAAAGATCAGAAAGATCCTTCTTATGTCACTGGAAGCAAATTTGTATCCTGCAAATTTATCAGGAAGAAACACAGTGAATCCCAAGCATGCAGAGAAATAAAATTTTTTTCTCATCTTTCTAAAGTCAGTGATGCAGAAAGATATATTTCCTCTAAAATACAAACATGAAGGGCTACTTCTGCTCAGAACACATAGCAAAGTGCTAGCTACTATATCTTGAGCTGGAGAAGCTTAAAAAAATTAAATTATTAATATCATAAGTATCCTTTTATATATCCTAAGACTTATTTATAAAGAAATGTTTTTATATTTTCATAAGAAAGTTTGATAACTTTGGCAATTTTATAACACATTCCTGAAGCGATGGAAACAACTATTTCTTTGTTTAGCTCTATTTTCCTTAAGCGTGGTCCAAGTTACAGCGCAGAAGAAAGTCATTCTAAAAACAAATGTGACTGATACAGATAATTCTGCCTGAAATTAACAATTAAGTTTACATAACCTCATTTTTATAAGAACAATAATCTTCATAGTTATTTTCTCCAAAGTACTTGGCGTGCCTTCAGCCACACCTGAACTCAGTTGACAGGATGCAGATTTCTTCCAAAAGCAACGGCATGATTCTGACTCTTATACAAGTTTGAATGTATGAACTCTTCCAACACCTGTAGCACAGAAAATATCTGTCTTACACCCTGGTAATAGGACCACGTGCAGACCTGAAAGTCACTGGGTGACTTTAGATGAAGACTGGAGATTCGTGGAGTGTTCCTTTCTTGTTTGGTGGTGTGAAGCCATGCAGAGAGAATTTTGCTGGGCTAGATGGGATTTTTTTACCCTGGCAGCTCATAAAAGAGTAAGGCATGTGTCATTCAAATTATTAAGATGTGGTGAAAATAATTGTAAGCCTATTTAAATGTAAGTTCTTTTACATTGTGTATAAGATCATTGTGTCAAAACTCTTAGCAATTAAAAAAAAAAAGTCTGAGCCAGAAATAAAGAAAACATTAGTAGTTGTACCTCACTGTAATCCTTTTTCCTGCTGAAAGCACAACAGATGTTTGATTCCCATGTTTACAGTTTTAGAGGCAGGCGTAAAAAAATTGTGCTAACAGGCAGGCAACCATAAGTATTCTCTGTTTGGATATTTAAGTATTCTCACCATCATAGATGAGCAAAATTAAATGGGAGAATAGATTGGGCTGTAAACATTTGTTCATTGAGGTTGCCTTGCATGATGCAAGAGGATCCGTGATAGGGTGAGAGGTACTGACTGCTCCCCTCCTGTGCCCCAGGGAGGTGAGGGGGCCTTTTGAAGAGAGGTGACAAGAAAAGAGATTTCAACTCTTCTGGACCTGGTCCTCCACAGGGACATAGCAACATGTTACCACCTCAGCCAGGGCCTGAAACTTATCCCAGAACCATCAACCACTAGCAACTATCAGCTTGGAACCCCATAATGTTCGAGTTCCATTGTGTCCAGACTAGGAGCTTATTTAGTGGAGAAATTGAGTCAATATAGTTTGTCTGACCTGAGTAAAAAAGAGTTTCAGTGCACTACTGGAATAGCTCTTGAGTGTGGAGAAACAGACTGCTTACTTTTTGTCGTGAGCCCTAATGTCTTCTCATGCTTTGCTGGGAGATTAAATTAAAAAATGAAAAAACCCAGGGTTTTGTGGTTTTTCAATGTCTTTTGAAATTGCTGAGCAGGTTTATACAGTTATTCAGAGAAGGTAAACAGAAAGTTACTGGATTAGGTTTACATGCAGGCATTGAGATAAAGCATTATGATTAAAATCTTGTTTTCACTGTCTCTCTTGAATGTTAGCAGCTGAAGTTGTGTATTTTCAGCAATTAATGCTTTATTGCATTTGAAAAGTGGAGCACAGAGAGACTCTCAAGCACAGAGCTGCAACAAGTACATCCAGTGACAGAAGCTGGCAAAACCCAAGTCAGAACTGAAGTACAGATAAAATCTGCAGTCTTCAGTGGTGGCAGAGCCCAGGCCGTAGGCAGCTGTTGGATGCTGTGGGAAGCTGGGATTGGGTCCCTCCCCAGACTGTGGGAACAACAGTGCTGCATTTGCATAATGGCACAAGCTAATATTAGGAGCGGCTGGGCTCCCAAGCAGGAGTTTACCAAGGGTTCTTTCACTATGGGAGGAAGACTCACCTCTCAGGTTAAAAAGAAATAAATAGGATGGAGAAAGTGTTTACTTGTTGACGCACACATTCTTTCAAAGACCATCTTCTCAGAAAATTGTGTTTTGAATTAATGTGGCCAGCCCCCTCAGCTAGTCAGACAGTTTATGTGAAACACCCGCTTAGACGTGGGGAGAAAGGTAATCCCATTTTATTTTCCAAGAGCAACAGAAGAAATGGAACTGTGCATAACCATGCCTAGTGCCTAGCGTCACTGTGTGCTCTGACTGTCAAGCTCGTCACTCTTCCCTCAACTCAAAAACTAAGCATGCATTTTATTCTTTCTCTGACCCAATCATGAAAATTTTGCTTTTTCTTAAGGGTGAAAACTATGAATTTTTCAAGTACATTGAATATAAATAAATTACTTTAGAGGCTTCAGATAGCCCAGAAAGGAACACTGCCATGTATACATTAGAACAGAGGTGTATTTCTGAAAAGTTACCTCTTATCTACCTGTGTTACAAGGGCCATCTTCATCCTGCATGGTGAAATAACTCCCTGCTTGCCAAGATCAAATGTGTAGCTGAGGTATTTATTCAGTTCCTAAAATGTATCTATACCTGCCTAGAGGCACATCTACACAGACTAGAGAGTTGTTTACCTAAAAAGAATGAAACCCAGAGTGCTATAGCCTTCTCTGCTAAAAAGTCAGACAAAAAAAATCCCCCACTGTGAGGACTGAAAACCCTTCAGGCCTGGTTTCAGGCAAAAACTTCTGCAGATAAGATAAACCTGGCTGCAATTCCAAACTGAATCCCAAACTGGAACTCTGCCCAGCCAACTGGGAGAGCTGGGAGCTGTGCAGGGGTAATGCCTCCAGCTCTGAGATACAGAGGAAGCATCAGAAAAGGTGAGAAGAGCTCCCTGGCTGCTTCTGTTGGAGGCAGGGGAAAAGGATAAGCAGGGAGATAGCCACACTCCGGATCTTAAGTAACCTTTAGTATGAAGTGAAGCCACTGACTGAGCAGATGCTGCAACCTGTGCTACACCAACACCAAGCTTTCCACAGCAGGAATACATCATGCTGGATGGGTAGCTGGGCTGCTGGTTGGTGGCCTTGAAGTCCAGTCCCAGGTAAAGCACATCCTAAATGGTGATGCAGGACAGAGCTAATGATCATGCTAACAGGAATGATGGCCTGCTGGCTGGAATCTTCCTACTGCCTCCTTTGGCAATCATAGTTAATATCACAATTACAGATCTCAGCCATCAGCTAACATATAATTTTAAAAGTCTCAATCAGCAGTTGATGAGAAGCCCATTGCCAGCATGGAACGTGGCTCTTCACCCATCAAGCAGCAGGGTTGTCTAACATCCCACATCACAGCAGGAAAACGGCCCTTTCTAGTCTTCCTGAAACAGCTTTGGAGGACACTTTTGAAGGTATAAGATCATTTAAAATGAAAAAAATTCAAAAGAATTGATATTCAAAATAATTAAAAATAAAATAATTTAATCTTACAATATGAATTTTGAAAAAAAAAAAAAAAAAAGAAGAAGAAAAAAAGAAAAAAGAGTAAAACTCCATATAATAAAATTAAAGAAATATAGGACTGCTTTTCTGTTCTGCATGGAGGAGAGTTAAAGCTCTGCTAATCTTCCTCCTGAGAAGTGTCAGGAAAGATGAATACCTGTGCTACTCCTATACTCGTAGTGAGTTGTACTGCTTTTGTTTCCATCCACCCAGTGGTAGAAAAGATCTGATATCCCATCTACAAGCAGAGGAGGAGTAGTCATGGTCATATTGCTTGCCTGCGAGAATGGTCTGTCACTTTTTGTTGGTTCAGAATCAGCACTGTTTGTGCACATGGAAAAGGAAAGATTGCACTCTCAGAGCAGAGCTGGTTGCTAGCTCAAAACTTATGCTGGCCCTGAAAACAGCATACTGGGATGTACCAGCTCATCAGACCTCTCCACTTGGGAAAGTTGGTTTTCTGCCTCCCTCCAGCTCTGCTTAGGAAGAACAGAGTATTTTGTGGGTCCCTCTCTCTCATATGAAGGGAAAGGGTTCCCGTGTCTGGCTGTAGAGGAGTTATCATTCTCCTTTTCCTTCTGTCCCAGAAGCATGAGAATAGATGTAACAAGACTTGTTGTGGAGTGAAGAGTGTGCTTAAATAGTAGGGCTCTTTTGTCAAGTACAAAGCAACTGCAGCTTAGGTATACTTCAGTTTGCCTTTTTTAGGTGGAATTAACGGAGTTCGTGTGCACTCCCTCAGTCTATTTCTGGGCTTTGTTAGTTTATGTAACAAATCTTTCACATCAGTTTGGGTCCAGATTCCATAAGAGTATTCTGAGCAGATTTGAAGTTTAGGTGATGGTCACAAGGAAACAGAAGTAAATATACAGCCAGGAGTGAGCCAGCGGCAGAGGAATGGACTGGATGCCTTTGCTAATGACAGGATCTGCAATTTTATCTGACTTGACTGTTCAGGAGAGAGTGATGGGAGCGTTTGAGAGCTACCCACTCAGTATGCCAGTATGTAGACACCTCACCTTTGTTTTTCTGAGCTAGAGCTCTGTCATCTGATAACACCTAAAAATTATAAAATAAAATGAACCAAGAGGCAGATATAAAACCTCACAGCAGCACTGAACTTTGCACAGTTTAATTAAAATGCCTAATTGGATTAGCAAACAATAATTTGGATTATTAGATTTGCTATACAACAGTTTTCAAATGCATAATAAATCTCAACAAGTGCAAGTTCTCTCTGTTAAGTGGGGCAGCAGTTGAAGTCCACTTATTGTTCCAAAATATAGCTTGGAAACAAGTTTCTGAAATCTTTATTAAAAACAAACAAACAAAAATGGGGAGCAGGGTGTCCCATCCCTGAAAGTGTTCAAGGCCAGGTTGGATGGGGCTTTGAGCCACCACTGTTGTAGTGGAAGGTGTCCCTGCCATGGCATGGGGATTGATCTGGATCATCTTTAAGGTGCCTTCCAGGTTTGAAAAAAAACCAAACCAAACCAAAACTTCCTATTCACTTGATAGGAACTTTTTTGGCAAAGTTCCAGGATTGTCAATAGCATCAACAAATTTCTTAAGCCTGACCTATAGCTCATATCAGCAGCTTGATTTTTCAGGTTGGACTAAGCAACTCTGCTTTGAAAATACATGTCCATATGTGCCATGTCAGGTATCTAAACTGAACAACAACATCAAACATTTAAAATCATTAGTCTTGGTCTGTGGTCATTGCTCTGAACTCTGTGTCTGATACTCTAAACAATCTAAATAATAAAAAAGATGTTTTGCTAATGCTTAAATTTGAGAATACCTGGGAGCCAAGGCATCCATAGTAGAACTAGCAAACAAACAGCATGGGTTCTGCTAGGTTAGTGGCTGCTGATCTTTCCAGACAATAATCTTCCATATCTGACAAAAGACAAACCGATTTAGATGTTTGACATTTTGCAAACATGGTTAAATTGTAAAGAATGGAAACACAGTGAGGAAGTCTGGCACTCATCAGAACACAAAACTCCAAAGCCAATCAGATGTCTGATTCCTAAAGAAATGCCTAGGAATTGGAAATGCTATAAGTGAATTTTCACTGTAGAAGCTTAATGGAAATGTCGCCGAAATATGAATCCCAGTAATTATTTGTAGCTCTGGACAAGTGTCATTGTTCGTGACCAGCAGTGTGAAAGTAACATAAAGTGAATATGTGGAATTCTGTCTAAAACAAACAGCTCGACCTTATTTGCTCAGCTAGTGAGGAGCATTGTTTCTGTGAATACCAGCCATAATAGAAGTCTGAGCACAACATTTCAATAATAGCTTAAATAATCTTTGATCAAAGAGCAACAGGGTGGTACCAAGAGCCAGACAGATTAAATCTTTCTCAGAGAATATGGGTCCCAGCCCTCACCACTGCTCCAGATGAATTGAGTGGAGGGACTGGTCTTTTCTCATGCAAGCAGGCAGCATGTGAGCAGGGAGGGAGCAGAGCAGGGACACGTTTCTTGGGCAAGGCTGTGGTGATGTCCACTTCTACAGGTGTAGAAGAAGGACAATGAAAGATCCCCACAGAGGGGCACATTGTCCCCACACTGTCCCTTTGACTGCCTGACTCCTTCTGTCTGAGGGACCAGAGACACTGCTTGGGTCCCAGTTCTGCCTGTCATGGTGCTGCCTTTCTCCAGCCCCTTGCTCAATTTTCAGAGTGGCTCACAGCAGTTAATTCTTTCCTGGCTCAGGAAGTAGCAAAGGAACTGAAAGAAAGATGCAAGGATGGCCGTCATCACCTGCTGTTTGCTGTAAGGTGCAAAATGAATGCCATGTCCAGATGGACATATACCTGTGAGGCACTGTGTTTGCATGGATTTGTGTGATAGTCGCCCCTCTGCTGAGTGCTGCCAGATACCCAAAGCCTTGCTGCCTGGCTATCCAGCATAGAGAAAATAGTGACATGAAGTCTGAGTGCATGTGAAGAGTTGGATACAGCAGGCAGGGCAATCCCTTCCATCCCCCTGCAGCATACTGTGGAGACGCTGCTTGCTTCCCTGCAAGAAACCCTGCCTCAGCCACCTTATGCAAGTTATAGCCCATGGCAGAGGAGAGTCTGTGGCTGTGTGATGGCAGCAAAATAGAGCAACTGCATCACAAAACTCCTGTTCACACGCTAAAGAAAAGGCATTTGGATGCAATGCTCTCACCTTATAATACCTGCTATTGCAATATAGAAATTCTTTGGTTTCCTGCTTGTAATCTATATATACCTGTGGCTTTTCCTGTGCATAGAAAGAGAGGATTAGAAAGGATATTGTGCATTCAGTCAGGTATTGCAGACTATCCTACCATCTGGATTTGTACTCCATTTTAAGGCGGAGCTTGGTAAATCAAAGTTGTTTGCTGTCTGCAAAATAAAGAAAAAGAAGGTGGGAAGTGAATGTAAGAGGGGTTTTCATCAATGCCTCTAATTATCTGAAAGGAGGGTGCAAGGGGAATGGATCAAGGCTCTTCTCAGTGGTGCTGGGCAATAGGAGAGGAGGTAACAGGCAGAAACTGGAAAAGAGGAAGTTCCACCTGAACATGAGGAAGAACCTCTTTCCTGTGTGGGTGATCAAGCACTGGAGCAGGTTGTCCAGAGAGGCTGTGGAGTTTCCCTCATGAGATACTCAAAACTACCTGGACACAATCCTGTGCCATGTGCTCTGGGATGACCCTGCTTGAGCAGGGAGGTTCGACCAGATGACCACTGTGGTCCCTGCAACCTGACCCATTCTGTCACTCTCTGTAAGTGCTGCACACCAGTCTGCTTAGGAAGAGGCACTCCCAAAATGAATCCTGCCTGTCCAAGACTCAAGCCCTGCAATGCTTATCTTTGAAGGGGTGCAGAATAGCAATCTCCGGTGTGTACATACAGATTCTGAGTTATTCAGGCAAGTCTGGCAGCACCACATCAGCCAGCTTAACTAAATAATGTACTTGTTCTTAGTGCTTTCCCTCATTACAGCATTTTACAAAACCTACCTTAATTAAAGTTCACAGCAGTCCTGTGAGTTAGCAAAATGTCATTATCCCAATTTTACAGATGAAAAAATTGCAACAGAGGGGTGAAATGCTGTGCTTGAAGGCACAGAAGGAGACAGTTTTAGGGGCAGGATTAGCCATTGGGAACTCTTGGCTCTGTGCAGCATAGCCAGCCTCCGAGGGCACTGAGTGGGCTCTCAGAGATGCTGAAAACACTGCTCTCCCCCTAGGGCTCCTTTGCAATCTCTGTGTACTGTCTGTAACGTGACAAAGGAGCCTGGTCTGGGATCTGGGTGCTGACATTTCCTGTTATCCCATACTTGCCTTGCAGATCTAGGCCATGACAGGCATGTGCTAAGGAGAAGGAGAAAATCAGCAACATGACCTTTCTTGGGCTATTGTGGAGTCTCACAGAGCTGCTCTGTGAACAAAGAAGGGCCACAAACAACTCAGAGCAGTCTGAGGCTGGGCCAAGCCACAGCAGGCACTGTACCACCTTTGACCGCTGCTAGATTCCAGAGGGCTCAGGACTTAATCCCCAAACTGTGCTGCCTTGCTGAGCCAAAAACATAATGGTGACCACAAACATATCAAGGATGTCTACTAACAAGCTGTGGCAAACACGGATCCAAATCGTGCGACATTTGCAACCCCTCTGGAGTGGTGCAGGGGGCAAACTTCTACTCTGAGTGATGCAGCAGACATGTGAAGCTGGGTCTCCCACCTTTTGAGCCACCACCTTAGCCAGAAGGCTCATATGTGTGCAGCTGACACTTCTACACCTTCAATTTTCATGTAAATATTCAGAAGGCTTTATTTTTCCTAATAAGAAAGGAAAACCCCATTCTACGTATTAAAAAAATACTTCACTACAAAGCAGAATCATCACCTGCTGCTCAGCTGAACATAAAGCATTTGGGTCAAAAACCACTTCAGGATGTCTCTAGTCCCACTTCCTGCTCAAAGAATGGTCAGCTCTGAAATCAGACTAGGGTACTCAGTGTTTTCTCCAATTGTGTCTTGAAAATCTCCAAGGATGGAGATTGCACAACAACCCTGGGCAACCTGCTCTAATGCCTAATTTTCCTCATGATGATTTGTTTTTCCTTATATCCTGCTGGAACCAGTTGGACTGGTGTCCTAGAAAGTAGTGTGTTGTTTCACATGTGGCTACTTCCAGAATTTTTTGCTTTATTTAAAACTCCACTTCAAAGAAATTAGAATAAAGTAAAATAAAATAAAATAATAACAACAATAATGAAAGAGACCATGGAAACTTTTCAGTATGGATTTTAGTCCGGTAGCACTCTGTCAAGATCTCAAGCTGAAGGCTCATGATTACATCAGAAAAATAATAA
>VZTJ01002382.1:890544-984029 GCA_013397795.1 Orthonyx spaldingii | reverse complement strand
TTTTTTTTTTTTGTGACAGAATGTAGCAACTTTTTGAAACCTCCAGTATTATTTCATTTCCCCTCCTTGTTTTTATGAGACACTGCTTTCATGTCCCTGTAATGGAGCAAAGATCAGAGGTCTCTAAAGTTCTCAAGTCTGCATCACGTCTTAATACCCTAAGGCATAGGTAACATGATTGTGATTTACTGCTGAAATTCACCTATTATATTCATGTTACATCAGTAATATTAGTCACCTGTTACTTTCTTGAAATTCTTTTATAGAAACATAATAAATTTTCTTGTGAAGTTATTTCTATATTTACCTCCCTGACTTGGGGCGGGGAGGGGGGGAGAAAAACACATAGTGCAGGATCTAAACTTCACCTGAATCACTTCTCAGTAATTATACATACACCAAAGCCAGGAACTGTGTGTGCCATGCAAATGAGAGAGGTAACATGGATCTTGTTTGGCTCTGTTGTGACAAACCTCACCATAATCCTGTGTTGGAGTAACCCTAACATTTATCTGCTTGTGCCTGTAACTGTGTATGGCACAGCTGTGAAATACTCTGCTGTGTTCACTTTGTTCAGTGTGCAGGAGTTACTGCACCCACCTGCTAGACAACCTTCCTTACTCCATGGATATGTTCCTTTGTCTGGCAAGCAACAGAAAAGTAGCATGGAGTCTCCCAGAGATCGATGGACAAGAGAGTGAGGAGTTGGGTGTAACTGATACGGGGGTGTGCCAAAAGTGATGACAGGCTATTCTGCCACTGGTATCTCCTGGGCGGAAGTTAATTGAAAGGATCTTTCCCACGGAATGAAATACAGACGGATACTATGCTAAAGCTGTAGTGGTTCAGTCTTCAGACACTGCCATTTGCTCATGCATATTGAGGTCCATGCCTCCTACACCTCAGACTGCAAATGAGAGCGTAGTAATCAGTGGCCACATTTCCTGGTGAGCGCTGAAATCCCACTGTGAGTCATCCAGGACCTTGCTCTGCTTACTCCTCCCTCGTGAGTTCCTTGTTGCTGTCACTGTCTTTCCCCTCCCTCTCAGGTTTCATCTGATCTGCACTGCATCAGCAGGAGGAAAGCACACGGGGCAGCCAGCTCTGCCAGGCTGGAAGGGAGAAATGAAGTAGGGAAGGCTGCTCAGTCCAATGGACTGATATCCCTGAGAAGCAAAGGGAGTCATAGTCAGGAACTGTGGCTCAGTGGTTAATGCAGAGCAGTTGTCATGACTTGTTCTGCAGAATACTGACTTTTGTAACTTTCACTGTTCCTTTCCGCCACCCCCCTCTTTTTTTTTTCCCCCGCTATTTTCACTATTTCTTCACCTTGTTGGGGATCAGAGAGACAAAGCCAGGAGCTGGCTTAGGCACTGCTTAGACCATAGGTGCCACAGTGATGCTGCCAAAGGGGCTGGCTGATTGGAGAGGTGAATTTGCACTGACGTCCCTGCTGCCAAGGGAGGCCTGGGAGAGAGCTCAAGCCTAACTCAGGTTTACTTATGCGACCTGCAGTGGCTACAGTGTAGACATATGGTCTGTTTTACTCGAGGCCAAAAAGTGACATTTATTTATAACTCAGTCTTAGGCATGGGACTGCACTCCTTTATTTCTCACCAAGATGAGTAAGATGCAATAAGAAGGTCTTAGTCTCATCCTCTTTTTCCTCCCCTCCTTCACCAAAAGGAAGATTTTGGTTGGTTTCTGCTATCCTTGTTTTAAACAATCATGTGGTTTCAACATGAAAGGGTCTGATGTGAAAAATACCTGTCTATACTTTGACAGAAGTTAACAAATAACTCAGTAAGATGAAGTCCCTGCATTTGTAAACACATCCTTGTTTAGTGTTCATAGTTCTGCAGTGAACCAGCCGTATAACCACTAGTATTTTGCTGAAATTTAATATAGAAATTCTTACCTGGTTTTGTGCCCTCTTTGGACAAAATGGTCAAGGGGAGCCCATGTCCTTTAAAAAGCAGGCCTTTTATATTTAGGAATGACATCCTGGTAAATGGGACTTGCAATTCTATCATTTTGTTACATTTCTAGAGTGCAGTGAAATTTTATTAAGTACTGAGAAGACAATAAATCAATAGAGTATTGTGGAGTTTCACCTAAATTTAGCTGTAAGGATCTTATTTGTGCTAGAAGCTTCGTCCTGCTGTCCCTGGCATCTTATTGCAGAGCCCAAAATGCACTGAAAGCACAGAAATAACTTCACTAAAGCTGATAAAAGGGACAGGGTGACACATTGATAGAAACCCCAAAGTCTGCAACCCTGAAGAGGTGGGAACAGTGCACACAGCGACTTGTGAGGAATGCTGTGCCAGAGCTCCTGGTGATACGTGTAGTCTCAGAGGAAGAGTTGAATTTTCTCTCTCCTGCATCAAGAGTAGCTAGGAAGCAGCACCAAACACACTGATGGCTGTCACCCACAGAGGAGCACAGGGCTTTCCCCAAACAGAACTCAAAATGAATTTTTGCTGAGTTAATATATGTTGTGCCTGAGGTCAGGTTTTAACTTCTGAGTGGATCCTGGCTCTGTGAGCAGACTCCTTGAAGTCAGTGGGAGTCCACGTAATGTGTTATCCACCACAAATAAACGCATCACAACACGTTTCGAATAATATCCAAGGGCCCAAATCTAAAAACCACATCTGCAGCTGCTAGAAATGGCATCAGAAGAGAACTTTCCCTTATTTCAATAAAATCACCTGCAAGGATAAAATTGCCCACATCCATAAATTGGATCAACACCCTGAAGCATATTTTTCCTGGAGCCAGGATGGAGTATCTGCATTTTTGTGAGCATAACTGAATATTCTGCATGTGCTAAAATCACAGTAATAGACCCAATTTCTTGAATCTGGAAGAAGGTCCACATGCCTGCTTTCATGCTCTGCCCTACTTTCATAGACCAAATACCTGCTGTAGGAAAAATACACAAAAGAAACAGGAAAACCCCTGTACCTTCTGCTTGGGGTAAGGCTAGACATGTTCCAGTTCCCAGAGGTTTGTTCCATAACCAGTAATGAAGTGCACTCTTAGTCCATAAGATGTATATTGAAAGAAAGCAGATTATACAGTAGCATATCTTGTCTCTCCACAAAAACTATGGCATTTTTACATGTTATAGTGGACACAGAAGGGTTTGAGCCTTACTACTATTTCATTAAAATTATGATTTGGATTATACATTATTTTCATATCTGTGGTGAAATATTTTTGGTTAGGAAAGAAGCCTCATGTAAGAAAGTGCTTATACCTGTACCTCCAGACTACTGGGGCACATAGGATATATTAGGCACTTTTGGTCACTGAAGTTATAGATTCTCTTCCTCAGTGTGAGGAAAGAGTGCATGGGGAGTCAGTTATCAACATAGGTATCTATCACAAAACAACCTCTGTGACACTATAATAGTTGTTCCAAAAAATGAAGTCTGAGAAAGGTGATTTCTGTCTCTTCCCTTTCCATGTCCCAAAATTGCCATCTATTTCATTCATACCTATTTGAAGGCAGGAGGTAACATCTGCCTTTGATCTTTAACAGCAAAACTCAGAAACAAATGGCATGGTATACGGGACATTTTTGATAGATACTTGGTGTTTCCCCAAATAGGTGCAGAATGAAGAAGCAGAGGTCAAGAATGAACACATGGTCTAGAAACCCTGTCTTCTGAGAGCAGTGCATAATTTGCATTAATTATGTCTATAGCCATGACATCTGACACCAGTCTAGGCTTCTCTAGGCAAAGGAGAGATGCCATATTTGTAAAAAGAGTATTGCTTTGTCTGCCAGTGAATTGGACTTTTTGTATTTGAGCTGAGAGCTTTTTGATCAGGTGTCCAATAGCCATGTTTTTCACAGCAAAGTTTCTCTGTTTAAAGGCTTTAGCGTTGCATGAGAGCATTCTGCAACCTAGAAGTGATTATATGTTTGATGGTATTCAAACGATGTTTGAAATGCTGAGGTGCATTTTGATATGCAAGATTTGCGAGTTGTGGTTAGTTATACGTACCAAAAATAGTTTTTTAAGAATGTTCAGCCAAGCGGTTTGCTTTTATACAAGAATATACACAGAGACCAAACCAAGAAAATTTTAGATTTAGTCAGGATGTTATTGCTTAAATATCAATCAAAATTTTCATATAATTGCAATGTGAACTGAAGAAGAATACTTGAAGTTATTTTTCTCTGCAGCAGTTTTCTTGGTTAGCAGTTCTTTGAAATGTTTCCTTTTCCCCATGAATAACTGTGAACTCCTGCAAGATAGCTGCCTTGTTATACTGGCAAGTGTACTCCAAGACATCTGCAGTAGCCCAAAACACAGAACTGCTTGGGACTTTCTGACCTGAGGCAAAACAAATGTAGCAATCATTTACCTGCTTCACTGCAAGTTTTATCAGAAAAATACAAACTATTATATGTATGTAAGATGTACTATATAATTAAACATACTGTTTCTAATATTGAGAGTAAATTCTAGATTCTGTATAAAATAAAACATATATAGACAATTGAATCCACCTTCTGCTGACCTCCTGAAAGGGGAGACTGTTGTGACACACAGAAACTTCAGGAATCCTCTATTCTTTAGTAATCTATTTTCTAAACATTTGAGTGACTATTTCCACAGAGGTTCTTAGGCTAAAAGTGACTAAAATGTAACCATTTTTACTACTACCCGGAATAGCATAATTATTCCCCATCAATTTCATATACTCATGAATATGCATGCACTACTACTTTCTTCGCAAAATGGGAGAAATGTGAGAAAACTAACTTATGGCTTCAGAATATGTTAAATATTTCACTTGCAGGAATCCATGAAGACCGATTTTTTTCCCCCCTGGATTCTACTGACAGCAGGAATTGATTTGCTGCACTCTCCTCAGAGAAAAGGTGCTTGGCACAGCTGCAAAGAGGTCCTGCCTAATATTCTTGCCTACACAGATAATGCATACGTGAGTGCATACACATGCTGAAGTACCATTGCTTGGAAAAGCTGCTGGAGGCATATTCAGCATTTAACTTGGGCCAAGCTGACCCAGTGCTGAGAATAGCTGCTGGAGATGTGAGGAAGTGAAAAAGAGTCCCACCGAGAATAGCAAAACCACCACAGCACCATCTACCAATTAGTCCTCCTTGCTTATGCACACTAAAGAGGCCTTGACAATCCTTCACACCATCGTATCAGTGAGCATCAAAATAGGTGCAAGCTGGTGCTTTGAAGAGTCACAGAATAGTAGCATCATAGAATTATAGAATAGTTTAGGTTGGAAGAGACCTTTAGAAGTCACCTAGTCCAACCCCCCTTCAATGAGCAGGGACGCTTTCAAATCAGGTCGCTCAGAGCCTGGTACAACCTGGCCTTAAATGTTTCCAGAGGTGGGATATCTACCACCTCTCTGGGCAACCTGTTCCAGTGTTTCACCACCATCGTTGCAAAAAACATCTTCCTTATATAAGAATATATTCGTACTTCTTTCCATCCACCAGGTTTCTGCTCAGCTCCCCACCCCCAGGAGACGTCTGCTAGCGAGAGAGAAACTTGTGCCACCGCTGTGGGAACTGAGAAACAGGCTACTGCCAGTCCCAGCAGGACCAGCCTACTAACCAGCCCATTTTCAGTGCTGCTGCTGACATTGGGACAGGCAGAAGGGTTTTTGTGAAGCACTGTCAGTGCTGACTGCCTCACTTGTTTAAAAACGAGCCTGCAAAATTTATTAGATGGAGCCATCTGCTTCTCAGTCATTCTCCTACACTACCTCTGACAGTGACTGACAGGAGAGAAACAATGAATTTACAGCAGTGGGTGAAAATCAATTGCATTTCTGAGCCCTCTTCCAGAGCTGCTTGGAGCCCTTACAGTTCAACCTGGAGTACCTAGTAGCACATCTCTTGAACTTTTAGGATGTAGAGTTAGTATTCTCAGTCCTTTTGCTTTGCTCCTTGCAAAAGCCAATGAAGACCCTGCAAAGGAGTTGAATGTTTGCAATCATTATTGTTAACTGAGCTAGGAAAGGGGGAACTTCACAGCCCCGGGTTTTCAAAATCATTTGGATTTTATTGAGATATCACTTCTGATTTCCATAGTCCAATAGGTTTGAATAGTTTAATAGTCAGTAGGTTTTAATATGGCTGTGAGTGCATGTTCTTTGAACAAGGAGTTTTCATAACTGATTCCAGTCTCTGGAACACGAACTTTTTTGTCACAAGTACATAATCTTCATTGCAAAATGAGTTGTGGTTGTGTATGTTTCATTTGACTATGTTTATTCCACTTCTAATGAAAACTGAAAGCATTGTGGGTTGGTTTTTTCCTGATATTTATTTGATGTGAAAATCAGGTGCAAAAAATAATTAAGTTTTGACAAAACAAGAGAAGAAACTGCTTTGATTCACTTGTATTGCAAAGAAATATATTAGTTCTGCTCCTTCCACTCCAGACCTAAAAAAGAAACCATATGTCCCAAACTTTGGCTACTTTTCAAATTATACTGGTTGATCTAACTAGCAATACTACTTTTGCCTGCAAACCTCAGATGACAAAAATATGGACTGTCTTGAAGTTGATCAGTGACTTAAGGCAGCAGCATAGCTGATTTGTTTCAGCCACTCAATCAGATAAAAGAAACAAGTGAAATAAGTTGCTGCCATTTCTAAAAGCTGATTCACAGGTCCTCAGGAATTAGTTGGTTACCTGCTGCATAAGCTGTGTATGTTCTTGGTCGGGTTCGTGAAGGAAGCCATCCACGAGCAAAGAGGAGCACCAGCAGCAGCTCAGCAGGGAGAGGAGCCCTTGGGCCAGCTGCTGCATAAGGCAGAACGCAGGTGCCTGCTCTTGCAGTGCACGCTCGGTGGCAGACACCAGGCCTGCTAAATTGGATCTGCTTCTCGTTAGCCTGCACGCCTTTGCCAGGGGCAAGTCTTTACCCCAGGCTAGCTGCATGCATGGGCCTCCCCTTCTCCCAGAAAACAGCGCCCTCCCAGCTTCCTGCTGGCCAAGCAGCCACCACTGACTGGCTGGCTGGCTGGCTAAGGTGAAAAGTCCTGAGACAGTGATGTCTTCTCCTTCAGCAGGGTACATCCTATTGCATGGCTCATGGGCTCTTTCTGTGTAGTGCCTTGCTGGTGCTGCTGGCAGGGCCACCCACTCACAGCTGTGCTCACCACAGGCTGGAAAATAGACAGCACAAGTGGGCCAAAACCAGGCAGCATCCTGTCTCTGTTGGCTGCCACCCCCATGGACTCAGGATCCATGACCAGTGCTTGTCACTGTGTGGTCAGCTGCTCTTCTCTACTTTAGGATCCTCTCTGAGTGGCAGCTGTGCTCAGTCACATTGAAGAAAGCCCAAGCCCCAGGCAGGGTAGTGCCCAGGTTGACTTGGTGACCTGTGCTGGAGCTGCAGGGTGTCAGAGGAGTCAGCAAGCCAACACAGAAGCTTGCAAGAAGCCCAAAGAAAATATTGAGGATAGGTTGTCCCTTAAGCATGTCTATCTCAGGGCAGAGCACCAAGAGCCACTTCTCTCTTAAAAATGTGCAAGTCTTTACTGTCACCTGGAGACTGATGCTTAAAATTCTTGTGTTTTCCTCCCTTTGGTATTTTTGAAGTATTTTGGTGCTATATGTCAGTAGCCAGCTCACCATACAGGTGACAAAAGGCTGCTCCCTGCTCAAGACAACTTAGGCCACTGTCTCTCACATCCGCAGGCTGTAACACATGGAGAGATGGAACTTGGGGCACTCACGCTTCTCCTGGAGGAGCTGTCCATCTTTTCACGGCATTGCTGAGCACCAGCTGGAAGAGAGAAGAGATCACAGGTAGCTCAGGGCCAGTTTGGTCACAGCATTCCCCTGGGGGGAGGGGATGGGCTGCACTCCAGGCCGTTCCTCTTGAGCACAACTCAGATCCCGCCTCCCTGTGCACCAGCTCACCAGCTGTAACCGAGGCTGTACAGAGGCAAGTTCAATCTTGTGCTCTTTCTCACCCTCAGTAAACATTTATTTATCCCATGCAAAGGGGAACAGCATAAATAGGGCCCTGTGCTTGCCTGGAGAACGGTGGTTGCAGACATCCAGCTCTCGTGGCACATTCCTGGGCAGGAGTTGGATGTTGCACTTGGATCAGGCTCTGCTGGTGGGACAGGCAGAGGAGCACCTGGCCTGAGACTCTTCAAGGGAGGGAGATGTGCGATAAGAGACTGGTGCGTGTGCTGCTCAGCATCATCAAGGCAGGATCATGTCAGGGCATGCTGAGAAGCAGAATGTGACAACCCTGAAAAATGCAAGTTTGGGAAATACCGACGTATTCAAAATGAAGTTGCTACGTCAGTTTTGGGAGAAAGGAAAGCCACAGAAACAGTTCATCTATTGTTTGTGAGCAGTTTGTGGTATCAAGAAATACTAAGTAGATACAGTGATACCAAGAAGTATTTGAGCATTATTAGATTAAATGTAAGAAACATACTGTTGTACTGAGCCATGTGACTGGGCGATGATTATCTTCCTAAACCTACAAGACACAAATGAGTGATTTATAAAAGAAAGGGGAGAAAGTGTCATGCAAGAGGGGAGAAAAATGTCATGTTATCTGTTGGAATTGCTGCAACGTGATGAAAGTGATTTGCAGAAATACGCACAACTCACCAAGAAATACTGCATGTGTCTCATCCCATCCGTAGGAGAAGAAAGCTGGCATGTGTAGAGCTTCTTGATGAAAGTACTGAGCACATCCTCCTCCTTCTCCTGCCTTGCCTGGTGGCATAGCAAAGTACTTTTAGCTTTCACTGAAATCAAGAGCTGGGGTCATTTGACATCTACTTGAAACGTTTTGCATCTTGCAAAATAAGGTACTGTGAGGCTCTGGGTTTGGGTTCTTTACCCCCATGCTGTGCCAGGTACCTGCTAAGAGCAAGTGCTAGAAAGCAGAAGCAGAGGTATTTTCTGGTATACTGTGGCTGAGCTCTAGCTCCAGCAATCTGTGTTTTCTTTTTATAACAGCACCTCTCGCTGTGGTATCTTAGCACTTACTAAGAGGTAATCTCAGAGAGTAAATACATGTCCACTCCTCTGAGTTGCCTAGATTGGAATTTGTCCTTTAATTCCATGTTCTGGTGGGATTGCTTATGTAACAGATTTTTTTTTTCTTCCTTAAACTAAGGTTATAATTCCATGGTATGTAGAATTAAGCAAACATTTCATATCATAAAACTACAGCCTGTGGGTGTATTGGGCTTTGGGCCAGCATCTCTGAACAGACAAATGTTTTTTGTCATTTTGAGGAGTTAGGAAATCAGACAGATCACACAGAGATGAGAAATAGTAAATGTGTTTAATTAAAAATTATTTTGTCAAGCTGGTTTCAACAAAAATATTGAACACTGGAAATGTCGTAACACCTTCTTCAGCATTGCAAATGTAGGCCAGCAGGCCTGTTTTAAAGGAGTAAGGGGGAGGAATAGAAACAAAAGTGGATGAAAAGCTTCCAAAAAATCCCAAAAGTGTCTCTATTTCTTAGGGAAACAATCAGTTTAACACACAGGTTGATGGAGAGGGTGATACACTTTCTGTTCCGAAAAAGGACTTTGCAGGCACAGTTTGAATGGCTGCATGATGGATATATGCATAAAGTCATTTTGGTGTCCTGTGCTAGGGTGGCTTTCCAGAGAGCAGTGGAAACCACCCATGAGCCAAGCTGGTGAGCTGCCCTCTCTGATTCTTCACTGATATGCTCATTAGACCAACTGGAAAGGTTGATACTTGTAGGGTGTGTCCTCTTTCTGTAGATCGGGGCAGCATCTGTGGAGTCTGGCTGGAAGCAGCTCACAATTTAAACAGGGACATCCCACCAAACCCCGGCAGGGTAGTTTCTTCTAGTACCTCTACTCTATCTGTTTTCTCTTACCTTGTGCGTGAAGGATGAAATTATCTTAAACCAGTTGATTCCACTGGCAGAAACACTGTTCTGGCCAGCCTCACCACTAGAAAAGTCAAATCTTTGGCTCACGGTGGAGGTGCTCTGTGACTTTATCTCCTTGATGGCTCCAAGACCAGCTGTCCCATTCACCTTGGATGAGCTGTGACTAAGGCTGATGGAACAGCTGGCATAGGGACCCAGCACCACATCCTAGAAATAACCAAGCCAAAGCAACACATGAGCCGATTTTGAGTGGTGTGAAGCAGGGCCAACACTGCCTTTCAAAGATGAGAGGGGTGATTAATTAGCTGCCCAGGAAGCATTGTTTTCCTCTGTAAAGTAGTCTCTCCTTTGGAGCTGGGAGACACACTGGTCATGCTGCTTAATCACTCATTTGGGACGCCAAGGTACAGGATCATCACAACCCTGGGAAGAATTAGGGCTTGGGAGGGTAATGCCAGATTCCTGTACTGTCATCCCAGCTCTGGGCAGGTTTGCTGTGGGGCCACAAGCTTGTCGTTTCTGTCTTTCTACCTTCATTTGCCCACCTGAGTGAATTCAAAGATGGATTTTGTGGATTAGTTGTTTAATAAATTCTATTGTGCTTTGCGTATGCAGCACATGATTTAAGTATCCCCATGGCAGTTCAATGAAAGCCCAGGAGCAGTTGTATAACATGAGGTAAGCACATATATTTTGGCAGCCCCAGTTTTGCAGATGCATCTGGTTGCAAACAGAATTTAATGTGACTTCAAATAAACCATGTGAAAACGAGCTCTTCCATTTGTCTGGATTAGCATAAGCCCCTCCTCCCCCATCTCATTTCCCGCATGTTTAAACTACAAATGCAGCTGAATTTGAATGTAATCCTCATGTCTTTACCAACTCATCTTCACTGACAAAAGCGCATCATTAAGAAATAGTAGTGTAAGGGCAGAGGGGGGGATGTACTAGCCCCCTGTTTCTAAATGTGATAAAAGCAACCCATCCAAAACTGTGTTAGTGAGTAAAATTTATCCCCTAAGCAAAACAAAATTGGTATCACAGACCATACAGACACACACAAAAAAAATTTAGCTTCAGGATTACCAAAGCATTTCTGTAAATTTGGGATGCCTTTCTCAGTTCATAAACACATATTACATGTAAGCAGACACAGTGCCTGGAGAAAATGTGCAGTTTAACCTGTTATTGATTATTTTTACAACCTTCAGAAGCAGTCACATTGTATTTCAGGGCAGAAATGGGAAAGCTGAAGGTGCAGTGGGGAGCATACCCTGGGGAGCTGCCAGTTCTGCCTGTGAAGTAACAAGGAGTTGATCCAAGCCTGGTGGACCTGGGGGAGGCAAGTGATCATAACCTCATACCCTGACCAGGGCAGCAGTGTGCAGTCAAAGAGTGTATGTTTGTTTTGGGGATGTGGGTTTTTGGGGTTGGTACAAGATAAGCTGCTGCAGGAGACATTTCTTTAGACAAGGATGAATGTCTAGGACCTGAAGCAACTCATCACCTGGAAGTTGTAGAGAGATCCCTGAAGACTGATCCAGCTGTAGCTTGCTTTGTCCTGGCGAAGTCTGGAACTGTGGGAACTACAGCCAAATGTACCACCAGCCAGACCTGAAAGTGGCACAAGTGACTGCAGTGTGGAAAACTAAAAATCACTTTTCAGGAAGACTTCTTACCAGAAGGCAATTATAAATGCTAAGATATTTTGAAAACCCCTCTTCCAATTTAGATACTCCCATCTGTTATTGCCTGCCCTGCCTTTAAGAAGATAGTGACCACTGAAAGAGATGGTTACTGAAGGCACAGAAACATGTAGCTTGATCATACCCACTGCCACAATAAATGCAGAGAGAAGTGAGACATCAGGGTTGGCTTGGTGCAGCTCTTGTACTGTGGCAAGAGGAAATACACAGGGAAACTTGTGGCACGTACACATTGTCAGAGACATCAGAGTGGCCATACTGAGTCAGACTAGTTGTCAATTTGACCCAGTATTGAGTCTCTGACCACAGTCATAGCGGACACACAAGCAAGAGTGCAAGAACAGGTTAGGTCTGTTTTCCCAGAATAATCTCCCAATCTTTTAAAATTTGCAGCTCCTGATCCAGAAGGGTTATTCTGGTATTTAGAAGCTGTAGTGGATGTTTGTGAATTCACCCAGTTGGTTTTGGCCCAAAGTGAATGCTTACCCTGTCTCTGTGAAGAACTGTTTCCTTTTACCAATTCTGCCCTAGCCACTCTCTGGTGTCACTGCATCCTGATAAGACATCAAACTCATGTGGGACAGTCAACAGTCGCTCAACAGTCAACAACTCATGTGGGACAATCAACAGTCACTCTTTACCCACCTTTCCATGATGCTTGGTAGGCCTAGAGCACATCAGTCCCTGGACATGTCCTTTCCTGGGCTGGAGAGTTCTGGTCTCTGTGGCTGCTCCTGGTGTCAAAGCCACACCTCTGAATATGCTGGTTAACCCATCTCTGAATCTTTTCCCATTCTCTTATTTTTGGGATGAGGACAGATGTGCCCTTTGTGGAGCGATACCTCATTTATGAAGTGCCAGCACTATCTCTGTTGCTGTGAGACCAGTCTTTTATCCAGTATTAGTCACGCTTCTGAAGATGCCCATCACCTCTGCAGCTGAGAACCAGAGCATAGCTGGGCTACAGGGCACTCATCAGCCCCCAGCAGGGATTTTGGCAGGGAGAGACAGTTGTGCCACCCCTGCTCTTCCTGGTTCTGGAGCTGATTGCAGGAGCAGATCCATGCAAAACTGGGCAAGCTGGCGACAGGGAGAGAATTCAGAAAGGAAGGTGCTTGAAGGATAAACACTTCTGAGATCACCAGCCTCTTCCTCACAAGTTTAATACTTGATGGCATAACAATAATCCTTTTTCCCCCAGCACGCCAGTCCTGTGAAATGAATGTCATCCTTTTCATGTTGCCCAGACTCACAACTATGAGCTTTGCTCTTACAGGCTGCTCAGCCTAATTGCAATGCCATGCTGGGAGCTTACAGCCAGTTTCACGGCTTTGCTTCACATCATCTCACCCAGAACTTTTCCAGCCTTGTTACTTTCTGAACACCTCCAGGCCCATCAAACAGCTACATGTGTTTCTTCATTTCTTCTGGGTGTATTACCTTGTATTGTTCTGTTGGATTTTATTGCTATATCCTCCAGATAAGGCTGCTGCCTCTATGATAGACTCTTTGCCACCTACTATGAGATTAGCTGCAAATTTAATTTGAGAGCTGTTCATCTCCTCTTGATACCTACCATTAGCGACAATAAAAGTAGAAATCACAACTGAGATTCCCAGAACCCTTCGGGTACCTGTCCTTATTGCAGTATACAGTTGTTGATTGTTCAGTTTTATCTATTTACAGTCCTTCAAGTAGTGTTTGGTATACAGAGCAGCTCTCTGACATGCTATTAATCACCTTCTTTGAAATGACTGTAGAGAAGATATTGGGCCATGAGCCAGCAGTTTTGGGATCATGTTAACGGTTTGCTGTCGTATTTCAATCACTTGCACTGTGCAAAATAACCCAAGATGTCCCTCCCTCAGGGTATTAAGTAAAGATTGCAGCCCTTGTGATAAGGGAAGATTCTGACAAGCATTAATCTGAAGGGAGCAATTTGGTGGGAAATGAAGGGCAAGAGCATCTCCAAATGGCCTTTTCCTGCACAGGGATTGCATTTTTTGGTTGCATGCACTTCTTGGGAGGAACCCTGTTTCCCCAGCATTTTGTCATTGCCATGAATATTGGGGTGCATTTGGGTGGTTTTCAACATCCAGAGCTTTCAGTTTATACAGATTTAGAAAATCCTTAATTAAACAACAGAAGGCATATTATCCTGTCTCCTTTCATCAGCTTGGTTCCCATCAACTACAGCTGGCACAAACCAATTATCCCTGTGGCAACCACAGCTTTTGACAGCTCTTGACACAGACCACTTTCAATTTGTAGGCACCCCATGCTATTTTTATGCTCCTGCAGATGATAGAAGGTTGCACTATGCACCTCCTTCTCTTGGACTTGTGGTGCTGTGGCAGTCAGAAGGGGGCTTTGGGATTGCCCTTCACCAACAGCAGCAGCCAGTGCTGCCAGGGCAGTGATCACAGTGTAGCGTAGAATTTGGCCGTCCTCATCCTTGGGAAGCAGGGTGTTTCCATCAGGCTGAAGCTGATGCTCCAACTTTCTTGCCGTGGCTGTCATTCCCTGCAACACAGAGCTGCCAGGGTCAGGGATTGTACCCTGAGATAAGCCTGTGTGACAGAACTGCCCTCCTGTGACACACATCCCACGGTGCAGGCTCTGGGATATTGTCTCAGACTGGCTACAAAGCGCCGTGCTCACCTGTCGGCTGTGGAGCAGTACACAAGGCAACAGACAACTGTTGCGATGTTTGAGAAGAAGGGGAAAAAAAACAAACCATGAGGCCTTTCAAGTCACCAATGTCAGTTCACAGCTAATTAGAGGGCAGGAGTCTCTTTCTGGGCCAGTGACCAGACTAGCTCTGCTTCATGACTGCTGTGCAGCTGACAGCAAGCCATGGATGATGGGACTGGGGTCCCAGATGACTGGGAGCTCAGGCTTTGGGCTGGGTATCACCACCCCACTCAATGGCAAAGCCAGCCAGCAGTTCAGCAGTTACTTCCCATGCAAAGGTTGTCTCCTGGCTCAAAGGGAGATTTAGCATTTTTCTTAGTTTGATGCATTTATCTTTCTCCAAGAGCCTGAGCCCAAAGCTATTGACTTAAATGGGCTTTAACGGGGTTTCCAATTTGTTGCAATGAGGCATATGTGAAATCGTCCCAAACATTCTCATTTATAGGGGTCTTACTTATGTTCCCTCTGTGCTTAGTTCCATGATCTAGCAGAAATACAAAGCATGTGGTAGGAGATAGTTACTGCCTTAAGGACAAAAAAATTGTATTTTTCTTTGCAACATCTCCCCATGGATTTTTAGTCCAAATCTCTTCTTATGGAAATCAATGAACATTTTAGAAGTGAGATCAAGGAGGATCCAGAGCAGAGTCCCTCAACACTTTTTGTTTACCTCAATGAGCTACAGCTGGGCTGCAAACCTGTGTTAAGTTCACATACTTTTCTCCCTTCTTTTAACAGAACACTGTGTTGGCACATTTTCTGGGTAAATCTGCAATACACAGACTTTTAAGGAATCAATATAGAGATTGTCAAAGAGTCAAGATTTGTGATCTCCCCCACACACAGAGGATGGTTGGCTTGTTTTGGGGTTTTTTTGAAATGAAAAGTGGAATACCAAGTAAAAGTCTGAGAAGTAGGAGAACAATTGTATTACCAAATGCAGAACATTCTTAAATTCCTGGTGTTTAGTTTAAAAGGAAATCTCTAAAAACTTAAAGTTGATATTTTATATGTTGCATTTGTGGGTATTTTCTAAAAAGGACTTTTAGGGAAATTTTTCCTCAAGTATCTCCACAGGTAATTAACTGGATTGACCTTTCAAAAATTGTGTCTTCAGTAGAAAGATAACACTTTGCAAAGTTCTATATTAAAATTGTATGGATTTTTGTGAAGTTGGATGACACCATCAAATGTTTTTATACCTCTTTAATACACTGGTAATTTAGGCTCTATAATTTTAGCCACTGGAGGGCTCCCCAATTTTTTAATTAATTTAGTAGGACATGTAATACAAAAGAATGGAGGAAGCATAGAAAGCAGGGTGGTCCTAGTCACTACTGTCATCTCCACAAATACTAAATTTCATGTGAATTCCAGGTATTTCTTGACACAATAACTCAACCAAAATACTGGGAGAAAATTTTAGTGCTTTTGGTAGAATAAATAGTCCACTACGAGTTGACCAACCAGCAAGACTGGGTGTAAATTTTTAGCTAGATATGCATAAAAAAATAAAGTTGCAGGACTTGGTAGCATTCCATAATCAGGTAAATTCCCACCAAGTTTACTCTAATATATCAATACTTTATTTTACTATATCAATTTTTCATGTGGATAGTTTAATTATCATTGCAGCTTCCCTATGCTCCCAGCCTGCCAGCTCACCTCTATACTGCCACTTGACTGATACCCCTTCCAGAGGCAGCTGCTCAGAGAAACTGCCTTGGGGTTTGTTTTAATAGTTATCTACATAGATATTTCTATACTGAAGATGGTTGTTCATGGCCAGATCAGGTGGCAGCACAGAACAGAGTCTACTTCTGCATCCTGCTCCAGCTGTTGCACTCTGAGCAGTGAACTAAGCATCTCCCAAGATCCTAGATCTGGTTGCTTAACCATATCCATGCCTGCTCTTGTCAGAGACCTGGAGGTGTTCTTGCCACAGCTCACTGCGCTTGTGTCCCCTGCAGAAGGAGAGGCCAATAACCCTAACCATGAAACATTTGCTGGTGAGTACAAGAGGACAGGTCATGGGCTGACCTGTTCCACTGGCAACCACTTTGCCAGAACTAGGCATGAATGGTTTTCATAGATAGTTTTGCAAACCTCTCCATCCTATGGATCTGCCAGCTGTCATCCTGATCAGACACAGACCCAGGGATCTGGTATGGTTTGGATGATGCAGCTACACAGTGGCTGGTATGTACTGCAGAAAGCAATGTGAATGGAAAAAAAGCTGAACTGTGTGACTCAGGCTTGCAAATCAAGGCACAGAGAATGCAAGCGCTCATCAGTATGGATGTGTTTGGTGCACCCTTAGGAAAGAGAAATGAGTGGCACCAATTTTTCCCTCAACTCTTGTCTTTCATGCTGTCTTTGTGCAAGGCAAAGGTACCCAACACCTCAGCACGGTGAGCAGTAGTTGTAGACTCCTTAGCAGAAGGGCATATTTGCTGCTAATAAAATATTAACCCAGATGAAGGGCTGGTAAAATATTTAAATATCCAACATTCCTCTACTCTTCAGCTTCCCAGCTGGCACAAATCACTGCCATGATTTGGAATCTGATCAAACGTGCTTCACAGGTACAAAGAGGCTAATTTATAAAGAAGGATTAAACCCTCTGCAAGACCAGGCTGGTTGGAATTTCTCTTTCCCCTTTTCATGCTGTAAAGCTCTCAAACATTTTTCCACACAGTGGTTTTCACCAGCTTATCTTACAGCCTTTTGAGGCCACGTATTTTAATTCAGAAACCTGAGGGCTGAAAATTCCTATTTATCCACAAGGCAAGTAGTGTTTTGCCCTTGGCCCTATGAACAACTTTGCAGTAACCCTTCAGCATACTTCGAGCTTGACCTCTAGAGGAGCTGACAAAGTTACAGCAAGTCTTGGGACTAAAAGAGATAATGAGCAAAAGTGAAGAATCATGCCAAATGTGGGGCAGATACCTAGAGGTGCTGCAAATGAAGTTTGCTTGAGACATGGCAAGTGAGCAGAAACAAGGGGAGCACATGACAACCTAGGCCTCATATACTGCAGGTGCACATACCATGGTGATGAAGGCTACATTTCAATTACAAGTGGAACAACATTGCTTTTTGTGTTAAAAGCAGGCTGCCGCATCATTTCAAGGGGTGCCCCTCAGCACTCTGTGAAGTAGGACAGAGAGTCCTATACAGTTCCTGTATTTGTCCTGTCGTGACTTTGCTGGTTGACCTCCCTCTCTTGTCTACTTCAAGTTGACAGAAGCCAACTTAGCTGGTACTGAAACATCACACTGAAATGCCTTAAACAAAAAACATTTCTTCTTTGCCGTAGGCAAGTCTGAGTCTTCTGTGGCATTTTGAAGAAAGATGCCCTCAAAAGTTTGCCTTGGAAGCAGACTCAGTTGGCAGCACATAAATGATATCAAAGGAATGCTGTCATCTGGAAAGGTGGATTTTTCAACGCATCCAAAACCAGCTACCTACCCAGCTCACCTCAGTGTCCTGGGACAAGATCCATGCCCCACTACATTTCTTGTTCTAGTCATCACCATAGCAAATATATAATTTTTCATGTTTTTCGCAAACACACACACACTCACAGAAGTAAGCATCTTCCAGACATATGCATTGATCATTTGTTAGGTAAATTAATTTAAACAACAACTTGGCATTAGACCTCTCATGAAACTTTAAAATCATTAAGTGTTCAATTATTTCCTAGGAAAACTTTGAAGTGGTGCTGTTAGATCCAGCTCTCCAGCTGCTATCAGTGAGCTGCAGAATATGGCTTTTGCATACTCCTGGCTTGGATGCTGGCAGCTGTCCTGTCTCTTATTTTATTTGGTCTAGGTGCAGATTGTGGCAATGATGTAAAGGTTTGTCAACATGTTTTTTACTATTTAGTTTTAGATTTACATTACAAATGCCTCTTAAAGAAGATCCAGTTAATCTCAGCTTGGCCTGTTGCCTGGGAAATTTTTCATGTGGTGTTTAATATTAAGTATGGCTCTTGTAGATTTCTTTATTTTCTGAAGTGTTTATAATTATTTCTATTTTTATCACAGTTTGAAATTGATTATTTCATGAGTACACAGGTAAGAATGAGGCTCTTCCTATGCTTCATGCAAAAATCACCATTGTTTTGTTAATCACTGAAAAGATATTGCTAATACAATAGCCTGCAGAAGATGAGAAAGAGGGAACTGAAAGGTTTCTGTAAGAACGCCTAAAGAAATGGCAGAAACATGATACAGCTTTCAAACACAGACAAGGCTTCATTCTTTCTGTCTTGTTTGATAAAAAATGAACCACATAGTGAATGCTGTAGCTTCATGTTACTCCTGTCAAATCTTTAGTAAGTGGGTGTCCAGGGAATTAGATCATAAGCAGAGGGAATATTCCTCTCATTTGAAAGGTTTCTCATTGTGTTTATTCATTTAACCGTTGATTTTAAGAAGGCAAAATACGCTATTTTCAAAGGGATTCAATGAAGTGAGATCTGCCTGACCCCTTTACAGGCTATTCTGAGAGACACTTATGCTGTGTATCAATGGAAATACCCAGAGAGAATACATGTAATATAATTATTCATAAAAGAGAGCTAAATCACCGAGCAGTTACACATCACTTAGGCTGAAAATATCTTCAATTAAGGTAGGAATGAAGTAATATCACATTTTATGCAAGTTCCCATCAATAAGCCTGACACATGTCAGCTCTCATTTAATAACATATTTTACTTCTAATAATTCTCCTTTTTTTTTCAGGTTCAAAAAATGTCAAAGAAGGCTCAACTGTTCACAGAAATGAAATTTGGTTGTAGGAGGAATTAAGGTTTCATGTTTCAGGGCACAAAATAATCCCCTTCTGAGGAGTCTAAGATGCATTTTCCTGTTTGTAAAGGAGCACCAGCATCACTGGGATGCCTCATTACTGGACTCAGGAAATGGGACAAGTGGGAGCAGATATTATAACCAGCTCGACAAGTCCCATGATTCATGCACCTCCATTTCTGTCCCCAAAATGTTTGGGAGGTCTCCTTCTTGCCTGAGCCAGTACTAATTACCTCATGTAAGTAAACAGAAAGGGGCATGTCGTTCTGGCACACAAGTGTTTCCAGAGCATTAGGCTTTCTCAAATTAAGTGAACAAAATGCAGCTTCATCCTGAGTAGCAGCTGGGAAGGGAGACAAGTTAAAAAAGCAAGGTGTAAGAGATGGGTTAGGACTGGGGAGTCATCCTGTGTGGTGGGCCCTGAGCAACCAGAACAGCATTTACTGCCCAGACAACACACTGCAGCTGGTGAGCTGGAGAGACAAGGCTCTTTGCCCCTGTTAAACATCCTAAATCCTGCTCTGCACAGATTGCAGGGATGCACTGCACATAATTCCACCCCTCGGCACCTGGATCTGTGTCTGCAGCATGGAGAGAAACCAGGCTGGGAAGGGAACCAGGAACACATAGAAGCCATTCCCACGGGGAGCCTCACTTAATCCAACCCCACAGAAGCACACTCAGTTAGGAAACAGAAGGGCTGCAGCTCCTGCCAGGCAGCTCTAACAGCAGTGTAATCAGAGGAAAAAAGCAAATCCATCCTGCAGCAGCTCTTAAAAAGAAGCTGCCAGGCTGCAAGAGCAGCAATGTAGGCAGCAGCAGTTAGAAACATAAATTTCCATGTCAGCGTTTCATGCTTCTCTCCCTCCATTATTTCCCTTAGTGAAAGCACAGAAGATCTGAAACAGCATCTCAGCTCCATGTTAGGCAAATAACTTGAGGTAAACTCAGAGAAATGCCAACAGATACTTGGATCTAAAGTTAAAGGGGTGAAGGGCAAAAATGTAATGAATTATTGTCAACACTGCTCTAAATTTAGTTTCTATAAACACAGACATACAAATATATTTATATATATTTGTATAAAGAAATAAAAATAAAATGTATTTTTGCAGTGTACTATTATGTGTTGTGAGACACTTTAAATCAATTGAATGGGAAATACAGCGAATTCTGCTTAGCAAACACATTTGCTGAGATGTTTTATGATGCACCTCACTAGTGCTGCCTGTCCAACAGAGACACAGATTTTGTAAACTGTGTGGCAGGAATGACTTCGTTGGTCTTTTTGGCCTTTTTTTACGTATTGGGATATGCCAGCCCTATGTACAGCCTGGCCTCATGCATCTCACAGAAACAAAGTTACTTTTTAGTCTCAGTGACAGTGTTGTCAAATTTCTTATGATTTTAAGGCATGGGAAGAGTGGGAGGAGAACTTGAGCTTTTCTTGCTGCCTTGCTTAAACCTATTCATATTGATATACTTTCATCTGTAGATTACTGGTATTTCATAACAGACTAGTTCTCCCCATGCTCATTAAAGAGAAAATATGGAAGCAACAGGGACCAAGCAAGCTGCAAATTAATGCTGATGAAAACTGAAGAGGACAGAGGGTATTCCAATAAGTCTTTCCTATCTCTCCCAAGATGTGCTCCAACAGAGAAATAATCTGACCTTCCAAACTACAATCTAACAAGTGCAGGGTTCCATTCTGACTATAAACTACACAGAAAACCCCACATGTAACTCTTGCTATACAGCCTTTGGGAACGTGATGATTTCTTAAGTAGACACTGTTTGCAACAAGTCACAAAGTCGAGGCAGAAGAGAATCTCACTGAATGATTTATAGGAATTTACATTATATTTCATATGGCATAGCTGTAAATGAAACTAACCACAAATGTAAAGAAAGAGAAGGGTCTTTATCACGTTGGAATAAATTGCTGACCCATGTCTCGTGAGAAAATTATTAAGTACCAAGTCAACATTTCCCAGAAATTTTGGGTAGTTCAAAATTTGTATTTTCTTATATCCTGGTTCCAATTTAGAAGGATTTTTGCCTTGTCTAAAATGGCAGGATTGTCCTTGTGAAAGACATTTAGGCTCCTAGCAAACTCTGCTGTTGCACTGTTCACCTCCAACTCCAGTCTCCCAAGCTGAACAAATATTGGAGTGTGTATTAACTCTGCTCTCATTGGCGTGAGCTGGTTGACTTCAGCTGTTTGGAAGCCACTTAGAAAGTGTGAATTGTCTCTGAGCAAAGGCAGTGGCTTTCTTCTGTCATTCATTACACCACATCTTCACAGTGGGCAGAAGCATCAATTTCAGTGTTATCCTTCTTGAATATCATTAGAAAGCTTTATGGTCTGCAAACACGAACTCATCTCTGTGCAACCTCTGGATACAGCTATAAAGAATATACCTGTATTTATTGACCTGTAAACTGGCTTTAAGATACACCTAGATAACCCCTGGCAGCTGTCCATTGCCGTTCTCAGTTATATCGGCCTGGTTAGGAACAAATGATCCTGATTTCTCTGGAGCTTTGGGATCTGGTAAATTAAGTCTGAATGTGATTTTGCACTAAATGAGTCTATAAAAGTAGTGATTTAATGCATGACATTTGTTTATACCTTAAAAACATCATAAACCTTTGCACAGATGACACAGCCAAGGCCCACAGGGATCCAGGCCCATGTGTTGCAACAACCAGTTCTACGGGAGCAGAAATGGGGTTGCTGTAAGGCCAACAGGGAATTCATGGAGAGAAGCATGAGGGCACACACTGCACTCCAAAAGCACCAGAGCTGCTGCCAGCATTCCTGTGAGCTGGTCGGCACAGGAAGAGGGTGCGTGCCCAGTGCCTCTGGATCTCTGCAGGCAGGGCACAGCAACTGCTGCCCCTCCCACCAGTTTGCCAGGCACCGCTGGGCAATGTGTTCAGATTCTCCAAATGCTGCTTGGAGTCTGTGACTGAACACCTGTGGGACAGTTCAGGCAAGCAGTAACATTGTAGAACTGCAAACAAAATGAAAAGTAAGTTATGACATATGACATTTCATGCATTTAATGTGAGAACAACTATGGCTGCAGTCCTGGTTCCTGCAGTATGGATGGCCCCACTGTGTTCACTAATGGTGTGGAGAGCCATCCAGCTGGAAGGGGGATTGCTGGGCTTACTGTGGGATGGGGAGACAGCCATGCATCAGAAAACACAGGAGGAGCGTAAACACACTGAGGAAAAGGGGATTGCAGGACCCCACAAGACATTTTTCACATTTGTGAAGAGTTGATGCCAAACATCACCACCCTGCACCAGTGAGTTTTTAAGCAATCTGGGCAGAGAAACATCTTCAATTCTGCCAGCAGCAGATAAAATGGAATGGATAAAATGACCTTCCTGGGGCTCACTTCCCTGCTCCTGCCACATTGCTGCCCTGGCAGAGATGAGGAACATCTCCTGAAGAAGCAACCAAGTGGTTAAAGGGTTTCAGCCTGGCCTTCTATAACAAGGACATGTGATGGTTGGCTGGAAGGTAATAACAGCTGCCACTTTAATGTGGTGCTGTATAGATGAACAGAGCACTAGAGAAGAATACAGAAGATGCTGGCAGAGGGTGGTAAAGGCAGCAGCACTTCTGTTTCTACATGGCTGGGCCGAGGTGACGGCTCTTGCCTGGTGCATGTTAGAAGGCACTGGTATTTCCCCACAGAACCCCTAAGATACGAGCTGGTACTTGCCCCTTCAGAGTAGACTGAGCTCTTGGTATTTCAAAAAAACACAGGAATGACAGGGTATCAGATACAGCCTTGGACAGAAGAAGGAGACACAGACATGAAAATCAGATTGCCAGGGAAAGCTCCTGGTTGCAGATTAGTTGCACACCCTTCCTTGTTTCCTAACTGCAGCAAAAAGATCTAAGGTTTATTTCTGTGGAAAATACTGATGTCATTCTTTGGAGCTCCCCATCCGTAGTGGATGCCTTGGCTCCAGCAAAAACCTTGGCAGTTCAGTGCCAAGGGAGTCAACTCTCGGGTGTACAGGTGGTTTCTCTGATCTGGTGCTTAAACGGCCAAAAGCTAAAAAATTGGGGAACATGTGACTCAGAGTTTAAAACTGCTGTGGTTCTGTGGGGTAAGTATTGTTTTTAATGTAGAGGTTATATTTTCATGGGCAGTGCACTTTCTAAGAAGTTCCCATATGAGTTCATTTACCACAAGTCATTACTTTATTCTGATGAAACATATTATACAAACACAACATATACAAAATCTAGAGTGAGAGAGGGCAATCCTGTAACTGGCTTTAGGATAAAGGAAAGAAGTAATAGAAACACCAAAACAACTCTTTAAAGTCTCATAAACCAAACCAGATTGAAAATCATTAGTGATAATACCAATGCAATTCCAGTTTAACTCCATTACACTGAGAAATTACCAATAAATGACAGAGAAGTGCTTGCTGCATGCCAGAAAGCCCAGATAACAACAGATTTTGTCAGCTTTTCTTGCATTATCTATATACAATACTGCTCAGCTTCTTAATCT
Organism: Orthonyx spaldingii; assembly: GCA_013397795.1. Classification (NCBI taxonomy): domain Eukaryota; kingdom Metazoa; phylum Chordata; class Aves; order Passeriformes; family Orthonychidae; genus Orthonyx; species Orthonyx spaldingii. The sequence goes on along the minus strand of VZTJ01002382.1, from coordinate 960,335 downwards.
AAGCAAGGTTTGAAGATGATTTTGCTTTGTTCCAAACAATAGTATCTCCCATTGGTGTGGCGTGATTGTTAGGTATTTTTTCCTGAATACAGTCATTTCCTTCTACCTTTATATTTAAAGGTGTTATGGATAAATACAATGTCCCATGAAGCTGTATTGTAGAATCTGTGACTACATTTGAGTTCACACATTCCCTGGATAACAGTGGAATATGTTTGTTTGAGGTTCAGTAGTCACCAACATCTTTCACTTATTACCTGTTGGCAGATTTGTTTGCCGTGTACCACAGACTGTGAATGAATGCCTGTTTTACATTTTCTGAGAGGCTGTGTATTTATTTTAGCACACCTGTATACACTGCCAAGCACCCAGATTCAGCTGGAAATTTCTTTCACATCAGTGGGTTTTTCTTTGTTTCGTTTTTTAAATAATAGTTCAGAAAAATCCACAAGAGCACAGCAGTATAAAATGGGCATACATAAGCACATGTATCTATAAAGATTAGAAAGCAAGCTCCCCAAAGCACTCAGCAGGAAACAGAGACAAGGCTACCCTTGAATCAAATTGCAACTCTTTTCAGCAATGTTAGCAAATGCTTTTCTGGAATATTAATATTTCCCTCTTTCCCAGGACAAGTTAAAAATATATAGTTCTGCTCTGAAAATTGCCTGATATTACATGTAATTTATCCAAATCTAATCTCTCCATCACAGATGTCACATGTTTGCTTCAGGAGGAAAAAAAAAAGGCAAGTTTCGCATAGCAGAACTCCAATCTGAACTTGGAAAGACTTCTCTTGTGTGTGTGTCTGTGAGGACATGCACGTGTGCATGTGTGCAGGGAAGGGAACATGGCCAGGAAGCCAATGGGATAATCAAGCAGCTGGGGAAATAGGTCTAACTGTCCTTAGTCAGACCTTTGCCATTTCCCATTGCCCTCCCCACTGCCACTGGAGCCCCCAGGAACTCGTCAGAGCAGTTCCCCCACATCGCTGGGAGCAAAGCTTATTGACCGCAGACTGCCAGGAACACTCGCCTCCAGGCTGGGGGAGTGTCAGGATCTGTGACAGGAAGCCATAGTGAACCTCGGAACTCTGACCAAGGGTTCAAGACAGGATGTAAACAGAAACTGGTTATGAAATCAAACTCTGAATCTGGCAGTGAGTGTGAGTGCCGTAATCTAACAGTGGTGAAGAACTTGGTAACTGAGTGCCTTTTAGAGGTGCTAATAACACCAAGATCATGGGTTTGATTCCTGTACTGTCCATTCACTTAAGCATTGGTATTGATGATCCTTGTGGGCCCCTTCCAACTCAGAATATTCTGTGGTTCTGTGATCCTGTGACATGCACAAAAGCTGACTTCGAAGGCTAGGACTCACCTGTCATCACTCAAGATGCACCCTGGTGTAGTGCAGCAGATGGGTGTGAAGCTGGCTAGGATTTAGCTGAAAAGGTCCAGTTCATGAGGGTAGGGTGTGCAGTGACCCTGCACCAGATGCCTGTAGCTACAGTCATCCTCAGGGAGCAAGGATCTGTCTGGCCCAATCAGAGGATGACTAGGCAGTGACTCTTCTCAGTATGGGGTTAATCCTCTTAAAGCTTCTGATTTTGGTCCAAAGCTTTCCTGATGGCTTCACTGGCACCATGTAAATTTCAGTTCACTGGGCTAAACAGGGAGGGAAATGTAGTATCTCAAAAAGCCACCTCATGTTGGAGCCCATTTCAAATATCCAGGTCTTAGTACTGCCCTAGTTGCTTCCCTAGGTGCTGGGGAATGGGGGAACAGAGAGCAGTGGCTGGTAGCTGCTCAGAGAGTTCCTGTGACCTGGTCTAACCTTCAGTACAGATGTCATCCATAGGTGGGCTGTGATAGATCATGTGTAGGGAAGGCACTTGAAGCAATCTTCATGTTAAATGAAGATTTTTTTTTCCCCCTGTAATTACCAATTATCATAACAAAGAAACTGAAGGGGCTGATCAGATTTTTATTGAGAACAGTTTTGTTTCCACCTCTTTTCTCTTGTCTTGGGAATAAAACATGCAAAGTACCAGGGAAGAAACTTTCTTACAAATTGTTGAATTATAACCAAGCATTTCAGAGGTTACTTTTATATATATGTATACACACATATATATATGTAGGGAAGCACAGAAAAGCATCAAGTTGACAGACATAATTTGTCTTACCTTATGACTAATGTGTATTTTTCCCTTCCTGTATTTTGCCATCATAACTTCTCTCACACTCTACCGCCGGCCCCTGTAAGCCAAGTTAACAAGTCAAAATCTTGAGTTCCTCAAGGAACCCTAATTACTGTGCCCCACCACTTGGGGCAGAGAGTGAGACACATGCACTCCGTGATGCTTTTGGGTTTTACCCCAATGATTATATAAGCAGTAATGTCAGAGTGCTGCAAATACAGATGAGGCAATACCTGCTTCCTCCTTTCCTTCTGCTTTGCTTGTGATCAAAGCAATCTCACTTTCCACCTTGACTACTCTTAGGACCTAATGCAGCACCATGTGCTGTGGAGCTGCTTCTTCCTGGACTCCAGTTCTGGTTTTCTGGAATTTCTTATCTGCTGCACCGGTGCATGGTAGCCATGCAAGTCACTGGTGGGTTTATGTGACAAGGTTTTGGCAGCAGGGTTGCAAGCATCAACTTCCCATGTGGAGCCACCAATAGGGCTCTCAGCAGGGTCAGGAACCTGGAGGATCCTGGCACCTTTGGCCAAGTCAGGTGGAGTCTGGAAACATTGAACTCTTAGTAACAGCCCTCCCCATCTAGATGTTTTAGAAAGAAGAAAGAAAAACATATACCCAAAGAAACAGGGGTAAATATGCAGTTTCGGAACCTGCAGCTTTTCCTACTACCTTCCCTTCTTTATCCCTCACATATTTGAGCTGCATCAAGGATTTCTTTCCTTTTCCATCACTGATTTTTCCATTTCACTTTGTAGGTAATTTTAGGCCCACAGACTAGTTTCCCTTTTTCTGTCTAACATTCAATATAACTTCAAAGCATTCAATTAAGTTTCTGTTCTTATCTTCTTCTCTACCTTGCCAACTCGCCATGTTTGTTCCAGGCTTTTCTAACTTCTCACGGATGTCCTGCTCTTCCCTGCCACTTCTAACGCTGGCAGTTAAAATTAACTCCTGCCATGTACCTTACCTTTCCTTCCCTTCTACTTCTGATTCTTGTAAATCCACTTGCCTTAGGGTGTATTTCTGTTACAGAAGCTGTCCCATTTTCTGTGACCCTCGGCATTATATCTCGTGGGCTTCCTTCGATCAAAGTGTCTCCAGGGGAAATGGCTTCTCTTCACTGCTCTGTGAACTTTAGTCAGTAAAGCTCCAATCCACACCTGCTTAAAGAAAGTTAAGTAATTCCTATATGGGTAGCAAGAGCACTGTAAACATCATCTTTTCCATAAAAATGTATGCCAGTGAATACAAGGTTAGAAGATAGCTCTGCATTTGCATAATTGGGAAAGTGTGCATGAAGGGACACGTGATAAATACATCTCTGTAATGGACTTTGGCTACCATAGGATTTGCTTATTTTCCTGCACTAATGTACCCCGTCTGAGGGGCTGAGAATGAAAACTTGACTGGGCGTGGGTGCGTTTACACCAAACTGTCTTCTTGTTTGTCTGCAGATACTCATTCTCAGACAATTAACTTTTCTAAAATAAGTTATGAAATTTGAGAAAACATCAGTTTATTTGGCACAAAGGATTAAACCCAAAGAAATGAGGCATTTTTTTACAATCTTTGTCAATTTAGCTCTGTTTTCTTTTGAAGATTCTTATTAAATGGTAACCACATTTGAAATGTAGTCTAATTAAGAACAATTCATGAAAGAGAATGGGAGAGAGAAAGCTTTGACACAGTTGGTGATTGTTAATAGTTTTTCTACAAGCACATTCTAATTCTGCATCATTTGCCACAGCTGTGGAGTTGAAATATCTGAGCCTTGACTTCTATGTGACAAGTAATCCTAACTTCTATTCTTGCATAGGTGGTGAACAGTCTATTTTAATTTATTTTGGTGCCTGACCAGCAGTCCTTCCACACGGCTGAGTGGCTGTTCCTTATTCACTCCATTCCCGTCAGCTGCATCCATTTTATATGTGAATAAAAGCCTTTCTTCTGCTCCTGAGATTTGAGACCAAGAGCTGCAGAGATATTGTGAAATACTGTCTTCAAGCACTTTATCTGCTTTAGACAAAGAGGATTTTAGAGCTTACTTCAAAGCCTACATCTCTGTATTTCTGCAGTTCTTTATTACTTTTGCCATTCTTCCTGGGCTACTTGCATTTTGACTGCTCAAATAGTTCTACTGTTTTTCACAGTTATTTTCCTCTCTTCTTTCCTATGTTTCTTGTAACTTGTACCCACCAGCTATTATCCCCATTATCCCCAAATCTCTTCTTTTAGATCATGGAGCCGCCTTCTGGGCATCATAATTAAAAACATAAATAGAAGGGGAGACTTTGTATTTGTGATGGTATGTGGAAGTCATCTTTTTGGACATCCTACATGTTATTGATGAATGCCACCTCAAGACTACCATCACATTTATTTTGGTCTTACTTTTGTTTGTTGTTAGAAAGCATCCTGTGTGGTGTTTGGTTGATGTTACAAAACCACTCTAAAACAGAGCTCATAATACAGTAGGATCACTCTTGATAGAGAGATGACACTGTCTGTTCCTGCTTGTCATTTTCCAATTCCATTCTAAGGCACTCATCAGAACACTATATACTTATTCTGAGAGATTTTTCTGATATTTCAGGTTGGGGTTTTTTTAGTAGATGATCTTTCTCTTGTAGGGACAAAATTTCAGTGTTTTCTAGGCTTTGATGCTCATCTGAATTCAGCAGCAGCTCACAGTTGGAAAAAAGAAAACTCTCTAGAGGAGAAATATAGCAAAAAGACTTTCTCAGCCACCCCTTGTGTATGGCATCTAAGCAAAATCAGAAAAAGCAATTGGAAAAAAATACTGTCATCTACTCAAATATCTCTACTAAAGTAGGCTTCTAAAATAGATGGCATTTTCATGCACAGTATATGAACTGATACTGATATGGAGTGGTTTTGTCTTTCCCAAGAGGAAATATCAGTAAAGTGAAACAGAACTTTTCCATGAAAAGGTTCAATTAACTTGGTATATTGATCCAGAAGGCTTACTAAGCCCAGGATTGATTCCAGGATGTGAAAGTGACTGAGATTCACACCAACCAGTACTTAATGATTAAAGCATTCTCCTGAGATGCATGAGGCACAAACTGAAATTCTTACCTCTCCTTTTAGGTTGGTAATTATTTGGCTAAATATATAAAACATGGTAGTTCAATTTGGGAGGTAAAGATATTTCTTTATAAATCTGTTTGTCCAAGAAGCTGCTTGAAGCATGGTAAGTAAGCACAGGCAGACTTACTCCTGTGACCACCACATTCAGCCGAATTCTGTCCGCAGAGTAATTTCCAGGTTATTGTTTGTACTCAGGTGGAGATGCTCGTACTCTCTTATCTATGTTCTGTTTTCTAAGCAAGGTGGTTTTCTTCTCACTCTGTTCAGAATGCAAAGTTTCAGACTCCCAATTTTTTTAAACAAAGAAAAACTCCTCAGTTTTCTGGCCGGAGCCAAGTTAGATCTGTGTAAATGGCTAAAGCCACAAGAGTACCACATTCTGCTCATGTACCCCTGCACAAGCCTGGACCTATCAAACCTGAATAGCATAACTATCTTTTATAAATGCACTTGAAGTGGGATTTCTATCTCTTCCATAATACTTCAGATATCTTACTTTTTGCTGCTCCTCATTACTCACAGCAATTTTGTGTACTGCTTTCCATTTATCCCCTGGCCAGGGTGAAACCTGCTGACAATGAGAATCAGGGCTCTGTTATGCTTTCCCACATCTGATGTTCCCAGTACCACATGTGGCCCTGGGACATATGTCCAGAGAGAGCTCTTGTAGAAAGTGGGTACTCACAGGGATGCCCAGATGTTGGCAGCACATGTGAGAGAATGCATTTGAAAATGACAGGAGTAAACATATTAATGGAAAGAATCTGCAGTACTGAGGACAAACACCTTCCAAGAGCTCATGAGCCCTTGTCTAACGTGGCAGTGATGTGTTTGGTTGGTGTGCTCCTGCTTGTCTTAGTCAGGTCCTCTGAACTTATGAACTGAACCTTTATTTTCAGTGTTAGCATTACCAGACTTCAATATGGCATGTGTTGGTGACATGTTCAGACACTGATTTATTATTGAAAAATGTGCCTCTCCCTGAGCCTGATTAGTAGTCATCCTGCATTTCAGAGGTAAATAGCACCTGTGGTGAACACCAAATCCAGCCAGCAGGAGCAAAGAGTGTTTATGAAATCAGCGTTTGTGTTGAGGTGGTTGCAGCAAAACCAGTTAAATGAGTTCAGTTGTCCTATGTGGTGCCTCTTTCAAGATCCTTTCTTCAATATGCTTCTAAAGCCCTGAATTATTATAATGATGCATATAATCTGTTAAATTTGAAAATTAATATTTAACTGCATTGACTTGTTGGTACAGACACTGTTGGTACAGTTACATCACAGACAGATCCTGGATCCCATTTTGACAACAGGAAATGAAAACAGCAACAAAAAAGAATGGCTTAGATCTCTTTTATAAGACTGCCATCTGAAACGGTATTTGTGTTTGCATTTTTAGAATGGGGGGAAAAGCCTTGCTATACTGGAGTGTACTGTACTCCATCCTCTGTTTTAGAGATCTAGGATGAAAGATGCTAAAGCAGGAGCATGTCTAGCTGTACACTGTCTGTGAACATAAATCCTACCCCCTGTTGTAGCAACAACTACAGTCCCATGCCTGACCAGATAGCAGATGGAAATTTTCTATGTGTATCAACATGGAAGTAAAGTCTAAGGAGATACATGTCATGCCTACTTGTACATGCATAACGAGAGAAGTTAATTTCTGCTTTCTAAACACTGTAGTTAAAATAAGCAAACAGAACTATAGCATGACTACCAAGTGACTTAATAAACAGCATATCAGAAAAACAGGATATCACAGTTCTTGTTAAAGCTCTCATTTGTCATATCAGACTTGAGTAACTTCCATCAAATGACTTCATCCTGCTGTGCCTCATATTCTTCTCTAATAATCAGGATAAATAGATCTCTTATAGAATGTTTGAGGCAAAGATGTGCTGTCAGTCTGTACATCACTTCATTAGGAAAGATTGTTTTTTTTTTTAAAAGAGCATTCAAAACATGCAAAAACTGTAATTTTCCTCAAGAAATGTAAAAAGTTGTTTCAGAAATATTTGAGACTCCTGTAGTGCTGGAATTCTTGTCAGGATGGGGCTAGGAGTACTTTACAGGACCCAGATATTGTGCAGAGCTGGACAAGTTACAGAAGTTTCCATATTTCCTCATGACTTTGTTTTGAAGCTAAAGAGGACGCTTGTAGTGGTAACTGAATGTCGGAGTAGGATGTGCTCAGGGATGAAAGTGGCTGTCTCGGGGTACTCAGAGATCAAATATCATGGCTGATGGCCTTTGCCAGCATGTACAGTCTGACACCTCCAGTGAGAGCCCACCTGTGGCCTAAAGATCAGCAGCTGAGCAAGTGATCATTATGAAGAAGAAACAGTGCTTTTTTCATAGTGTAATCCCCATGTTGCTGCCCCTGGGGATCCATGCACGCTTCTGGTGACCTAAAATCATGCAGGGGGGGTTCAGAGTAATGTTGAGAATGTAAATGTGATGATTGGGGTGGGTAATCATGGTCACAAACAGCGGGGGACAGGTCACAGTGAAGTAAGTTAAGGAATGGCAGAGAGAAGATAAAAGTGGAACAGGAAAGCTGTGCAAGGAAAGAGCTCAGGTGGTTGTTCCCTTAATTAGGACAGGAGCTCACTACCACAAGAACTCAGTGAGTCATTGGTAAGATAATTGAGCTGTTGTAGGTGGCAGATTCTGGAAGAGATACAAAACCTGTTTCAGACCACAAGCCGATTTTGGATTACTGAGGGCCTGCACCTAACATGGGTGCTGTTCACTTCAGTTTTAGCACACCAGAACCACACTCCCTCATCTATGACAAGACCCTAAACTGGAAAGGTAGCTGGAGCAATCCAGCCAGATCACTATATAACAAAAGCACTTTAGGCAGTGAGGATAAAACTCATGTGAGTAACAGAAGCAGCTTTTGTCATTACTTGCAATGCAACCCAGGTGACTCATCTACCCTCAAAAATTTATTTCCATGGTACTCTCAGTGTCATTTTTGACTGTGAAAGGTTCAAGTGAATCATTTATGAACATATTCTGGCAATTCAGCTGCACAGCCAAGGGATATCCTTCCAAGCCTGGTTTCTTGATGAGACAAAAATGGAAAACTAAAACCTGCATCAGATCAAACTAGAGCTTTTTTCCAAAATTTCACCTCAGCCCAGGAAAACTGAGTTCAAAGATCTCCTCTGGTCTAGGGCCAATGATTCAAACTTAATGTCTCTGCCTGTCAGAAAGGGTAACATATAATTACCTACCTCACCAGGGCATTGCAAAAATTAGTTATTATTTGCATAGAGTGGTTGCATAATTTAAAAATCTTCATCTCAGCCCTTGTGAAAGATTGTCTTTCTAAAGTAAAATAAAGTATTAGTAATTTCAAATTGGTAGCAGAGGAGACGGCAATTCTCCAGATCACAGCTTGAGTAATTCAGTAATGCCCAAAAGAAATAGGCAAGTACCAGGGAATAGATGGGATGTGAAGGACTAGATAGCCTGCTTCTGTAGCAGACCTCCTCTTGTAGGATCTGGGACCTACAATATCCCAGATTTGTCCTTCAGATGGAAGACAGAAGCAGTAATTAAAGAAAACCTTAGGAAGTTGCTTGGTTTTTTGTTTGTTTCCAGTTCAACTGCCCTGCACTTTTGTCACAGCTTTCCCTCATTTCTTGGTTAACCACAAATAATGGCACCCCTTTGCCCCCCCCCAGGTCTCAAGGGGTGCCTGTGCCCCAAGTGCAGTGAGAAGATGCACATCCTCTGCTCATCTCCCTGGATTTTGTGCTGCTTTTGCCTCACACAGCAGAACTGCAATGACAGGGAAGCTGTAATTTGGTTTTGGTATTTAGATTGCACTTATCAAAACAGTTCATTTGTATTCATAGTCTCACCCTTGATTACACCTGACATTTGAAGTCCATTAGATTTGAAAATATCTTGTCTGTCGTTTGCAAGATAGGAGAATCAAGGTGTGCTGTGTTCCCAAAAATTACATGGAAAAAATCACTTCTGTCCACATGCTTCTTCAATTCATCATTAGTTCTTGTTTCCATCCACTGTCATGGGGGTGGAAACATCTGCATCAGGACTGAGCAGAGCTGTGCAGAAGAGACCTGCTCCAAGTGGTTTTTAAGAGCTCTGCTGCAGTGCCAGCAGCTGTGGTCAGGACCCCATGCTCCATGCACCACACTCACAGGCCAAGGACATTAGCACTGCATTGGGGTTTTTAGGGTAGGGACTTTCCAGTTAGAGTGTATCCTGGCTACACAGTGTCAAGAAAGCTTGATTAGATTTCTTTCTTGGATTGTCTGATTCAAAAGGAAGTACTCAGAATTCAAATTGTTGCACACTTCTACTATGAATTATTTAAAATTCTGGTATCCAGGTTTCCTCCATCCATAAGACAGGTGGCCCTTGATTCACACAGGGTGTCACAACATTTTTTAACCAGGTGAGATATATTACAAAAAGTTGCAGATATGGTGTCTTGGATAGGTTTGCAATAAGAAAAAACTATAACAATCTCAGTGTAGAAAGATTTTACAGTTATATTTTATTGCCTGAGTGTTCATAAGCTACCTAAACACCCTTAAATCCCTACATAACGGATGGAGGAAGGAAGGAGATCAGGATGGGATTAGCATGAAGACAGGGTGTTGAGGAGTCTCCCTGAGGTGTGGGAACAGTAGTTTGATCTCCTAGGCTTGTGCTTTCTACTCCAGTATGACCTTTTGTGATTTCACCTTCAGAGTCACTTGAGTCTGTAAAAGAGAAAAAACAATAAATACAGGCATTTCATTTTTCCTTCCCAGGGAAGACTCACAGATATGGTTGGGGTTGATAATTTACACATTTATTTGTATCAAAACAACTTTCTGGCTAGGAGTTTTCTTACTGAGATAGGTGTGTATCTTCCCATGCCATGGCACGGTGAAGTATTCCTGTAGCAGCATAAGGTTTATCTCGTGCTTTGCTCCTCAGTTCAGGATTACTGGAAGAAATGAGAAGATAGATAAATTAGAGAAGAAAAAAGGGACAGAGAGGAGATAAAAATGAGCTGTATTCTAATCCTGCTAACCACTGAGGAATATTCTTTCCTAATTGCATAAGTATTAGTTTTATTATCTCATTGCTTCTCCCCCTCTCTCTCCTCTTAGCTTTGTTTGGGGTTGGGATTAATTAGCATAAGATGTTAGAGCATATGAATTGCAGCAAACTTCTGCTTTCTTCCACAGCTGTGGTGGCCAAGACACTTAAAAGCAAATTCTCATTGATGTTTCTGGGAAGAGGTTCAGAAAGGATTTTAACCTACATAGTTTTCATGTGTAACAGGAACTAAAAGAAAAAGGATTACATTAAAAGAAAAAGATATCCTTCTCTACTCACCCAATCTTTCAGCAGTTCATTTCAGTTATTTATATAATGAAAAACAATAGTTCCAGCAGAGAGGGCAATGTACTATGAATTTTCCACTTCTGTGTATCTACCCCCTGTGGTAAAGTTCATACCAATGACAAAGAAGCTACTCAAAAGGAACAACTTTTGGTTTTTTGTTTTGCATTCAAAATACCATTTATAACTAAAATCCCTCTGAACCTTATTAAGAAATTCAAGCAAACATTTTTGCATCAGTTTCCCACTTATATCAGCCCAAAGGCATATATTAGAAGCAAATACCTTATGCATGTAAATGTCCATGGACATCTGCATTCACACGAGAGCCCTAGGTCTGTAGGAATATTACCAAAGGACGATATGGTTGTGAAAATATCTGTAAGAGTGCCTTTGAAAAGCTACAGTCTCTGAATGTGTTCTCACTAATAAGTATTTGAAACTAGATTTCAGGACTGGAAAGACTTTTCTTGTGAAACTGTGTTGGTTACACAGAGGTCTGTGTGGCTGGTGGAAAAGGACATGGAAGGTCCAAATGTACCATTCCATAAAAGACCCCTTTATTTTCTTCCAATTCTGATAGAAGGTGCTTCTTTTTTTCTTTTCCCCAAAGCTATTTCCTTCCCCTTCCTTCTACCTACGAGTGAAAAGTGCATTCATTAAGAGCCGTGAGATCTACACTTCTTCATTAAAAGTATATTAAAAAACACAAACCAGAATTAGAACTACATAATGCAGTCCCCATCACATGATGAAGTACTACCAACAAGAAATATTGTTATCAACACTGTCTTATATTCATTAAGTAAACACTGCTTGAGATGGTGCTCAGATTTTCTTCATTTTTCTATTACATGATCCATCGGACTTTATTTTCTTGTGATTATTGAAATAACTGAACATTACACCTATAAGTTCTAGTTGCTTGCTCCATCATTTTCTTTTAATAGGTTTCAATAACAAAGAGAAAATTAAACCAGGGAAATCTTGTAACAGAAAATGAAGAATACCTGATTATGTGCATTCAGCTATTAGCAGGGATGGGGTGGTGGGGGTGGTTGCTCTTTTAAAGCTATACCTACAGGGCACTTCCATTGCTTCAGTACATGGGCATGCAGTTTGCCACTCACTCATATTTTGTGAAGACATTTCACATAAAATTCCAGCTACTTGCAAGACAGTGTTTTCGTACACACTTATCTGAAATGGAACAGGGACTGGGTTTGCAGTTTATCCAATGGGACGGGGTTTGCAGTTTATCCAACAAATGAAAATGGACTTAGGCTTCAGCAAAATTCCAGCAACAGCCAGAAGGATATGTGTCACAGCCTGACTGTCACTGCCTTGGAGGTGTCTAGGTCCACTGTGTCTGTCAGAAACCTGCACATGCACTGGGCATCATCCCATGCAATAAAGGTGCTCCTCTCCCAGCTGGGCTAAGTGGTTGTGCACTGTGTTTCTGCTAAAACTTAGTACAGTTCAGGAGATGAGGATGCTTCTGTCCATGGAAAGGGGTGAGTTGCCTCCAGCAATCATTGCCTGAGCCTGCCGAACTGATGGGACAGGACACAGAAGAAAATCCAGCAGGTGACATTAGGAACAGTGATGGCAGCTGTTGCACTCTCCATTTCCATGTCCCTAGACCCTTCCAAGGTGCAGTGTTTTCTTAGCAGTGGGACGACTGCTGCTGGGGATTCAGTTTCCAACAAGAGCATCTTAACCAGCAGGCTGCATCTCCCTGGTGGAAGCTGTGCCACCTTGCAGGAAAGGAGTTTAATTGGAACAGGGAGGATGCAAATACCTGTAGTGTCAATGGGGCATTCAGCTGGGAAGGTGCCTTGGATTCATGAGGATTCTCAAGACTGCCACTGGATTTTATGCAGTTTCTGCAAAGATAAACAAACATACCAAACCAAACAAAACCCTACCAGTGAGAAACTCCTGCTCCCTCTGGGTTTTCTTTAACAAGACATGGATATAAGGTGCCTTCTTCCCCCATGACAATGTTCTAGATGGGAGATGGAGCTTCTGTCCTGTAGCCCTTGATAAGTGCCTAAGGCATCGCCTGACTGATGCAGCAGGATGCAAATTTGACTGATTGCAGGTGACTTGGAGCTCCCCAGTCAGGCTAGTATAGATGCTAGTAACTTAACAGGATAGGAGGAATAGGCATGCAAGTCTCTCCTCAGAGGTAGAGAGGTTCTCATAAGTTAGGTGCTGCAAAGGTCACGTTTAGCTTTTGGTCCTGTTGCTACCAATCTCTGGGACCACTCTGGCAGCTCAGCACTACCTTAAAAGTGAAATTTAAGTTCTCTGCAAGTAAATTGCAGCAACAAAGAAACCTGACTCCAAAGGAGAGTCAGACACATGTAGAGGATATATGTGCAAAAGCTCTGCAGGTTATTTATGAAGGATTCTTTGTTTCCACCACAGCACCTGGAGATGAACTACCACCATTCTGTTGCTTCCAGGGCAAAGACAGTCTGGTTAAGCTGAGCTGCCTGGTTAAGCTGAGCTGCCCTCAGTCGTCTTCCCTGATGGAGGTATCTGCAAGAAATTGATATGTTCTGTGGAGGAGAAGATAACTCAGCTAGAGATTTGCCTGTCTTCATAATAGCAATTGCATGCTGATTTTTACCTCTAAAATTGTCTGTGTTTTAACATCTACCTCCAATCATTAAATGAAAATCATTTGGGCTTGTAGCTGGAAGGAACACCGTCCAACTTGCTTCATGCATAGGGAACGCTTTGCTGTTTGTTGCTGGAAAATGCCTCACACAAGAGAAGGACTCAATGTCAAAGTAACAAAGCTGAAGGTAATCCTTGGCTCAGAAAAATGTTCCATAAACTAACTCCACTCAACTCTTCTCTTCAGAAGACAGAAAAGAGGGGTTTGTGCTAAAGCACCTTGCTACAATACGTATCAGATTGCTAATCTCACTTTGGAGCTGAATGCAGAAGCAGCATTTCAGTGCTGCTGACTAAGAGATAGAAAGAACAGCTCCACAGATGAGCAGCCTCACACTGAGAATGTTTGTGACCACCCCACTGGTGTAAGGGTCTGAAGCCCCACGAGACTTTGCACATCAAGATCAAGGGGGCACAGTGCATGTTTTGTGAGGTTTCCCACCCCTCCTCAGATACTGCAAGAACTCCCTCTGTCAGGCACATCTCCAGGGGTTGTTCAAGGACCATCTATGAGGACTGTGTTCTCACAGAACTGCCATGCTTTGTGATCTGCGAGAGCTTGCTCCTTTGTTTTCCCAAGTAGGGAATTATTAAAGCATGTTACTGTAAGAAAAAGAAACAGTCAGTTCAGAGCATACATGCACCCTTTTCTCTTCACTAGTATTCATGAATGCACAAAATACTGTTTCTTTTGATCTCACATGACCACAAACTGTTTCCCAAATGCTGGCTTTATTATCAGCTTGTGGTTTTGAAGAAATACAGGGCAAGTAGCACAGCCAGATTTGCTGTGGGTGTTGTGACTACCTAGAACACCTAACGGTGAAGAAACCAAGACTTCAGCACAATTCCCTCTCTTCTGCCTCCCCAGTCTGTTGCAGCTGTAGCTGTACCCTGCCTACTGCTCTGTTGCTATGCCAGCTTCAGTCAGAGGTTATCTGTATGGTAATACACAGCTGGTTACAGGCAGCAGCACTCCTTTCATAGCATAATACAGAATAAATTAACAAAATGAACATAAGTTGCTGGAGGATTTCAGGGTACTTTGAGGAGCAGCATAGTACTTGCCACTCAGCCAGATAGCCTGTGCCATGTCTCCTTGCTTTCCCTGGGCATGGACTTGCTGTCCAGAGCTCACTGGCAAAGCCAACACATCCACAGAACGTGCAAGGAGAATATATGTTGTCCATGTGTTCCTGCCCTGGGGGTTTTGGTTTCCAATCCAGTTACAATACCTTGGGATGTTCTTCAAATACCATGACCCCCAACTTGGTCACTCTTAATGATCTCTGTGGGTCTCAGAGCGGTGCCTGTGTTGTATAACACATGAGAATTAAGGTTCTGCCTTCTGGTCATTGTGATTTAATTCTGTATTCTTTGCTGGTACCTCCATTAGACATTACTGTCCCTGTGACAGAGGCAGTGGCACTTTCCCAGAGCTCCAGCAGTTCAAACCCCCAAACCAGTGCTGATTTCAGCTTGTTCACATATTTTTAGCAACAAACTGCAGCGGATGAGGAACAGAGGTTCTCACTGTTCTGCTGCTTTAGCTGGCATGCAGTAACTCCTGGGAGGCGGCTGGGCATCATTCCACCTTAAATTCCCTTCCAACATGAATCCTAGTGCCATGGAATAATAGAATTGTTGAATTTGGAAAAGATCTCTAAGGTCGTCAAGTCCAACCATTAACCCAGTTCTGCCAAGTACATGCCACGATACCATGTACCTCAGTGCCACATCTCCATGTCTTTTAAGCACCTCCAGGGATGGTGACTCAATCTTTTCCTTGGGCAGCCTGTGCCAATGCTTGACAAACCCCTCTGTGAAGAATTTTTCCTTTCTATTTAATCTAAACCTCCTCTGCCACAACTTGAAGCCACTTCCTCTCATCCTTTCACGTGAGATATGGGAGAAGAGGCTGACCCTCACCTGGCCACAACCTTCTTTCAGGTACTTATAGAGCAATAAGCTCCCCCCGATCTTCCTCTTCTCCAGGCTAAACAACCCCAGCTCCCTCAGCCACCCCTTATCAGACTTGTGCTCCAGACCCTTCACCACTTTTGTTGCCTTTCCCTGGACATGTCCCAGCACCTTAATGTCTTTCTTGTAGGGAGGGGCCCAAAACTGAGCACAGGATTTGAGTGCTGAGTACAGGGGAAGAATCACTTCCCTGGTCCTGCTGACCACACTACTTCTGATACAGGTCAGGACGCCACTGGCCATGAAAACAGCAAGTGCCCAGGGAAAATGAGGTTAGGTTGTTCTTTTTTCTTTCAATTGATAAAGTTACATCTTAATAGAAAGAACAGAAGCATCTAGTGCCTGATTTTTGACCCCACACCCTTCAGTGTGACCCACAGACTGTCTCCAGCCACACGGGTGACAGGATGTTCTCTCTTACAAACTCTGTAAGACCAGCAGATTACTAGAAATTGCTGCTGTACATGTTTTGTCTTGTTTCTATGTTCCCCATTGTTCCGTCTCTTTTCCTTTTGCTTGTCTGTTTGCATTCATTTATCCTGAATCTTTTCTGCAATTTCTTATACATGCTGGTGCCCAGTACAGCATAATACAGCTTGATTGGCTCACAACCAACACTTCATAATAAAAATCACGTACTATTGTCTGATATGTTGTAAGTCAGACATAGTGGAGAATAATTTAATTTTTTTTTTCTCTCTCTCATACCAAGAAACTTGAGGACACTTCAGTAATTCTGCCATAATGGTTTGTGTCGCTTTGGAGACCTTCAGAGGTCACTGAGTTGAACATAGCTATCAATTTGTGAGACTTGAGCAGCTTTATGTAGCAGTTTGCATGTAGCATAACTGCAATAAGCACCAATTTTGCCTATAAACAGGTACTGCTTTCCATTCTTTAGGGATTTCTTTGGTAGGAGGAATTATATTAAAAATAGACACTTTTACTTTTGCAATTATCTCAGAAATCAAGTTTAAAATACAGTTTTAAGGGTAACTCTTTACTGACAATGGATTTTGCATCAAATTTTCTCCTCTATTTGTGCAGACTGTTTTTAAACCGTGTGGTATGGTATCACTCTATGAGGTCAGCTGAGATTTTGGAATTAAAGTCCTTCACTGTGTAGCTTTCCAAATCTTACGCTCCATTTTCTTGTCCTCCCTACACTACACTACAGGCTGCTTTTTTCATCAGGTTGTTATCTTCAACAATCAGATAGTACACTTCAGTGCCACAAAGCCTCAGCACCACAAAATTCAGATATAGTCTTGATGGTGTGAAGATGTGTCAATCTCTTTTCTTAAAAAAAAGTTAAACTTTACACTTACACAAAACATACTTACCTTGGAAATTTGTACTAAAAGAGAAACAAACTTCTGCCTCCCTCGAGAGTGCTGTATTACTTAAAAGCTGCCATTACTTAGGCAGGCAGAGGAGTCACCCACATTGCACAAAGACTACAAAGGCATCTCACTGTGAGATGCTCTGTCTGCAGCACTTCTGCATGGGGTATCAGTAGACCTTCATCCACCAGTTCCCTCTTGAGTGGCACTCCTGTGGTTTCTAGAAAATAGAATACCTAGGAATGGTATTGAGCTGACATCAGACTTTAAATTGTTTAGCCTCAGCTGGCAGCTAAGAACCAGGCAGCTGCTCTCTCACTCCCCACCCCCACCCATCCCCCAGTGGGATGGGGAAGAGAATTAGGAAAAAAAAAAGATAAAACCTGTGAGTTGAGATAAGAACCCAGTTTAATAACTGAAAAAAAAAAAATCATCATCCTCCTCATCATCATGTAATGAAAAGGGAGGTAACAAAAAGAGAGAGGAATAAAACCCAAGAAAGAGAAGTGATGCATGATACAGTTGCTCACCACCTGCTGACCACTGCCAGACCCTGTCCCTGAGCATTGATCAGCCCCTTCCAGCAACTGCCCCCAGTTTATATACTGGGCATTATGTTCTACGCTATAGAATATCCCTCTGGAAATTTGGGTCAGCTGTCCAGGCTATGCTCCCTCCCAGATTCTTGTGCACCTCCTCACTGGTAGAGCATGGGACACTGAAAAGTCCTTGACTTGGGGTAAGCACTGCAGAGCAACAACCAAACCATCAATGTTTATTCTCATAATAAGCCCAAAACACAGCTCTGTACCAGCTACTAGGAAGAAAATTAACTCTACCCCAGCTGAAACTAGGACACCTGGCTAAGTGTAATGTAGTAAGGTGAAGTAAGAAGGAAACTTTTCCTCTGGACATTTAGTCAGCAAAAGCAAGACTGTAAGAGGGAAAAGGCAGACACCAGTCATTATGGCTTAGCATTAATCAAAGAGCAAAATAAAACTGAAGATTTAGCCAAGAAGTGAAGTCATGCTGAGCAGCACAAAGTCACCTTCTAGATGGAAGCCTTATGTGACACCATTGCTAGTATGTCCCATCCAGATGGTGTGGTTCTCCACTTCAGCATCCTATCAGACGTGGTTTTTATCTAGTTCTGTGCAGACGCCTCTTACACACCATGAATAGGACTAAGGTGGTCCACTTACTGGACTGAGCTGGTCCAAGCACTAACATGACAAGATTTTTACAGAAAATGTTCAAAACTTCTGTCTTGCTTTTGGAAATGGCTAACCTGTGTCAGGTAAGGTTGAGTTCCTGCTTTCTTCAAACAAGTAAATACAACCAAGTGAGTCTGAGGCATCACTGCAGCATGAAAAGCATCCCATCCTCATATTTACTGTCAGACAAGGCTAAAATAGCTTTTTTATACCAACACTAGTGAGGACCTACCTGGTAGGATGAGCCTGTTTCGGCAAATGATAAATTAAAAGTCTATCAAGCAAGAAAGGCCTATAAGATTATCTCCCCTGCAATCAGGGTGAACATACAATGTAGACGTGTCTTGTATCCCATTTTTTCTCAGTTTCTGCTGTGCTTCAGCCAGCTTGTAGTTTGCGTTGGGAGCAGTGTAGTCCCAGTGTTAGAGGCACACTATCTAAAACTGTCCCTATAACAGAGGCAATACCATCTGCCTCTGCTGTTCACATTCCTTAATGATTTTTGGCTTTGTCTGGTGGCTGAGCAGAAAGGGCTTCACTGAATTAACTCATCACTTCTGATACACTGCAGCACCAGGTAGGATCCTGCTAGATCTGACACTCATTAAGAGAGTCAGCCCAGAGCCACCTTCGAATTCAGAGCCACCCTGGATCATCACCAAAGACCAAAATCAGGAGAAATCCAGGATTGTATTCCCTATTACAGTTAGTTAAGTTACTAAACCAAATGACACATACTTGGAGTTGTGCAAAGCCTTTGACACTGGTGCCGCTGGATCAGGTTGCCCAGAGAAGTTGTGGATGTCTCATCCCTGGCAGTGTTCAAGGCCAGGTGGGATGGGGCTTTGAGCAACCTGGTCTAATGGGTGGCATACATGTTCGTGGCAGAGGGTTGGAACCAGAAGATCTCTGAGGTCCTTGAACCCAAACCGTTCTATGATTCTGCAGACCTCTCTGACAACCTCACAGCATAACAAGCAAGAAATCTTTCAGAAAAAGAAGATCACTTACTCAGTGCTCACCACCTTTTAGAGGCAAAGAAATC
Source organism: Orthonyx spaldingii (assembly GCA_013397795.1). Classification (NCBI taxonomy): domain Eukaryota; kingdom Metazoa; phylum Chordata; class Aves; order Passeriformes; family Orthonychidae; genus Orthonyx; species Orthonyx spaldingii. The sequence continues at coordinate 941,370 of VZTJ01002382.1, read as the reverse complement.
TGTATCTCTATAGCTTCAGGCCACATGGCTTAGCCCAGCAGTCAGCTTTCCAAGCCACATTTAAAAGGACTGCTAACTACTCTTTGCTATTAACTGTCACTAGACATTAATTTTGGCATAGACATTTTACATTGGAGTTTTTAGGAGAATGCTAATGATGCAATGGTAGGGGAGGGAAACCTTTTGATGCCACAGTAACTGAAGAGAGAGAGTAATGAAGCCAAAATATTGCAAACCAATAATAAATCTAACAAACCAATACAATCAAGCGGAGCAAAAATCACTTTAAGTAGCTTTGTATTTGCTTTCACCATCAAGGTCCTGTCTATGGAATTATTGTAATATTGATCCTTTTGCAGAGGAAAAAATGTGGCGATTAATTTTTTTTAAAATATAAGAATAATTTAAAAAATGTTCTTGTAAACAGGGATGGTCTGGAAGATTTCAAAAACATTTCATTATCATGAAGTCTGGAGCTCAATTATTTACCAGTAATGGTTCAAATTCTAAATCTCACTCTGCTCATCCAAATCACTTATGAGAAGGACTTGGTTTACAGTAAATTCCTCTCCCTTGGAGCTGTTTCCTGCATTGTATAGGCATTTGCAGATATGAGAAGTGGGCAAGATTTCTGGAAGCACTGGATTCCTAAAGAAAATGATTATGCATTTAAGAGGGTTTTCTGAAATACCTAAATATCTTGTAATCTATTTCTGCAGGTTTCAGCTCAGTGTGATACCTCTGCAGACCTCACCAGGTATGTATCTGAGTCCCAAATTGTAGCTTTCCTATTTCCTCTACGGGCCCCTCCAGGCCACCGAGTCCAGCCCCTGCAGCCCCTGCCTCGGTAGCTCCGATCCCAGGCCGGCGGTGGCTGCTCCGGGCAGGCAAAGACAGATGTACAAGTTGCGTTTATCAGAGTCCTTTATTCTTCCCTCGTCGAGGGAAAGGCGGAAAACAAGACGTGTAGTGGAAACGTCGCCAGACTCCCCTGCCCCCTTCTTGCCTCTCTCTTTTATTCTCTCTCCCCGTGGTGGGCAGGGCGAGAGGCCAGCCAATAGACAAATGACGAGCCCGTGACATGTGGCCAGTCCTGGGTGAACAGGGGAGGGATAAGTGGAATGCAGAGCGGTGAGTGGCCAGGCCAGGCCAGGATGTCCCTGGTGGCCGGCACACTACCACACGAAATGTCTTAGAAGATATACAAAAGACACTGCAACCACCTCTCCTAGTTTGTGCTACTGAGCATTTCATAATTTATCTGCATTTTGGAAATCCTTTGCATACCTTTTACGTAAATATATTTCCATAAAACACTCTCCAGGGATTAGATAAGTGCATTTCTGAGAAACTGTAAGAGAACCTGTGCAGATCTATCTCAAGTAGACCGTTGCCTTTTCATGAGGGAAAATGGTACCAGTTTTGGCTTCAGGCTCAGTGCATCTCCTGAGATACAGGGAGTTTGTGTCCAACCAGTATATGGTGCTTGCCACTGATTCCACAAAGTCAGCATCTGTTTTACAGTTTTAACATAGGTAAACTAAGCCTAGATTGAACATTTATGCTATTCCAGCAAGTTGTAATGCAAGTCAGTCTGTCAATCATGCCCCCACACAGATCTATTATTCCTTTTGATTGCCAGATACAAGCAATTTGAAAACAAATGCTCCTAAAATGGTTTGATAGCTCTACCTGCAAGTAATCAATTACTCCTTAATTGCTTAATAAATATATTATTTTGTGATGTCTCTTGTACCGTCTTCCTCTCTGCTTTTTCCATGAGCTCAAAACATATATCTGACCTATAAAACCCCCTCCTCCTTGCAAGCAGCACAAAATGATCTTCAGCCAGCAGCTGAGATTGCTTCCAGCACAGAGTAAACTAGTCCAGCAGTGGCCTTTGACAGCCAACTCTGATCAGGGCAGGCCTAGAAATCCCTCTGAGCATGGAAATTGCTGAATTTCAGATGGGGCTGTGTTGAACTCTATTCATATCAACCTGCTCAGCAGCACCTGACAGTAACAGGGACTGCAGTGCTGTGGGGGCAATCAAATACTAGGTAATTTTGTTAGGCACGAGCAGAACATACTTGATGAAAGATGTTTGGTGAATTAGTCATAAACCAGCTTGTTACCACTAATGGAAAGATAAAAACTGAATTTCATGTTGTTAGGATGTGATCTCCCCTGCAAAAAAGGTCATACCTCAATGGACCACTTCTGCTAAGTGTCTGGAATAACCTTGTATAGCTCTGGAGAGTGCCATTTCTGTGACAGTTTAATCTGATCTAGGGCCGTATTGCTGCTGAAAATGTTGTCCTATTCCCTCTTCCGACTTGTGGTTTCAGGTCCCTCTGCCTCACTCGTAGTAATGCAAGTAAAAGGGCAGGAAAACACTAGGCAGGGGGGGGATTCCTTCTGACAGGGTCTTGCTTGGTGCAGAGCAGTAGCCAGGCTGCCAGCTGAGAGGACAGCCCCTGCTGTCTGGTCAAAGACACAGAGAAGAATCATACTGAAAGCTTTCAAACTGCTAATAGCACAAAGGAGGTGATGCACTGCAGGAGTAGCACAAATCTCTTTTCTGCAGTGAGCTCTCCTGCATTGTCTAGAGGATGATGGAAAGGCAGGAATTGTCATGGCACAGCAACAGAAGTGCAACAGCAGTGCATAAGCACTGAACTCAACTTTCAATAAATGGGAGTTGGTTACGCTTGATGTCTTAAAATCAGCCATCTTGTTGTGGTTTTGCCTTTCAAATTTTCAGTCCCAGTACACTTAGGAAATGTGATGTTAAATTATTGTATTTGAAGGAAATTAAGCCATCTCCTTCCCAAGTGCTGATACAGAAGCACATTCAATTACTGCCCTTCTACTGTTCAATTTCAGACCAGAGCCATGCCTTTCTAATTCCTCAGTGTGCTGCTTTCTGACTTCCTTGTGTTGCATCTCTGCCTAGCATGCACACCCCCAGGGTGAAGGACTTGTGGAAGGGAGTTTAGTCCTGGCAAAAGGGTCACTCAGAACAAGCACAGGAACCCTGACCTAGCCCTCACAAGGGACCGAGTTGATGTGTGCAAGTAGCCCCATGAGAACTGCCTACAACATCATCCTCTTCACCTGGAGCATATCTGGGCAAGGTAATTTAGTAGCTGAACTGCCTTTCTGTCAGCTCAGAACAAATGCCAGTGCCGGGGAGTTTCATGGGATGAAGTAACTCAGTGGGGTGAAGGCTGCCTGCGCTACCTGAGGTTTCATACAATCACAGGGACAGTCCCTATCTGCCTAAGACTTGCTTTGGAACAACTGAAAGCACATCCAAGCACATCCAAGCCTTAGCAGAACATGGCCTCTTCACCCTCTCCTCATGGAACGACTGAGTGTTTGAGACATCACAACAGCATTTAGACACTTACCTCAACAAAACAAAACAAAAAACCCCAAAAAACCAACCAACCAACCAAAAAACAAAAAAGAAATTAAAAACAAAAAACCAAAAAAAACAACCAATCAAAAAAAGACAACGCAAAATAAGAAGAAAGGACAGCAATTACCCATATTCCAGAAGAATTTCACCAGGGCAGAAATATGAAATCAGCAGCTCAGATGCTCCTTGTGCATCAACATGTGGAGCTGTTGTAGTAGTTGTTATGCTTTCTGTTACCTGTCCTGCTCTGTTGTCACTTCCGCTTCAGGAGCTCCCAAAGCTTTGCTGTAATACGTCATCTGCCAGAAATAAGGGGAAACTGGAAAGCAGCTGCAGTTGAATAAAAAGGTCAAAAGCCATAACGGCAATGCAGAATCTTTGATGCTGGTTCTCAATACAAGGCATTCATTATCTAGCTCTACGCAACAACATTTTTCCTGTTCCTACCTGCTGCTGCAACCACAGCCTTTTTACCATTTATTTAGTGCACAGTCTTTAGGAAAGGATGTTTATGAGATAATTTGTCTCTCTTCATATGCATAATAAAGAATAAATTAATAACTACATTAATAAAGCAGCTACATTATTATAAGTTCTTTTCTTTATTGCTAACATAAATCATGAATGTCCCTCCACCCAAATTATGGCACAGAGCACAATTCTTATTCATAACTCAGAACTTTCAATTATTTCTTTCAATTTATAGCAACTTAGCTTCTCTACTTACTAGTATGTCCCCAACAATTCTACTGCCTGCAGACACTAACTAGGAACCAAACATGCATTATAACTTGTAGAAATCGCATTGCTACTTCAAAATTTAAGCAAAGCGTTAACAAAGTTATACATAACAAGAAGTGGGTTAGCATGATGTATTTCTTCTCAAATGATTGTGTAATTAGTCCTCATCAACCTCCAGACTTTCATACCAACAGCTGGAATTGCTTTCACTATTACTTCCTGGCAAGCTTTGTGAATGATGACTACAGAAATCCTGTGACATTCAGAACTCTGACATGATGAAAATTAATCTTCATTTTAGGAACATGGGAGCAAGCAAATGTGAATGTTAATGTAATTAAAGACTTGCCAGTTGGGGAATGTTGGGCATGAGGCTTGAACTTATGACTAGTGTCACTTTTTCACTGCTATGATGCATGTGTTTAGAGAGACGAGCAATGCACTGAATTCTAAACCATTTAACATTTGCAAATAAGTGTCATGCTCACTCTGTGTAGTTGAGTGCAATTCCAAATGAAGCCACCAAAACCACTTCCATCTTGTACTCAGGATATTTTACCTGCCTTTGCTTCTACGTGGTGCAGGTATGCTAGTCCGAGTGCTGGACTTGAGGGCAAGCCATAAAATCTGGAAACATATTCAATTTTCCCCATTGTTCTCTTTTTTGATCCTATACCTCGGAAGGGGATTTCCTCTTCCCAATTTTCTTTCCTTGAGGCCAGCAGGAGAACATATTGCAGCAAAAGAAGACATTTCATACATATTAACCTAGTCTCAAGCACAAGGGTTATATTTCTTGTGAAAATTCTCTTAGTGTTAGGCTGTATTAACTAATATTATGCAACTGGGCTAAAGAAATCCAAAGAATGACACGATCCTTTCTATTTATCTACCAATATTTTTGATTTGGCACAAGAAGACAGCACATGATGTGAGGTCACAGGATGTGAGGTATTCAAACATTGAAATACTTGGAAATACATGATGTCTGGGAGCAAACTTATATCCAGGGTAAGTGTTTCACAGTCATTTATTGCACACTCAACATACCAAACCTAGCCTTTGGACTGGCATCTGCCTGGAAGAACCAGCCATGTCACCTCTTTTTCATTTTATTTTAGACAGAAATGAATGTACTGGCAGCTGAAGATACCCAACATTCATTTCCCAAATAGAAGAGGCCTAGTTCAAAAGCAAAAATCTGCTGTGGTCTTTCAAGGTCAAAGGCATGCTGTCTCTGGGGTTAAATATGTAACTATACCAAATATTTCTCTTCTTTCCCCCAACCCAACCTTGTAAGACTATTAGGAACAGGGTGGGTTAAATCCCAAAGTGGAAATGCCATATCCACGTGCTCAGGAGGCCCCCAGATATTCAGTAAGTCATGAATTTAGATCATACTTCTCTTGCCTTATAGGCCGTGCCTCTCTGGTCTTCCCTCCCAGTCATAGCTCATCCCCTTGAGCTTCATCAGAGAAAGAAAAGTGGATCAACCTTTCTCTTTGAGACTGAAAATGGAATGTGATTTCCCTCAGCCAGGAAAAAACAGGGAGGTCTATGAACCTCAGGCCCAGCCTAATTTTTCTCTTCCCTTATTTACCGCAGGGAGGATGACAGCAGCAGGGAAATGCTTGCTGTCAAGTAGCCTGGGGCAACAGTAGGTCACTCATACCCTGAAGGGACTTTTCTTCTTGAGGGGCTTCAGCACTGGCTCTGCCCCTTAAACCCCTCAGTCCACTTCTGTAAGGAAAGGGAATGCAAACATCACCTCTCCAGAGAGGAGGTAGAGGGGATGGGGCAATGAGAAGGAGACCGCTCCCGCCACTCCTTGAGGCCAGCCTTGAAGACAGGAGAAAGAGGACCAAGGACAACCTTGCCATCTGTTCAGTTCACTTAATAGGCACCAACATATTGCAGTGGGATGTGCTGAAAACACCCTTCGTCTACTCTTCCAATGAACTATGTTGTGGGACCCCTCATTTCTCCTCCATTCTTCCTTTCCCAGGAAAATGCAGGAATGGACAACATCTGCTGTGAAAGGCAGTTTACCCCCTGCTTAATGAATTTACCTAACTTATAATGAGTTTCAGCATACTTTCATGGAAGGTTTACATGCACTTAGCTTGGTCCTTATTTTCCTCAGTCCATTAAACTGATAATGAAGATAAAGCTCAAGTGCTAGGACTGCTAGTGAGCTGATCATGGCTAAAGTGGAACACCCATTAAAGCCCAAACTAACCACTTCAGGTAGAATTTCTAGTTATGAAACTATCAATTTAAGGATTTTGCCATCTTAACAAGTCCTGTTTCTTTCATGTACGTAATAAAAATGAATCTATTAATCTTCAATGTGCATATCCCCAGAAAGAAATGAGCAGGAACATTTTAATTTTCAATCAGCATTTCTGGTGGATGAACACAATTAAGTACTGTCCTATAAAATATCTGTAATAGCTTAAGGGTGTGTAGTAAAACTACATGAATAAATAAAATAGCCAGTGAGTGAATCATAAAAACTTACATCTAAATTCTTCTTTATACAGAATTACACAGAATTCTTCTTTAAGATAATAAATCAGAATTAACATAAGCACATGCACATATTTGTGTGTACATACCTATGTGCTCAAACACCATCTCAAATCCATTCAAAAAATTCCAAGTCTTTTTGAACCAGTGAGCACACATTCAGTTGTGTGACGTTATTCCAAGCAGCAAGAAAATGCAGGTAATCAAAACATTATGGTAAAATATTTACAAAAAGTAATTTATAAATATACAAATTCTGGTCCATTTGCTGTTACAAAGGCTATTCCACAAGACTCATTATAAAATCTTGCATTCTGTTATGTCCCAGATATCTGGGCCAGGCAAGCTCCAAGCTCTCTATGCATCCTAGACAATGCTGGCTGAAAAAATTTGTGATTTAAGTGAAGATGGGACAAGCAGTAGACTTGCAGAAGAAGTCAAGACAGAACAACTGCAGGGCTGCCTGGCCACAGAGATGGGAGGAGAAGCTGAAACAAATGGGGCAGGAGCATTGGGAGCCACTGACTAAAGTTTAGACAAGAAGGAAAGATATAATAAATACTCTGGAGGGGTGAAATCCTAGGACAGAAACAATGACAGATATGAGAGATATTTACTGTTAAAAAGGAGCATCAGGAAGTGGACAGGAGCTGAGGACAGATGTCCCTGAACCAAGACAAGAGTGGGGTAGCGCATGGAGATCAGATGACGTTTGGATGGGATTCAGCAAGCAAATATGTGGATAAAAAGCAAATTATGAGACTGGGAAAAGATTTCTGTAGATAAGTCTGAAGAAAGATGTGTTATATGCAAATTTATTTAGTTTTCATTGCACATTTTTAGGAAGGGTGGGATTAATTTTTTATTTCTACTGAACATTTGGATTAATTTTTTTTTATCTTTTTAAAGTATATCTATGGGGTACAGAATTTATCCTCTCCACACTTGCACAAACACATGTACCTATGTCACAAAGAAATGAACTACTGAAAGATAAAAAGTACTAGCTGAAAAAGTGTTAATGAATTCCTCAGGGCTTTGAGAAGTGATGAGTAACAACCACCAAAACAAATATACTCGCTGAAGAATATTTTTAAACTGACTTGTTCACTGAAGACTTTTCCCAGACATATTTATTATAAAATACTATGAAGTGGTTTGTCTGAATTTTGAAGAAGAATAGCCTGGAAGCTAAGTCATAACCAAATCTGTAATAAAAAAAAAGATGAAAAATGTGCAAATAGACCGTATTAAAACTTGCTTATTACATTTTAGTATTCTCAAAATGTTGTTTACTGTATATTTTATCTTTCCTGGTGGTAGATCCACATTTCATTTTTCCTATCTGTCAAAACTATTTCACTTACAATATTGGTAGCTTAAACACTTTCTCAGTGGCAGCAATTGTATTTCTCTGTTGTCTCATCACCTGCTCCCATTCAAGCATAAGTTTTAGCTGTGGCAATATAAAGCTAAATGTGCTTGAATATTGTTTCACAAGATCTATGGAGACTTTAGATTTCATTAAAGGTTTATTTGTTCTACTGAATGGTGCACTATTTCAGCAGTGTCAGAATTATTTCAGCAGTGTGAGAATAAAATTCAAATAACCAAAAATCAGTATAAGGTCTACTAACAATATTTTGCTCATTAAGAATGTATTTGAAATGAGCTACTAAAAATAATGGTTTACCTTCTTTTTAATTTCTGGAAAATGCTTAAATTTTAAAGTCTATGGCTTTTATTGAATTAAGTAAAGAGTCATATGTCTATAAACAGAAAAGATACTGATTCTTGAGTTGAACAATAAATCAAAAGTTCTTGTTCAAGTTCTGGCAGCACAGGAAATAGAAGCAAATATATTTTATGTGTTATGTCATACACAGCAGAAGAAGGCAATTTTTTTCCTGCTTAAGAAGGAAATCTGCCTATTCCTGATTGAAACAGGCACACATAGCTAACGTGCAACAGTGGCAAATGACACAATTTAATATTTAATAATCCTATGATCAAACTGGTTTTACACATCCTGTAAATGGCATCAATATATCACTCATTACATTTTTATCTGATAGCCAGTATTGGGGGTTTATTTCAATACTTGTTGATGGTGAGGTGCTGTCTACCATTCTACTGCAGATTGGTAGGCATAATTTGGGTCAACCTTTAATGACTGACAGAGATCAGCAGTCTGATACTTGAGAGGTTTTGATACTGAACATAGAAGCAAAGTTCCTCCAAACTCTCCTCAAGTGAAGAGGAAACTTTACCACTCTTATCTGGTCATCAACTGTTAGAACAAATCATCGATATGTGATGGGACATGATTTGGAATAGAAAAAACAAACATGAGAACATCTTATTTTTCCTAGTTTTTAGTGCTGGTTAGTCCTACACAAACTTGTCTCCCATTAAGGCCTTGTATGTAGAAATGTCTTCCCTGGAGTAAGTCTGCTGGAAGTGTTCCCTACTCCAGTGGACAATATGAGCAGGAAAAGGAGGGGCCTGTTCTGCCAGCCCACAGCAGCATTAAGAGTTCCCTGGATGAAACATTCTTCTTGAAGACCTGAAATTTTTCAAAGTGTTGCATTTTTTGACAAGAAAATATGAAATCTTAACTTCTGTCAAAGACACTTGCAAATTTCTGCAGCTCTGACTCGCCCAACACTGACTCGTTCAACCTTGCAATAATATTGCCTGAAACAAGCTCCACAGAAATCATAAAGGCTTTGGAATACAGTGCTATGCTCCTCCACAAATATCATTAAAGCCAAAGGTGTGTGCATTTCATCTCAGTAAATCCTCAAGAGGACACTTTGTGTCTGAAGTATGGAAATTATCTAGAAATAAGCTTTTGGTTTGGTCTCCTCTCCACCACTACTTCTTCCCTGAGGGAGTTCTCTGTTCCACAGTTATCTTTCCTTTTTTTCACTAGCAGGCAAGGGTATGCAAAATCCAGTCCAAGCAAGAGGTGATGTTTGGACTGACCGAGTATTTGCAAATGGACTGCAGAAGAAGCAGAAGAATTGCCCCACAATGCTCCTTCAGATGTGATTTTACCCTGCAAGATGCCGCAAAATAACCTCGGAAGCCACAATTAGAGCACAGAAAACACTGAGTCCATGGTAAAGGGTACTTCATGTTTCCAGGAAGCTGAGGACAAAACCTTATCTCCTGAGATGATGCACACTATTGCTGAGCATACACACAGCAAGGGGACATCAGACAGAGAAGGGGATTACATGGTGCAACATGGAGTTTGCACTGAACACAGGTGTCTTACGCAAATTGCTCTGGAGGACCCACATCCATCTCTCTACAGAGAAAATTTGATGGAGAAATTGTATTCTCACCAAGGATGGCAGATGGGGCAAAATATGGATTTACTTGCATAATTTTAAGAAGAATCTGACAATTATAAATAGTTACTCTTTAGTATTTTATATTTACAAATCACAGTACAAGCTGTATTTAATTAATGATAAGTCCTTAAATACACTGAAGTTGAACTAATGCAGCTTAGAATGACTGATGCATGAAGACAGAAGAATCGTTAACCTTAATGAATCATGTTTGGGGCAGTGGGTGGAATAAGTATTAGAAATAAAAGTGGACAGTGTGTGACAGGCTGGCAAGACGAAAAATTAGTCACCTAACACAAGCAGTTTTGTAGTATTCCAGCTTCTGACTGTTTTCCTGGTAGATTGATAGCCATGGGGTGAGTTGAGGTTGCAGTGTGCAGCGATAAGAAGATACACAGTGCTTGCTCATGGTGCCACAGGGACTGGTTTTCTTTGTCTACTACCAGTACTGCCAGGGCACTTACTGATTCCTGAGGGTTTTAGCAGATGCAGAGTCAAGTCTATGAGTAACCATTAAATCACTGTTACTTTCAGGCTTTTGGAAAGAGACATAATGTAGCACTACTAACTAACGTGTGTAATTTTAACATTTTATCAAAACAGCAAAATCTAGATGAAAGACCTGAATGAAGGCCATCACCTATTTGAGCAGATAACCATGATGATTTTGTGGTATGAAATTACTTGAGATTAAACAGTTGCCTCCCTTGTCAGGCTGAGAGTGATTCTCCTTCGGGTAGAACAGCACTTCAAAAGCTTTGACTATCCATTAGTTACAGGCACTGCATCCTCATAAAAATCCTGCAATTCACTGGCTCTGTGCCTGTATTGCTTTTCGGAAATACCAGACACTATCTCAACCTAATATATTTACAATTGCATTTTGAATATATCTAGAATGACTGGCAGACAGATCAGTTTTTTTGATAAAAACGACTTTTCTATATTAACAAAAAAATCTGTCTAAGCAGTATGCATTTAAATTTTCCTTTAATATATTGCTGTTAAGCTTTCAGTGTCTGCTTCAGTGTTTATAAGTAACACCATTATTCCATGGCCAGATAAGCACTCTTCATTTTCCATAAAATTTTCTCATCCTTAGCCCCTTGAATTGAGGGAAATGACAGGCACATCTGATTCAGAGGTTGCTAGCAGAGGCTGCAGCCGAGTATCAAGTCATATGAGCACTGATTACCCACCCTTGCACCCACGGGTGCCTGAAGGGTTCCTCCCAGCTTTGCTGCTTAAGCTTCCTTATCTCTGCTGAGGCAAAAGCTGGGTTTGACTGACATCTGTTACTGACTCCAGAATTTTTGCAACAGCATGAAAGTCTTCAGGTTGTAAAAAAAACCCTTTCCCTACTGCACAGTTGTTATTTAACTGTACAAAAAGCCATGGCCTACACCAGGACAGCAAGGTGCAGATATAATCACACTGAATGCTGTGGTTAGACATTCCTGTGTTTCAAACTCACATGCTCTTACTAAAAATATCATAAAGCATCTCGATATTATTCTCATTTCTTAAAGTGATCTGCCACATTAAACTAATGTTTATTCTTTCAGTCATGTAAGATACGGAGGCTTTGCTCCTTTGTGCTGACACAGATTAACACCCCCCTGCAGAAACAGACAAGAAGAGGACACAGCGCTTGCTGTAAGTATAGGTAGCCTGGTAGCTATGGTAGCAAGACTTTGCTAGAGTGAGCCCTGTTTTGGAAATAACAGTGCACAGGTTACATGAAGTAAAATAAACACAGATTTGTTTACTAGTAAGCTGCTGTGATAAATAGGAATGAAAAGGATTAGGCATTCCTTTGGGAAACGTGTCTCTTCTTCATATTAATTACACTGACAGTAGCTTATTAATGCTGTGTCAGCTTTTGTTTACAGTTTTCACAGAAAAAAAAAAAGATAATTGCTGCAACAGAATGTGAATATAGACATTTATTTGTTTGCTCGGTACATGTTTCAGTAATTATTTAAATACACAAATGAAGATACCCTCACCATTATGAGATAAAGCAGAAGAACTGAACTAAAATTATAACAGAAAACTGTCAAAGCTTCACATTTGGTGCTTGGGGAATGCATAATACATGTAAGATTTTCTTTGTGGAATCAGAAAGTCATCTTACTCAGTTCACCTTCACTCTCATTTTCCCTGGTGAAGTTTGAACTTAAGTTTTTTGAGGGAACATGAAGAGCTCTAGATCCTTGAGAAGCCACACTTCTTGTTCTTTTGCTCAGCTATAAAAATCATAATAATATGTTTATATTGTAATGATATAGAAAATCTGTATTGGTCTCCTATAAGACATTTGTGTTCCATAGCCCCAGGGAAGCACACATAGCCCCCTGCCCTAACATAGCAGGAAAGGCCCATACCAAGGTCATGCTGTAGCACATACGGTCCTGCCAAAGTGAGCAAGAAACACAGAGGAAACTGCCTGGGTTTTATAAATAAAACAACAGCGATCTGTTTTGTTTAGGAGACTGAAATACTGAGGAGAGGGCTAAAGAAATGGGTTGTGTTGTAAATGAAAAAGAAATGTAATGCTTGTTCAGAGCTCTGTTCTGGTATATGTACCAAACCCTGGTCTTGCTTAATTTTGTGTGTAGCTGTATCAGCAGTTCCATCAGGACCCTTACGAGAATAGTGGAAAAAGTTGGTGTGCAAGTATTACACCATAAAAACCTCCTTTCCAGTTGTTCTTCTGTTTAGTTGCTTAATTCTTATCAAAGATCCTCAACTTTTATTTTCTCTCCCAGGAGTTTGTTGCTTAGCTCAGTTGGTTAGAGCATAGTGTTAATAATGTTCTGAGTTTGATCCCCATATGGGCCATTCGCTTCAGAACTGGGCTTGATGATCCTTGTGGTTCTCTTTCAACTCAGCATAAATATTCTGTGATTCTGTGATCCTGCCTCAGTCCAGGGAATACCAGAGAACTCAGTAGCAGGTACTTCGCTCACTAAATTGGGATCTTCAAACTGAAAATGCAGTAATTTTATAGCAGTCTGCCCTGCCCAGGATATTAATCATGCATTGTTTGTGAGGGTTAGGGCTTGGTGCTTTGTCATGGAACAAACTCTAAAAATATAAGTACCAGTAATAAAATCACTCTGGCTGGCTGGGACGTGCTGCCGAGGTTTACTGTCGGAGGTACAGGGAGAAGCTGCTGGGTCCAAAATCCATCACCCTGAGTTGTCCCTGGCATGTTTCCCCCAATGCTCCCAGCATCACGGTGAGTCAGCCGCCACCCCTCAATTGCCAAGCCTACGTCAGCTGCCTGGGGTTAGTCAGAGAGGGACCAGGGGAGACGTCTGTCCCTCCCCACACACCTATCATTAAAAAGGCTGTGGCCCTGAATACAGAGTGGTGCTGCAGTGGAAAGGTGGCCAGGCCCTCAGGAGGCTCCAGGAGATGATGGTCCGCAGGAGCTTCACAGGGCCTGCTTGTTCCTAGTGGCCACCATCCTGTCTTCTGCCTGTGTCACAGGGTGTCCTGGTGACAGGACGGTGTCAGAGATTTGCATTGCAGGTGAACCGGGCATCATTCTTGGTCCAGAAATGGGCTGGTGTCCCAGGATCTGGGGTCCTGTGAAACCTTCGTGTTGTGCTGTCTGGCATGACAGGGTGCCCCTCCACCACAGCAGGGCAGAGCACATTGTGCCCACCACCCTAAACAACTCACAGACTGGAACCTCGGCTACCCAGGAGATTCAGGCTGATGCTTCAGAGACTAGGGGGATGCACACCCAGATCTCTGGAAATCCAACGGACCTAAGTTTTCTAAAGAAATGTTTTTTCTCTAGAAACACCTTTATTATGCTGGTGAACACTCAGATACCTTTTAAAAAGGCTGTCAAAAGCAATAGAGGAGGGTGTGTGTTTGCACACATATACTAAAAATGTAAAACAGATGTTCAAAACCCATTATTTGATCTCATGCAAATATTTATAATGTTCCCCTAGAAACAGGCAACCTTTGCTTCCTTGGCAATTAAATGCATGTTTGGCTGCATTCCTATACATTGATAGCATCTATTGTTTGTTACACAAATAACTGGGTTAAAGAAATAAATGAAATTATTTCTCATTTTTTCTCATATTACTTGTCACATGAAACCAGAAAACTTCCAAAAATCCTGTGTATGTTGCTGGTATTGTATAATGTTGAGAGTTTTGGGAGCCTTGTTAATTTAAGCATATACAGACATAAAATAGCAATATAGTGATATTGAATAGTTACCATTTCTGTAGATGGTTTTATTTATAGAAGTCCAACTGTTTAATTTCTATTTTACTCATATTTGGGTGGATGTTCTGTCATAGATTTAAAAAAATGACCTGATTGTACATCAAGCAGATGGGTTCAGTTCTTCTAGGTTGGGACTGACATTTATTACTTGTGGGAAATACAGCATGGATTGTCAACAAAAGTTTTTTTGCCTTAGGTTGTCACAAGTATCCATAGCATATGGAAAAAGGGAAAGAAAGGGATAATTAAAGAGTGCACGCCAGAAAGTTAAAAAATATTAATCTAGCTGAAACCTCAGAAAAATCCAATCATTTCAAAGTATAAATCTTGACAAGTCAGATCCCTTCGATGCTAACACAACATCATCAATGACAACTGTGTCCTGAGTGGAGTCATTAAGGGGAATGCCCATAGAAGGATACTTGTATTCTCTTTTTAGACACAGAACAATATGGTCATCAGGCAATAATCAACCTGACAGTAATCACTGCAGCTACATGAGAGGACTTTTCACAGTGCAATATGAAAAAGGCTGCCTTTTGATACTCAGTATTTAGCCTTGCCGTTGTCAGGGTGACTGGAAAAGAGCTGTGTATAGAGAGGCATAAAAGCGAAGAAAAATGATAAAACTTTTTTTGAAGAAAAAATTCAGTTTTACAGAAAGAAAATGCCAGTTTCAAATCATACCAATCATGCAAAAAATTGCTAGAATTACATGAAATAAAATGAAGTGTTTGATTTTATCTGGTCATGAAAGAACATAAAATTTAGGGCAAAGCTGAAGTCTGACATGACAAAATGTTTACAGAGCAGTTTTCTTCATTCCAGTCAGCTTTAAATGAGAGAGAAAAGAAAATGACTTGAATGAAGGAAATGAGGGAAAATAACATGTAATGACATTTTTGAATGACTTGTCAGCTGGGCCACTCCTCAGATCTCATAGCTCCTAGTTCTCAGGATTTCCTTCTGTGACCAGCACGGGAAGGCCTTGTACAGCAAGTTTCACAGATATCCAGCTGTGAATCACTGTGCTGCCTCACTGCTGGGTGTCTTATCCTGTTGCTGACCTGGTGCAGGATGACCATCTCGAAAAACTGTCATGGCCCTACACCTTCCTAGACAGGCATTTCCTTGGCTTCAGTTACTAACTTGGACGGAAGACATAGTGTTTAAGGCCCAGCGCTGTGGCACATAGATTTGAATGAGTCATGTATGTGAGTAGGACCTTGTTTTATCCCTCAGCAGTGGTGAGGGGGAAGAGAAACAGCCTCGCATTTTCCCATTTATATTTTGAAAATCTACGACATGATATAACAGACCTCCTAGATTTAGGTAATAAATAAAAGGATAGAACTAACCTGTACATTTAAAAAAAAAGCTTTCAAACTGAAATGCCAAACCTTATCTGTGCTAACACTGAAATCACCAAAGAAATTTAAAAAGTATTCCACTTCTCTACCTCACTTCTACGTACCAGCTTGCTGATTTTTCTCTATCATGTCTCATGTGTTTTTCAAAGATCTCTGCTCCAGGATGGACTGGTCTGTGAGGCTGCTGCTTTTAAAATACAGCTTTCAATCTGTGCTAAAAAACAGTTTGTGGGAAACCAGTAAAGCAAGCCAGGCAGCAGTGAGAACAGCCCCCTCTGTCCCAGTCCATCTCAAGTCCACAGTTTCTGAATGAAGTCCTCAAGGGCTGGTTTCTCCCCCTACCTTTGCTGAAGAAGACAAGCCAAGCTCTTCTTTAATGGCCATGAACTACTGCCAGAGTGCATCCACCAGGATGGCCCCTCTCTGACTGAAGGAGCATGGCAAATAAAAGTCTTTGTCAAGTGCCACATAAAGGCCCACAAAACAAAGAAGAACTCATTTCAAGTACAGTACTTGGTAAATAGCCCATTAAACAATAAAAGAACAACAAAAATTTATGTTTACTCATAAACTAGGTACCATCCGCTTTGTGTGCCAGCCACAGTTTCCTGGGAATAAAACTCCGCGGTCATGCAACAAAAGGTTTTGTTATCTGCACAGGAGGATGACAGCCCCTCTCTTTCTATCATTGTGGTTCTTTGCTTGGTGAACATCATGGCCCTTTAGCACTGCCTGCCGTGTACAGTCACCTTATATATTGCTATTTTCTGACTCAGGACAGGATATGCAGACAATGCGGCTCACTGAAGGAATAACTAATGTAAGAAGGGTATTTTTCACCAAACTGAAAGAGAAATGGAAACAAGCACAGAGAAACAGTGCAAAATCTCAGGGCACCTACACATGACCATGGTCTTGCCAGACGGCTGTCGATATTGTCCTCAAATAACCTGTGCTTAATGAGGACTGAAGCCATGTCCAGTTCCTTGGGAACTGATATGATGTAAGGATGGATAAGGAGAACAGGAAAAGAGAGTCAAGTTTGGTCAAAACAAACTCAGGTTACTTAAAGCACATGATTAGTTTTCATTTTTTGGCTGAAACAACTCACTGAAAATGTGTTATGTGATGACAGAAAGAGGGAAATTGCCATCTGCTGGTATCCAATACAGCCAGCAATATTTTCCTATCCAAACACCAAAACTGCTTTTGTGCCATATATGCTTGAGCAGCTGGCAATCGTAGCAGAGCAACAAGCTGCTGCAGTGCTTTGACACATGGTTAAATGAAAACAAAAGGAATAGAAACAGTGAGAAGATATTGGTGAGTGGTTAGAAACTGGCAAGTTGTTAAGCACTGATCTATGTCTAGACCCCAAATCCTTCATAGCTCTGGGTCGAGTGGATCTGTGGTTTGGTTCACTCTTTTCAGAAAAGCAAAATTCATCTTCCTTCCCATGCTGAAGGCATCCAGCTAACACACACTGGAATCACCTACAACCCAATGGATTTAGCACGTCTTTGTGCGTATGTGTGCTCATGCTCCCAAGTGACTGGTATCAGGAACTGCAGCAATTTGCTGCTTAGCCCTGAGGAACACCTCAAATGCAGGGCAGGAGAACTGCAGTGTGCTCCTCACAGCTGTGACCTTCATTGGTACTGTGACATTGGTACAATGAAGGCAGCTGTGACCTTCACTAGTACTGTGACATCAGTTACTGTGAATGAACAGGAGGCCACAAATACCTCTGCCATATCACCTCTGTGTCTCCACTGGTGTTGGTTGTGAATGACATGCAGGAAGAAGGCAGATGGAGACCCTGGAGAAGCAGCCTTTGCAAAGCCAATGAATATGGTTCTCACTGGCACAGACAATGGACCAGTAGATGACAGCTAGTATGTCTTTCCTATTTCAGAAACCTTTTTAATTTTAGGGCAATCTTTGTAAGATAAGCCTGCATGTCCTTGCTCCTTTTGATAAATGTTATAAATAGAGGATCTGGTTTTGTTTTCATTTTTTAATAACGCTTCTGGTTTTGCTAACAAGTCTCTGAAGTTTTCTGTTTGCCTCTGCTGCTGATATCTCATCTTGGCAGATCAGGAGGCTATGTCTATTTCTGTGTACTGATATAACCAAAGCACATATAACCTTTGAGTACAGGATGAGCTTCCAAAGCTGCTTCTTTCTCCAATTCTAGCTCTCTCATAATTTTTGTTTTTCTTTTATGCTTCTCTCAATTCCCCTAGTGACTTAATGTGAACTTCTTTGAAATCACAGAATCACAGAGCAGGATACTCAGGAATGTGTCCAGGTGACTGTGCTGATTTAGGTCAAATTTGGAGAGGGGACCTCCAAAAGAGTCTCTTTCAGAAGAACAGATTTCAGCAGCCTCTCCCCCCAAACCGGTTCGGGAGAAACTTCCTTTGAGAAAAGTGGGAAAAACTATTTATTTACCAAACAAAATGAATAATATTAAACAAATGGAAACCTCTAGCTGTTTTGACGAGTCAATGAGTCAGAGAAATCCCTCCTTGGCTGCGGCTCAGTCAGGTTCAGTCCCTTCAGAGCTCAGGCCTGGNGGAAAAAATAAAAGCCAAAGGAAAAAAAAGAAAGCCAAAGGAAAAAACCACCAAAGGACCAACTCCCTGTCTCTCGCTCCCTGCCAGAAATCAAGAAAAAGAGAACCCCGAGCACGCAAACTCTCCCCTTATCTCTCCACTGTCCTGTTGCTACTGCTGCTGGAGTCAAAGAACGTAAACTAAAACAAAACTTGTGCCGGTTTTCTCTGACTGAATTAAAGGGACAAAAACTCATTTTTGAGCAGAGAAAATGATATGGAATACATAGCATAAAATACATAACATAAAGTCACTCTAGGACAGTGACTTTTGAATGTCTTCAAAGGGAGAGACTACATGACCTTCCTGGTCAGCCTGTTCCAGTGTTCTGCCACTCTCAATGTAAAGCAGTTTTTCCTCATGTTGAGGTTGTGCTTTGGTTTATGGTCATTGCTGCTCGTCCTGTTGCTGGGCACCAATTAAAAGAATCTGGCACCATCCTCTTGACACTCATCTTTGAGATACCTATATGCGTTAATGAGATCCCCTCTCAGTCTTTTCTTGTCCGGACTAAACATCCCCAGCTCCCTCAGTCTCTCCTCATTAGAGAGATGCTCCAGACCCCAAACCATTTTTGTGGCCTCCACTGGAACCTCTCCAGTAACTTCTTGTCTTGTACTGAAGAGCCCAGAACTGGACACAGCACTCCAGATGTGGCCTCACTAGGTCTGAGTAAAGGGGCAGGATCACCTCCCTCCACCTGCTGGCCACACTGTTCCCAATGCACCCCAGGATCCCACTTGACCTCCTGGCCACACGGGTACTGCTGGCTCATGATCAGCCTGTTGTCATCCACCAGGACTCCCAGGTTCTTCTCCACAGAGCTGCTCTCCAGTAGGTCAGTCCCCAGTCTGTGCTGGTGCTTGAGGTTTTTCCTCCCCAGGTGCAGGACCATGCACTGGCTCTTGTTGAACCTCATCGGGTTTCTCTACACTCAAGTCTCCAGCCCCTCAAGGTCCTGAATGGCAGCTCAGACTTCAGGTGTATCAGCCACTCCCCCCAGTTTCATATCATCAGCAAACCTGCTCAGGGTACATTCTATTCCTTTGTCCAGGTCATCTATAAACAAGTTGACCAAGACTGGAGGCAGTATTGATCCCTGGGAAACACCACTGGCTACAGTCCTCCAACTGGATTCTGCTTTGCTGATCATGACCCTCTGAGCTCTGCCATTCAGGCAGAGATTACCCATAAAATAGTCTAAGCAAGTTTGGTCTCAGATAAGAAAAGCTACAAAAGGCATAACCTGAAAAAAGAAAACACCACTTCTTTTTCTTGCATTTAAGAGAGGAAAA
Source organism: Orthonyx spaldingii (assembly GCA_013397795.1). Classification (NCBI taxonomy): domain Eukaryota; kingdom Metazoa; phylum Chordata; class Aves; order Passeriformes; family Orthonychidae; genus Orthonyx; species Orthonyx spaldingii. The sequence goes on along the minus strand of VZTJ01002382.1, from coordinate 921,771 downwards.
CAGGGCCTATTTTCAACTTCCTGAAAGGATGATACCACTTGTTGCTTCTTTTATGCTTTTTCAGGTTTCAAAATATCTGGGGATTGACTATCACTGATCAAGAAGAAGGACAGGGTGTTAAGAAGGGTGGTGGAGGTATGTGGTTTCCCATATTCTTTTGTTCACTGTGTCACATTTTCAGCATCCTGCTGCAATATAGCTTTTTCTGGCTGGTGCACAGACACTGTTATGTACAGTTCCACTTCACAGCCTAAATTCCTTACTAAACATGAATAAAAAGTACAGCTATATCTGGGATTTCAATTACTATCGTGGAGAAATCTCCTATTGACACAGAAACTAAAGAGAATCTCCCTGTGTCTAAAAAAAAAAATAGGTTTGCATCTTCCTTGAAGAGCTGGAATAATAGAAGCTTTCAAAATACTCCATGGCCTGTCATTCGTCAGCCTTATCTGGGTCTGTTGCAAACACAGCTGGTGTATCTCCTCCTATTCTACACTGCAGACTCCCAACACTGTGGCTATTGGAAAAGGGGTAGTTTGCTGATAGAATTTACGGCAGAGGGCATTCAATTGCTTAAAAATGGGCTCCTATTGCCTGTTTAGATGGTATAGAGCATCTTGGCTAGAGATGGGACTATCTAGCTATCAGAGAAAGGACTAGCAGAACATGACTCAAACCTCACAGGAGACCCCCACACATCTGGGGAAACAGCTGAGGTAGTTCGTAATACCTAAAATTATGCAGGATCTGTGTGTGGAGAAGCCAAGCCTTGTAGTCTGCACTATACTCAGCTACTTGTTTCTTTCTTTCTAGAACTTACTTCCAATGTAGTTAGCAGGCAATGAATGCTTCCTGTGTTACCCAAAGTATGTTTGTTTCCAGTAATTTTGTTTCAGAAGCCTATCTGTCATTTTGGGCTTCCCACTTTGACTTACAGATGTCTGAAATATCAGCACCTAACCCAAAGTTACTTGCCCCGATCCCTATAGTCCATATAACCTATCTGTGATCAACAAAGACAGGCACTGTCAGCTGCTTAAGACCAGAAGGAAGAATTGTTAATGGAAACTACCACCAACTGTAGGAGAGAGAATTTGCGTAGACTAGACCCTCACTTCAGGAACTTCGAAGTTAAATTAGAGGTATCTTCCAATTTGAGTAAGAAAAATATCACAAATAAACCCTTCTGTGCTCCACTTTTATCCTGAATTCTGGTGTTTCCACAAGTTGTAATAGAAGTCTCACTCTTCAAAGGCAATCAAGCCCTCTCCTTATACTTTGGGAAAGTCCAAAGTTCTTTGCCTTGCTAACTTCATTATAACCACTAATAGCAAATTTAAATACATCAATATAAAACCTTCCAGCCCATTAGTTAAAGAAGATGCACTCACATCTCTACAAACACAAATAACACATTACTGTTTCTGGAGGTGTTGATTAGACCTTGAATGAGGAAAAGAAAATGGATCTTGGATTCCAGGAATGATATCTAGAGTTTAATTTGAAAAACTCATCTATGAAGTGAAAGTTTACTTTTTATTTTTTGAGACGCAAATTACTTTTAATGAGCAACAAACACTGTTTGGTTGTTTATTTAAAGTGGTCATTCATGCATGCTTCTTATGATTTCAAGGTTTTCCACACTATTAGAAGGTGACATAAGATATATGGAAGGTTGGGCAACTTTTAGGCTTCCATGTTTTTCTTTATTTACCAGTAGGGAAAGTGAAATTGTGAGAGGATCCCAAACAACGTGGGCTACTTTGAGAAGAGACACAGGGCTCAGACTCATAGTTAAACTCTACCGAATTAATAACTTTTGCATATTTGTTCCAGGCCAGGGAGGCACGTCCAGCTGGGCACAGTGGCTCAGCTCACACACAAGTACCATCTGAATGAATATTTACAGTCTCGGCCTCCCTGTATCATGAGAAGCTGTGGGAATCAGTTGGATTCCTCATCAGCTCTGAAAATGGGGCCTGGCAGTGTGGTGAGATGCTTTACACTACCCTTGATTGTTTAGGCACTTTACTTGAAAGAGAATTTGTGCTTTACACTTGTGAATAGATCTGGCCTACAAGGAATTCTTCTGACACAAAATTATGATCCTGTCACAGAACTTCAATGCCCATAGGAACCTCAAAGAACCTGAAAAGAATGCTTTTCAGCCCATCTTTAAGCTATGAGGAAAGATCATAGAGTACTGCTGATAGATGTTCTGCTAGATGACTCTCAGAGAAAGCCACTAAATAAAAATGTCCCAAGTAAACATTCCAAATAATCATTGCTAAAATAAGAATAAGAAGGAATTAAGATGGCATGATTATTCATAATGCACCATTTTTCAAAGAAAAAAACCAAAAGTCTTTTGCCAAATAGATCCCATTTCATGCAATGGATAAAATTCACACCTATACAGTATAGTATAAGAATTATCCACAGAAGTGATTTTGGCCCATCAGTGTGATCAAGGCTTTGAGTCAAGATGCACCATCTCTATCCAAGGCTTAGAGTCAAGAAGTACATTGTAATTTATATTTTTCTCCAACCCTCTTCTTTTTTTCTTGGTATTAGTCTGCTGAAAGTTTCAATTTGAGTGATTCAGATGCTTGCATTTGCAATAGGTGGTAGGATGAAAGACAGCATGCGTAACAAAGGCATTCACCTGCCTGTGAAAAATCACTTGTGCAAAAAGCCAGCATGCATCTTATGCTACACTTCTGTAGACTTCAGCTCCGTAGTAGAGACTCTTAGCTATGGACAGGGAGATCTAATGCTACACAGAGTATTCACAAAATGAATGGGAAAGACTCTGTGGTGGGTGAAACCTCATTTGCTTTAGTAGCTCTAGGCAGAAAAGTAAACATGCACAGCTCAGTCAGCGGCGGCAGCACTTCACACTGCCAGATTATTTGTGAGAGAGGGCATTTTTATAGTACCTACCAAGTGAATTTGGCAGGATACAATGCTGAACATGGCTCAATCACTTAGTTACCTGCCTAGCCTAACCAACTGATCAGCTTTGTAATTTATGTCACTAACTTTTAATCGTAGAATGTTTATGCTACAATAGAAAGGAAGAGAAAAAACCACCTTGGTGCCCACATACTGAAGGATGTGCCTCACCCATTTTTGGATTTAGTAGACAGAAACTCAATATGTTAACCCCTCTCTAACCCCTCTCTCTATAACAAAATTAACCATCCCTTGGGGTAAATATTTACCCAAGTTTTGTCCTATTCGTCTTTGCTTCCTAGATGAGTACATCCTAATATTGCCCTTATCATGTCATAGATTTGCCTGATACAGGCACTTATTTCTGAGGTAATCCTTCTCAAAAACACACCGTACACATAAATGTTGATGGTCAGTAGCTGATTCTGGCAAGCAGTTTGCACTCGAAGAGCAACTATCTACACAACTACAAACTTTCACAATAAATTACCTGGACAAAGAATCTGGTTCTCACTTTTCTCTGCAGCAGGAATTCTGTGATATATGTCAAAGTAACTAAATGGGAGGAGACAGAAGCTAACAGCTTATACATTAAAATGTTTTTCTAAATTTCCAGCAATAAACTCTTTCCAAAAAGGTCATCTCAGGAAAACGGGTCTGCCATTTACTTAATGTAATTATCTCAGAGTATGTCTTGATTTGCTATATTGATAAATACTGTATTGGCAAATGCACTTGAAAAATTAGCACACAGAAACATGATACCTTACAGGAAGCTATTGCTAATAATAGAGACCTTTTAGGGAAAAAAAAATAGGTGTACCATGTGCAAATGCATTGTAATGTGGAATCAGTGGAATAAATGAAGCTAGGAATACCATACATAAAAGCTGGATAAGTCTGTATGAAAGTAACGTGTTCTGTGTGATTTCTAAAAATAATTTTTGGTGATACCAATTATATTTGATTGCAATACCAAGCAGATAAGCAACTGTGTCAAAATTATCCTCCTTCCCATGTATTTTTTAAACACATATAGTATTCCCTACTACAAGAAGTACACACAAGATATGGCACTGTGTCAGTAAGACTTGACTGTACCTCAACTATGCTACAAAGTAAACAGGAATGTGGAACAGAAGCCACCTTATAGCAGACACTTACCTTTGTGCCAGCCACTTAGAAAACATTTTCCCTGTGGTATCCTGTCCCACTTTCTCTCCACCCCATTATGTTTCATGTGTCAGCTTTCGGCAGGTCCTTCCTAAATCCCGCCCTTGCCACAGGCAGACCAGATTATTCCGCCTCCCCCTACAGTTCTGAGAAATCCAATTCCTCCTAGCTCAGAGGCAGCAGTGCTGAAAAGCTGGCAGTGAGACAAGAGTAGAACATGAAGCATGGTATAAGGAGGCAATCAGTGCCAGGTGTAAGACTGGAATGAGAAGGGCACCCATGAAATAAACCACTTAGATATTCACTTATGTTAACCTTGGCCAGCAGCCAGGCATCCACCCAGCAGCTTTCTCATTCCTCGTTCTCAGCAGGGTCAGGGGAGAAAAAATGATAAAAAAGCTGGTGGGTTGAAGTAAAGACAAGGAGATTGCTTGCCAGCTGCCTTCACAGGCAGTGAAACCTGGGGATAATTAAGCTAATTTATTGCCAATTAAAATAGATTTGGGTAGTGAGAAACATAGAAAAAAAAATGAAAACAACTCTTTCTCCCTATCCCCATCCTGCCTTTTTCCCAGACTCAGCTTCACTCCTTCATCCTGACTCTTCATCGTCCCACCCCAAGCAGTGCAAAGAGTTGAGTTGTCCATGATGTGCCCACCACTGGCTGATGGGCTCAGCTGTGTGTGAGTCCAATGCAGAAATGGCTGTGTCCAGCACACAGCAGTCACTGGCTGCTTCTTGCTGTGTTTTTAAGAAGATTTTGAACAGATAATAGGTCCCCTTTGCTGGTAACATGTTGCCACTTACAGCTGATACACACTGCCATTGGTTTGACTTAGTGTTTTCAACAGCTGAAGCCCAGTTTAACAAAGTGGGAAGTGGAAAGAGGTAGGGCAGTGTATTGCATGGCTCTAACACAGTATTCTCTCTTTATGGAGAACATCAGCTTATTCTGCTTTGCTCACCTTCACTGTCATTAATACCCATAATGCAAAACAGCCACTCAGCGGCCTCATAAACACAACTCAGCTTAAAAAGAGTTTAGAAACTCGTCATCTGCTTTTTGATTAACCTTACCGTGCCTTTGCAATGAGACCTGTCATTACCATTACTGTTCCCTGGCACAGAACCCAAAGTGCCATTTGCAAAGATAGCTGTGTCTCAGTCAAGGCAGGGTGAAGTCACAAAACAACACAAAACAACACTTACAAAGTGCTGAATTTGAGTTTATTATATGCAACATACACAAAATCCCCCTGAGACCTGGAAGATGGAGTCCTCCTAAATCCCTTCTGATTTAATGCCTCCGCCTCCAAGAGGAAATACAAATAACTATTACTTCTTAAATGAAGCAGATGAGAATTTCTTGGCTTTAGGGATCTTGAAAAACATACCCTAGCTTTCCCAGTGGAATATCTGCTCTGGTTTATTTTTTATTAAATTAGTACTAACACACTGATTTATATTTACAGCATCTGGTTATGTAAATTTTTAAAATAAACATGTATTGAGTAGGAAAGTGATACCTATTATTATGAATAGGTTTACATGGTTGCAAAGCTTTCCCTCTAAGGGTTTCAAGCCTGTTTGATTTGCAGTCCCTATAGCTTATCCCTAGGGACCTTCCCCCTATGTAAACCTGAAGGAGGTTGGAGGCTTGGCTGGATTACCATTGAGACACATGGGCAAATGTAGTTAGGACTATGCCTGGATGATTTTGATTTACAAAACTAGGTTGGAAATATTCATCTCTCTCTGGAGGAGTGAACAGCAGCTTGTCACTGCTTTTAACATCCCCCTTTCTGCGTAGGGGGTAAATACATTACATTGGAGGTTGCAAGGTGAGCATTTAGAATGGGGAAATATATTTTGTTTCTTTATAACATGCACATATCCCTACTCTTGGGTGAGCTCCTGGGACAATGTTACTTAATTCTAGTGAAATACGTTTCCAGGTTTTTTTCCCTTCCAGCTACATCCTTCTCCACAGCTCATGTTTGCAAGTACTCCTTGTATGTAGACTTTAGAAGTCTTTGTACCCTATCCACTGTGAGTTTCCTCTATCCTTGTGGTGCTATGTCTTTGAGCTGTAATTAAAACAGAGCAACATGGGAGAGAGGATCTCACTTCCAGAGACGATGGCTTCTGATTCAGGCTAAATCCATCCTGTGCAGGCAATGCAGAGCAAGCATCACCTCCAGGCCTGACTGCAGATACTCACCCTCTAGCTTTCAGGCAATGGTCCTTGCAGAAGGAGAAGACCATTTCCTGCCTTTTGAACTTGTACACTTTTCACCATTCACACTGTGCTACTTCTCCTCTTCTTGCAGTTCTCTCCAATGCAGATGGCTGTAAAAATCCCCACAGCTGCCCTTCTACTGAAATTTTACTGATTTGATGTTCTTCCCTGCTTTATTGCTGATGATTATAATGACTCATTTGCCATAGCACTGATATTAGAGATATCTTTTCCTGAAGAGAAGGAACTGCTTACTTCAGGTTTTTTAATTTTTCTGACGAGGCTAAACCACCAAACTTGTTAAAAGGATTTTATGTAGATTATTACCAACAATATTAGCATATTAATTATTCCTCTGTGAATTCCTAAAATGTTAATTCACCACATCCTGCTAATTAAAGAGGGCACAGCTATGAAACTAGGCAGAGACTACAGTCCCATATCCAACAGACTTTTCTGTTACCTGACAAATAAATCAGCTTTCACTACTTTTTTGATACTGAACTGGAAGGACTGCCTGCCTTGACTCACCAACATGTAGTGGCTTGCCACAAATAGTTTGGCATCCTCAGTATTGTTCCTAGTTTTGCCCAATAAATATCAGCTCCTTGATATCACTATATGCTCTTGCTTCACTCTTTCCAGTAATGGCATGGTCTGGAATCAGGAAAGCAGGGAATATTATCCATTTATATAGTTTAAACTATGGATTAGGACATTAGCAATCACAGACAAGAAATCTGACTGGGATTTGTTGTTGTCATGTTGTGTGTCATGTTGCATCCCAGTACACATCCCAGTTTGGTCTCCAACTCAAAAGCCAGTTGCAGTTTAAGTTATGTTTGTGCTAAAGACTCCAATTCAATTTACAAATGCTTTATTAGTGAACTTGGGAGAAGAACCACTACTGCCATGCTGCAGTGAGCTGGCATCACCAAACCTCCATTTCACCTTCCTGTTGAGGATGTGTTTTAATGTCCAGCAGGACCTAACATAATTGCTAGTGGCCTACAGATCTTCACACTTCAGAAAATGGAAATTTTCACAGCCTCTTACTTGCATGTCCCTAAGTAAGGTTTCAAGATCTGTGCAGGTCGGAAGGGTAAAAATCACACCTGAAGACAGGCCCAGGCTCAGGTCTGAGACTCAGAGGTGCACATATAGCACAGTGTTCAGAGATTTTTGGTTCACGAGTTTATAACTAATAGGTGCAGAGAATCCTGTATACCTATTTCTGATCTGATTCCCTTTTTTGGCTAATTATTATGATAGATTCATGTGAATACATCTCCTTAAGATTTGCTGGTTTACCACTCTATGTATCCAGCTAATTTACCAAACTAGTAAATTGTGTGAAGAAAACCCCAAATTGCTGTGAGCCTTTTCTGCAACATATATTGCAGGAGATGGAAAGTTTGGTCACCAGCTCCATGTAGCAGCAGCTTGCACTGCATAACTTCTCACTCAAAATCTCAAAGCCTGATTAATCAGACTGCAGAGGCAGGTGCATGTTAGAAGCTCTCCAAAGCCTGCTTTATCTCAAAAAATGGACTGACTAGGTTGAAAAATACCATTAATGGAAGCAAAGAAAGAAGATAACATACTCACAAGAAGAGAATGTCACTGTGTACACTTGAATGACTGAAATCTGCACAACAGAAATGAACAAGTCCCTTGGCTTCCTGATCTTAGACAGACACAATTTTTCATAGAATCATATGGTCATTTAGATTGGTAACAACATTTAAAATCAGTGAGTTCAACCACAAATCAAGTACATGACACTAAACCATGTCTCTCGGTGCCATACCTACATATCTTTTCCATACCTCCAGGCATGTTGAATCAATATTTTCCCTGGGCAGCCTGTGTCAAAGCTTGAAAACCCTTTCAGTGCAGAAATTTTCCCTAATATCCAATTTAAACTTCTCCTAGCACAATTTGAGGCCATTTCCTCTCCTCCTGTCACTTGTTACCTGAGAGAAGAGACCAAACTCCACCTCCCTACAACCTCCTTTCACATAGATGTAGAGAGCCCTCCTGAACTTTCTTTTCTCCAGACTAAACAATATCACAACTTCCTCAGGTGCTCCTCATCGGACTTGTGCTCCAGACCCCTCACCAGTTTCATTGCTGTTCTCTGGACACACTAACTCAAAACTGAACACAAGATTCCAAGTGCAGCCTCTCCACTGCTGAGTATAGGGGCATGATAAGTGCTCTAGTCCTGCTGACCCCTCTATTCCTGATATAGGCCAGGATGCCATTGGCTTTCTTGGCCACCTGGACACACTCCTGACTCATGTTCAGGTGCTGTTGACCAGCACCTCCAGGTCCTTTTCCTCTGGGTAGCTTTACAGACACTCTGTCCTCAGCCTGTAGCGCTGCATGGGTTTGTTGTGACCTAAGGGCAGAACCCAGCATCATTTGCCATATTGAACCTCACACCACTGGCCTTGTTCCATTGATCCAGCCTGTCCAGATCCCTCTGCAGAGCCTTTCTACACTCCAGCAGATTGACACTCCCACCCAATTTGGTGTTGTCTGCAAACTCACTGAGGGTGCACTCAATCCCCTCATCCAGATCATGGATAAAGATATTAAACAGGACCACCCCCAATACTGAGTCCTAGGGAACAGCACTGTTGACCCACTGTTGTAACTCCATTCACCACCACTCTCTGGGCCCGGTCATCCAGACAGTTTTTAACCCAGTGAACAGTGCAGCTGTCCAAGCCATGGACAGCCAATTTCTCCAGGACAATGCAGTGGGAAAGGGTGTCAAAGGGTTTAATAAAGTCCAGGTAAACAACATCCATCCACTCATCCACTAGGTGGGATACCTTATCGTAGAAGGAGATCAGGTTGGTCAAGCAGGACCTGCCTTTCATAAATCTTTGTGGGCTGGGCCTCATCCCCTGGTTGTCTTGCACATGTCACGTGACGGATTGTCCCACGACCTTCCCCAGGCTTGTAGTTTCCTGAATTCTGCTTTGAACCTTCTTTTAGAAGGCTGTCACATTTGCTCACGTCCTGTCAGCTGGGCCCTCACCAATTAGCCAGGCCTGCAGTTAAATGACGGGAAGTGGCTCAGTGAGGACATCCGACAGCTCCCTCCATACCGTCAGGTGGATCCCATCTGGCCCCATAGACTAGTGCATGTCTAAGTCTCATGACTGGTAACTGATCATTTCTCCTTGGATTATGCTTCATTCTGCTCCCCATCCATCTCTCAGCTCAGGGGGCTGAGTATCCAGAGAACAATGGCCTTGCTATTTAAGACGGAGGCAAAAAAGGCATAATGTACATCAGCTTTTTCCTCAGATTTTGTCACTGTGTTTCCCCCCACATGCAAATTTTTCTTACTTTCCCTTTTTTTACTCAAGGTAATGTGAAGTTGTATTTAGACTTGCTGCTAAAGAACTCTGGGATCCTCCAATGAGGAGTGCTGTAAAAAGTTCAAGGCACTGTCAGACTGGGAATTATCTGAATCACAGGGAATTAACTAAAGAAGATAAAGCTATTAAACATTCCATACCCCAGTTGTTTCAGAGGAAATGCGAAGAGATAAGTATTGATGGGGTTTTTTAGAAGATAGGAGAGTGAAGAAATGAAACACTGATAATATGTCTTTTGTCCCTTAAATATGAAAAATAGTGTGTCCAGAAAAAGCAGAATTCCTTTTTCATAGAAGTAAAATTAAAATAATTACTGAAAAAAATCCCACACACATGTTGTTCTTTCATAATTCCTAATAGGACTTGAAAGCATGGTTTGAAATTCTATGTTTTTGGTAAAGATGCAATAATCTTTACAAATTCATGGCAATGTTACATATTTGATGGAAGGATTTCTGGACTTAATATCATGAGTATATTGCTTTGGCATATAGCTTTGTTTTGCCATAGCATGAGAAATATTGCTTCCATTGGTCAAACACATGGTTTGATGAGAGCAATGGAAAACAAAAAAAAGAAATGCACACATAGCTGACATAAAATTTCAGTTGGTTGGCATACACAACTCTACCAAAAGAACAGAGGAGGACTCAGTGAGCAGAATGATATCTGAGCTAATCTGTCAAATAACAATAATTTTTTTAAATCACCACAACAATACTGTAGGTCTCAACTCTTTTTTAAGTACCTTCCCGGCAGAAAAACCATGCAGAACAAATCAAGCAAGCAGAAGCCGCACGGGTCCATTACTGCTGCACCTGCTAAAGCAAATGCAATTCTATTTTAAAAAGCATGTCTACTACAGTACTGGCTCACTTTAAATCAGTGAAATTTCATATCCAGGTCTTCTTTTGACTGCAGTCAGTATTTTACTGACACCACAGAGATATACCTTTCCTACATAACCCTTACAGTTTGAAATGATGTAGAGAATCCTTATTAACACCTTACGGGTAAGATAATGGCAGTTCTTTGTTTAAGCCGTTTATCTGAGTACCATGTTCCACTTCTTATGAGGGGATTTAGCCCCAAAGCTGCCTGAGTGCCTCTGATTATCAATTCCAATATGTTTTTAAAAAAAAGACAAAGTAGTGTATCTCTTCTCATGTATACAACTGGCTTTAAGATCATAGCCAAAGGATATATTTTGAGTCAAATCTGTGTGCGATCCTGCTGAAAGTCATAAACCTCCCTAGCTTTAATGGTTCTGCCAGAGTACCCTTATTTAGCAGCTATGAAAGCATAAGACAAAGGCACTTATTGGGAAGCAAAGTTTATATCTGGCTCTGTTCAGCTGAAGTGAGCCCTTGGCTCAGCACGGCTAAATTGGTCTCTCTGCATGTCGGCCCCTCTCTGCCTGCTGGCACTGACATTGCTCCTTAGTGCTGCTGCAGTTTTGCTGCTCATCCTTCCCCTCCTCCTCCTCCTCTTCCTGCAGCACGTGGAAGGCAGGAACATAGAGACTGTAACAGAGGAGATGTACAACTGCAAATGCCTCTAATCCAGGTTGTAAAAGGCACAGAGCAACCAAAATCCAATTTAAGCACGACACAGAATACAGGTCCTGGAGCATTTTGGAGTCTGTTTCCTTCTCTGCACATGAAGTCTCAGCAGGCAACCAATTCACATTGGCATCAGGGGTAGAGTAGCTGGTAAACTGCCTGCTCAAGACAAAGGAGAAGCTGAATCAATTGTGGTCACATAGTTAACACACTAATAACTGGTATTTGGTATAGCCTGACAGTACATTTAGGGCCCCAGATTACCCTCTGGAGGTAACATACAAGGCTGCCAACACCAAACTTGCTGGCTGCATCTTGGCTTGGCCACAACGCCTGAGCAAGCAGACTCTGTATAAGGAACTGACTGTACCTCTGGGATGCATGGCGTGGTCCTGATCCTTGTTTGTTCATATATGACGTAATCTGCTTTTTGGCCCTTCTCCCTGTGTTCCAGCTTGGGGGAAAAGCAGCTAGCAGAGTTTTCCTTCTTGCCTTCTGATGTCTGAATGCAAGGTCTAAAGGCAAGCCATTCCCAAAAGGCAGGGTTGGAGTGCTTCTTCCTGCAAACCCCTGTCCCATAATGGGGATGTATCACTTCGAAAATAGTCCAGCCCTTGGAGCACAACTTTTCTGGAACTACAGACGGAGGGAGAATAGCCTCAGCATTTGCAGAATGAAATTTTTTTAATAATAAGTGAGAGTGTGTTAAATTCTGGAATGGAGTTGAGGAATCTGATGATGAAGAGACAAAACTGACACAAAGAGGGAGAAGGATACAGCTAATGTATTCATAATGCAAGACTTAGCTGTCTCTCCTGGGACAAACTGAACATGAAACTACCCAAAGCAAAATAAAGAAGCCAATTTGCATAGTAAGAATGGGAAGAGCTAAGTGTACAGTAGTGTGTCATACACTTTCAGGGCTCTAGTTGAAGTGTGGTGTGCTATTTTCATTGGAAGTTGCCAGTTTCAAGTCCTTTATGGAAGGGAAGAGAGAAAGAGGTGGCAAAAAGGGAAATATATCCAGGGACAAAATTTTTTTTTTTTTATTTCCCTCTCTACAGTCCTCAGCTCGCAGATGAGCTTCCTTCAGTGACATGTGCCTGTTCCAGGCCTTGCTTTTGCTCCAGGCTGAGAGTAACTTGGAAGCAGATCAAGCAATCAAGTGCACTTTCATTAATTCAGGGCTGAGCTGTCTTGCCATCACTTATAACCTTGTCCTCTGACAGAAAAATTTCCCCCTCCCCACATGCCTCAGGTAGCACAAAGGCCTGCTGCTTGGCACCAGGAAGGATTCATAAAATTAGAGTCCATGTTCAATAAGCATGATGGAGTGGAAATAGCCTAGGTGTATTAGTAACACTGCCAATAAAGAACTCATGGAGAACAGGAGGTTTATCAACTTTGAAGCAAACAGTAAAAGCTGTCTTTAGCGGAAAGGTCATTGTGCTGTCTGCAGAGTGAGCGATGTGACAAGTCAAAGAGTTTAGCATAGTGCCCAGGAGAAGAGGGTGTGTCTGGCATCCAACAGTGCCATTGTCACTGCCTGTGGGCTTCCCATTGTGAAGTTGGCATCACTGCTCCCCATTTTCCCAAGATAACACCATAAGGCTTGGAGAAGATAATCAGTGACCAGGATAACACACTTGGGTGAGACAGATCCAAGGTGAGTTGCCAGCCAAGCATAGCACTTTGCACAGCTAAGGATATGTTGCTGTGGTACCCTGTGAGGACATCAGCAAGAGTCCACCTCGATGCAGTGCTTTTGCATCTGGTAATAGGCCCTTATGCCCACAAGATACTATTTAGACCTACATTAGATCAGTTTTTTTCAAAGTTCAGTTCCAGCTGGGCCTGCAAGCATGTAAATTGCTGCAAATGGGTTATGCAGAGACATTCTCCACAGGTCCATCTCTACTGTGTGTTGACGGCAGGTTGAACATGAGTCAGCAGTGCCCTGGCAGCCGGGAGTGTAAACCGTGTCCTGGGGTGCATCAGGCACAGCATTGTCAGCTGGGCAAGGGAGGGGATTGTCCCACTCTGCTCTACACTGGGGCGGATTCACCTTGTATCCTGTGAGCAGTTTTGGGCACCACAATATAAAAAAGGACATTGATCTGTTAGAGAGCATCCAAAGGATGCTGTAAAGATGGTGAAGAGTCTTGAGGGAAGCTGAATGAGGAGTGGTTGAGGTCAATTCGTTTGTTCAGCCTGGAGAAGAGATTGAGGGGAGACCTCATTGCAGTTACAACTTCCTCGTGGGGGGAGAGGAGGGGCAGACACTGATCTCTTCTCTGTGGTCACCAGTGACTGTACTTGAGGGCATGGCCTCAAGTTGTGTCAGAGGAGGTTTAGGTTGGATATCAGGAAAAGGTTCTTCACCCAGAGTGTGTTTGGGCACTGGAATCGGCTCCCCAGGGCAGTGGTCACAACACCAAGACTGACAGAGTTCAGGAATTGTTTGGACAGTTCTCAGGCACATGGTGTGACCCTTGGGGTGTCCTGTGCAGGGCCAGGAGTTGGACTCAATGATCCTGATGAGTCTCTTCCAACTATGATTCCAACTATTTCCTATGATTCTATGATATTTCCACATGTATAAAATGGACACTTTCTGATCTGGTAAGATTTTACTCATCATTTGTGTGAGCACGCAGGACTACAGCAGAGATCAGAGCAAGTCAAAGAAGAATCACTTTCTCTCTCTTATGTGATACAATTTTCCTCAGGTCCTTCTCATTCCCATCAAATAACCTTTAGAATTCTAAGTTTTGTTCCACTTTAAGGAATCAGACTAAATACTTCATGGCTTGTGATACTCTGTGGCTCATTTTCCAACCATTTGCTGTAACAAAAATAAGGATTTGTTTTGGATGGGTTTTTCTGTTAATTGTTGAAACTGACACTTTTAAATAGTGGATACACCAAAACATAAGTAGTAAAATAATTACTGTGATAATATCATTTGCTGTATGTGGCAAACACCTCCCAGCTCTAGCCCATCTCTCCTGCTTGCCTCATGATTACTCTTAGCACTGTCAGGACCTGCTTCTTTTCAGCAAAGAGGGCACTGAAATACCCTGCCTTGTCACCATTTATGTTTATTGATCAATTAGAAAACTGCAAAATATGTTATGGAGATCAATGAATGCATCTATTTCATGTAGCCCATTTCTTCTCTCCTAGCCAGTCCCACATAGACTGTTCTCTCTGGAAATTATCTTACCAGTGAGGGCTACTATGCAATGCATCTGATGTCCTGATACTGCATACTCTCATTAGGCAAATCCCAAGGATAACTCTGAAGCTAATGAGAATGGTCACAGATGCATTAACAAGGTCAGTGATAAGAATACAGTCACAAATCACCTAATTAGGAGGGGGAAAAAACCCAGGCAAGCTCTTCTATATTTCTGTCTTATAAGTGAGTCTCTGCAGCTGCTAACAATTGCTTCTCTTTGCCCTACCTGTACAGACGCCTGCCAAAATACCTCTCTCAGCATGGAGGCCTTGGGAAAGAGGAAGGAGCAGAAACTCCTGAATTGCGGCATTTTGATCCAGTATGGAAAAACTAATTTGTGATTCTGAGAGTATCTCTTCTGGCCTGCTTCTTTTCTACCCTGAAGAGTTGCTCCCATCCACCTACTCCCCTGCCGAGTCAGTCTCATTCTGCACTCATTTTGTGTCAGAGGACATTGATGGGGGTGTGGCACTCGCTACACTGAATGCAAACCTCACAGAAATTAAGAGAATTATTAATCAGTTTTTCATAAAATCAAACCTCAGTACAAGAGAATTAAGATCAGTGAAAATCAATTCTGGCACCATTAGGAAATCTTGTTTTCTCCAGGTTCTGTTTGCTTGGTTGGAACCAGGACAGAAAACCAGACACTGGTATTCCCATGGGACAGAATAAAATTGCACTTAAATCTGATTAAGTGAATAGGATGGAACCTAAAATTGACATAACACTGTCATTACACAGGAAATAGAAACTTGACATAATCCATTCCAATTTAATCAAACGGTCTACATTTCTATGAGGTCAAAATAAAACCCACATCAACTGCATGAAAAAAAAAGTTTCAGCTTAACCAAGAGTTTCTAACTTAGCTGTATCAGCACCTTTTCAAATTAAAAAACCAAAGCTTTTATAAAAGTTTTGACACACTACAAAGAGACATAAAATAACAAAATGTTCTTCATCTGCAACTGTACTCTTTAAGTACTGCCTTACTGTTAACGGGCAGGAGATGTATTCTACTTCTAATAGTGAGACTTTACCTGTTAAAATATAAACCACTACAACCTTATTCTATTATGGGTTTATAATACAAATAATTTGTAAAATTGCGATAGTCTGTATATAGCTACAGTAACATGTATGTACAAATATAGAATACTATAAATACTGAACACACATATTTACAATAGTCATACAAAGCCTAGACCAAAACTCTTACACAAGTCATACTAGCTGTGTTTCTATAAAAGCAGAATGCATATGCTGACTGTAGGAGAGGACAAAGCCTTGAAAGCAGAGGTATTATACAACCACAACATGACCTTAAGATAGAAATTTATTCCCCTCTCTATTAATTCACTAAATCCTGTTCACTCTTGCTCAATACAGCGAATCTCCCTACTATCCCCCATCTAGCGAGGCAACTTCATTCTCTGCTGGCACTTTCAAGGTTACTCTCTGCCTGAACAAATGATACCCATGCTGTCTTTTCCTGACTTCGACAGAAATCATCTTGTCCTTCATGATCTGTGTGCAAATGTGTATGCACTAATAAATAACAACACTGCTCATTCAGACAGCGTCCTTCACAGGAGCTCTTTCCAATCCAGCAAAATTAACAACATCAAACAAAACCCCTGCCAACTGGGATATAAAAGCTAAACCACACACTGACTGCCTGAGTAAGAAAAGAAATCAATGTAAGGAATACACATGGCAAATTTATTCTGACATTTCTGAAAAAATTAAGTGGAGATCTTTTGTAGCCTGGCAGCACACTGCATGGGGAGCCATGTTAAAACACAATCTTTTTTTGGGTGCGCTGCGTCAGGTTCCCCTACCCACACAGCCACAGGGCAACACATGAGAACTTGGTAGCATGGAGTTTCCCAGAGGGACAGAGGTTGTTGCATCCTCTGGGTAGTCAGGGACACACAGATGCTGTCCTGAAGTATTAAGGTAAATCTTGCTCTCAGGCAGCTTTCAAGCCCTGCCTAGGAGGCAAAGGATGGGGTAAAGGAGCAGGGACAATGCCCAGAGCAGATGCATAAGGAGCGAGTTGCTGACCACAAGAGTGGACTGGCAAGACTTTCAACTCATGCTGTAAAGTGACTGAGTGGGTGCTCAGCTTGGTATCGGTACCCCAGAGACTTAGGCAGACAAGAGCCCTCAGGGTCTGTAAATGCACTCAGCAGCTCCTCCACAGTTTAGGTCTGAACCTGCTGCTAGCTGCAACAGAGCTTTAAAACAATAGGAAAAGGAAGTTAAAAGTTAGTGAGAAGTTACCAATTCAATGTTAGTGCTGTTTCAGAGCCAAAGTTCCAATTAAAATCAAAATAAATCAGTCTAAGAAGAAATCTGGGTATTTTCTTTTCCATTTTCAAAGATCTCTATGCCTCTCGGATGATCAGTACATTTAAAATACCAAGTACACAGGTTAGCTGGAAAAACTGTAGAACCAAAGATTACCTTTAGAAAAATGCCAAGTGCCACAGGTAGTGCTGCTCAGAGCTGCAGTGGATTGGTGGAGTCTCAGCAGCCAGAAGTCTCCTCTGCAGCAAACAGCTTGATAATAAAAGACCAAATAAGGCAGCCAGCACAAGACCCTGAGTGAAACCCATCAAAAGGCAGTACTCAAAGGGAAACATGAATGAACAGAAGCTTGAGAAAGCACAAAACACAAAATAACAAACCACAGACAATCTTGAGTGTATTTCAATGCTAGTCTTGAATGTCCCTCTCTCCACTCCCACTGACATCAAAAAATGATACAAGATTTAAAAGCTATAAAAAACACATTCCCAACATGTGGCCCAGCTTTTCCAGCCACTGCCCCAGCCTCAGCAGCAGCTGCTGGCCAAGGGCATGTGCCCGTAGGGGCAGGGAGGGGAGGACAGGGGGATGGAGGAGGCAGCTGGAGGAGCCCTGCCATTTGCAGGGAAGATGTCAGCAACAGCTTGCTTGGCAGACACTAAGACACTAGGCATATGCATACACAATTCTGCATGTGATTATTTCTAGTTCAAATTAAAAGATGAAATAAAGTGGGAAGTTCATCAGTGCAGAATAAGACAAAGAGTGCACAATCATGCCTGACAGGCACAGGTTTGTGGAAACTTCATGAACTGTTGCTCTGAGCGACTTGTGGGGGTTTGCACCCACGTGCCTTCACCGCTACCATGCAGTTCCCATCTGACCTAATTGCTGGATGCCCCCTTTATGCTCTGTAGTTTTAAAGAAAACTGAAGCATATTTAGAGGATGGGTTTCCTACTGATTTTGTTAAAAGGCCAAACACTATCTTTTGGGGTTGGCAAGAAAGCACCACTGTATGCTGGAAAATTCAGACTGTGGTCTGTGTTCTTTCCTCTCATTATCAAAGTCAGTGTATGTGCCTTGGTACTTTCTATAAGGGCTGCATAATCAAAGCTTTTTGCCTGGTTTTAGAATACAGATGTCTAAGCCAAACAAAAAGTCTTCATGGTGCTTTTTTGTTCTTGTTTTTTTCTTTTTCTTTTTTTTTTTTGCTATTCTTTTTTAACGTAGATGTTTAAACAATATTACCTGTAAGACCAAAATAAGTAAAAGCTCTCTCTTGTAGCTGGCATGTAATAGAAATTATAGATTCTGATTAAATCTGGTCATCCAACTTTCCTGATTCTAGCTAATCAAGTAGAAAAAAAACAATAATAATAAAAAATTTCAGCTAGAGCATCAGTCCTTCCAGCTTACTATCTTCTCTCTCCCTAAAACGGTCATTTATTTCAACATATACATTACAGTTTGAAGGAAAATATATTAATTGCTACTGGATCTGGAGGAAAATATATTGTACATTGACAAATCCTTTGGCAGCAGGGACAAATTCAGACTGCACATTAACCCTAGGCCTGCAAAACGCTGTTTAAAAAAGGGGATGTAATATTCTTCATGTGTGAAAAACACCCTATTCTTCAAACTGAATTACATTTATTTTCACAGATGGGTCAATATTTTGTCTTGATTTGCCATATTTAGTGTTTCCAGAATGAAAGTGGGTAAAATAGAAAATCTCCTAATTGCCACAGATTCTGTGTGAAGCCACAATGGCTGTGTGTCACCTTGATAAGCAGCTTATCCAGTACAAGAGACCTGTGTTCACAAATTAATGTAAATTATGTGAAAGCACCAAGGAGTGGAACACAGGGCTATTATTCACTGAAATGAGTGACTCACAGTATTGCCGCTGGAGTAGAGCTCAGAAAAAAAATCCCTACTCTTCAAAATCCCAGCTTCGGTTTCATTTTACAAAATACTGTAATTCCATTTTCTAATGAAAGCAGATTTGGCCTTCAATTCATTGGTGTCACCATATTAAAAATTGATCAAATACAATTTAAATTAATATTTTATTCCTTTTTTTCCCCATGGCCTTTCCTTTCTGAAGGTAGCTGCACTTGGGTGTTGCTTGCACCAGCAGTGTCCTGCAGGCATTGACCCATCCAGGCTGCAGGAGCACCATCATGTGATGGCAGAGCTCCTGCCGGCTGTGGGGGCTGTGGGAAGGGCCCCACACCCATTTTATAATTCTGTGGCAGAACATGTGTGGGATTGTCCTGATGTCAACTTGCCTGGCAGGTACAGTTTGTTGTGGGCTCCCTGCCCTGAGGAATACACAGTTCCCAGCCCACGAGGCATCTTACAGGTTTTTGGGCTAGCCTCCTTCACCCCAGTGCATGACAAAATGAGTATCTGCGTGAGCTCAGCCCGGGGTGTCCCAGCATTGCACAGGAGCTTTTGTCCACTGAGCACCAAGCTCAAAGTTAGTCCAACACAAGATGCATGTTGGAAAAGCTCTTCCAAGTGCCAGGCCTTCAGCCAGTCAGGTGTGTGATCTGGGGAGCTACATGAACCAAGGCTTCTTGTGTTTAACCCTGTACTAATTCCACATGGTACATATTTTTCCACCCACCAGATTAATTTTGCCTTTTTTTCAGAATTACAAACAGTGGGAAAATTCTCTGGTTGCAGTAGAGTCAGGCTTTGCAAATGTTTTGTTGTTCATGTTCTATTGTCACATTAAAATCGAAATGCCTTGGAGCCTCACGAATGTACACAGCACTCAGGAGCTGCAGGCAGTTTTCTTCCCTCTTCTGTTTAGAATTCACTAACAACTGGGGAAGTCCCACCTTGAGTATTGTGTTCTTTGGGACCCTCCCTTCAAAAAGAGCCTTGATGTGCTGGTCTGTGTACAGAGAAGGGCGATGGAGCTGGCAAAGGTCTGAAGCACAAGTTCTGTGAGGAGCACCTGAGGGAGCTGGGGTTGTTTATCCTGGAGAAAAGAAGCCTTAGGGAAACTGCATTACCCTCTATAACTACCTGAAAGGAGGCTGTAGTGAGGGGGGTTCAGGCTCTTCTGTCATGTCTCAAGTGGAAGAATGAGGGGAAATGGCCATAAGTTGTGTCAGGAGAGGTACAGATTACATATTAAGAAAAAAATATTCACTGAAAGAGCAGTCAGGCATTGGATTAACTTGTCTGGGGAGATGGTGTAGTCACTGTCTCTGGAACAGAAGAAGTGTCTGGATGTGGGACTTGGAGATACGGTTAGAGGTGATTGTGGTGGAGTTGGGTTGACAGTTGGACTAGATGATCTTGAAGGTTTCTTCCAACCTTGATTATTCTGTGAAAGACAAGCTCTTTTCTTTTAAATTGGAGACAAAATGGAACTGCAAATGAGACAGTGTTTATTAAGCATGATTTGACATGCTCTTGTTAAAAAACCCAAGTTCTATATCAGCAAAATTTTAAAGTCTATCCATATTTGTAGCTTCTGCCCTCAATAAGAAAAATCTTCATGTTGTTCTCAGTCTTAAATGTTTCTACCCTTATTTTAGGATTTATATCCTAAGTCTTTCCACAGCCTCTTCATGGAGTAGCTAGAGATCATCCTCTGACTTTATCTGCTTTTTTTTTTTTTCCATCCAGAGCAGGCCTTGCCTCTGTTCCTGCACTTAGACATGTCAATTCTGGGTCAACAAGCTTTTTGGTTTTGGTTAACCCTTACCAACTGAATAGTGGTTTTGTGCCTCCCCAGATCTTCCATCTGGCCACCCTTTTTAATTTCTGTGTTATCATATTTAATTTTAACTTTATATGATTCAGCCATGAAAAAGAATTTTACAGTATAATCTATAAAACAGATATTTCATAAAATAAAAAGCTCAAATACATCTCTCAGGAAACAAAAAGAAATGTTCAAAGATGGTATGGTCTCTATTTAAGTTATTTGCCATTTTTAAAATGCTTTTTCCTCTGCGGCAAAAACTTCACCCACTCTTGTATTCCAGCCCACGGCCACTGTGAATAGTTTGGAGCACCCACACACATGTTCAACTTCCACAGGTCTAATCACAGAGTCCTTTTCACAGTGATTTTCAGATCAACATAGATGGAAAAAAAATAATGAAAATTTAAAAATCAAGGTCGATTCAAAGTCCTGAAAATTTCTAGGTGGTTCTGCAGAAGTTGAATCAGGCTTGACCATGAGATAAGTACTGTCACAGGGATGTGGTGCTGTACCTGCCTCCCTGCCATCAGCTGATGGGACTTTCCAGTCTTTGATCTTTATGCACAAATCCCTGTGATATTGCTGCAACAGCTGACATCAACAAATCAGGCTTGTTATTTCTTTTTTATTCCCTAAGCTGTTTTATCTTTTTACCAATGAATGTAATTTCAGACAAATCAGCTTACAAAGTAATGGTAGTCACTTTCTTGCACAGTGGGAGGAGAAATGAAAGATAAGATCATTTTTCTTCTATCTGTCTTTATAATGACCATGAAAAAAAGCCTCTGAAATTAGTTGAATGAATCTTGGCACTTCTTTCCTGGCTGAGATCATAATTTCATGGTTAATTATTCTGTATCTAAATTCTCTCTGGTTGCAGCTTCCATGAACTTTTATGACTTTAGCAATATTCCTGGTTATCAAAAATCTCAGTTCCTGTTTACCAGGGCAGCAATACCCACACTACGGACAATGTCTTGGCTTGACTTTGGACTGTCTAAGTTCAGGGTATCTTTTATGATTACAAGACAGCAAGTGGAGTTATATATTTTTTTTAGTTGCATTGTAGCTGTTGAGCAGCATTAGTGCAGGAACCAATGAATTTTTTTTCTCTTAAGGGTACAGTAACTTAAAATTAAAATCTGAGGAATAAATTTGGGAAGAGTCTGTCTCTTCTCTTTGTCCATCACCCTGCCATCTGGGCTTTGCCATTCCTAAAATACCTTTTTCTCCTCTATTGACAGGAGATGCAAATTCAAAATTTTATGCAAAATAGAATTAAATACTCAGTCTGGAAAAGTGAAAGTATGGTGTTTTCCCTTTAATGTATTTCAGGTATATACTATTTGCAGCAGTAGTTTTTTGGGGTTTTTTACAATAAAAAACTCCTGGTAGTTCTGTGATTTTAAGCTGTGTGTTTCTCAATCATTGCAAGGAGAAACTTATATTTTCATGTAAGTACTAATGAATAGATGTCAAAACTCACTTTGCACAACAGCTAACAATGCAAACACTCTCCACCCCAGACTCATTTTGCATTTGAATTCATGTTCAATGAACAATAAATAAAATTTTAAAGTCCAGTAATTTTCCCCTTGCCTCATTCAGAAGTACTTTTTCTCCTTAGCATTACTATTGACTGTATTGTTTCAATAGGGAAAAAAGGAATTCTCAGTGTGAAGACAGTAATACTGAGTAGCTGGGACACGATCTTGCTCATGAGTGTTGCTCAAGAAGGGCTCTTGCTGGTTTCAGGTGGCTAGGTGGCTCATGGCTGAATGTGGAAACAGCTGAAGGCCTGTGTGGTCACAGGCACGCCTTGACCTTCAGGTGGCATTCCCGCAGCTGCTGTCCTGCAGCTCTTTTTGCATTTACAAGGAGCACAGATAAGTAGTCACAAGCTAGTGTCCCCCCATTGGA
The DNA here is from genome assembly GCA_013397795.1 of Orthonyx spaldingii. Classification (NCBI taxonomy): domain Eukaryota; kingdom Metazoa; phylum Chordata; class Aves; order Passeriformes; family Orthonychidae; genus Orthonyx; species Orthonyx spaldingii. The sequence continues at coordinate 899,229 of VZTJ01002382.1, read as the reverse complement.
GGTGGCTCCCATTTATCCTTGACTTTGGAGGAAGCTGAGGGCTCTCCATGCACTGTAGGTTCAGAGAGTTAATCAGCTTTCTTCATGATTTACAAGAGAATATGTTTGTCAGCACTTGACACTGTCCCTACTGCGCTCACTCTTGCAAGCATTTGTGTAAGAGCTCCTTGGTCTCTCGTCAGGCACCAGCAGAGACTGTTTTGACAACACAGTTATTCATGATGATTCCTCCAAATGGAAACACTTCACAGCAAAGTTATTCATGCACTGGGTGAGATTTTTGAGCACAGCTTGCGCGCCCAGTGGATGCTACTTGAACCACTAAGAAGCTGTTCACTGACTGACAATAAATGAGTAACTTAAGTGTGGCACTGCAGCAGGGCGGAGTAGAGAATTGAAGCTGGGCATTTTTCTCTTAGGGGAGTTTTCTAACCATTGGGGAGGTGGGTAAGAAATATTTTACTTTTTGGAGCTAAATTTCCAGGTTTCTAGTCAGGTAGAACAGAAAATGTCTTGAAACTAACAACTTTTCACGGGATGAGGTAGCCTTTGTTCGTCAGTCTCTACATCAGAAAACTGCTTTTCAGCTGATCTTTGCAGGTGATGAGGAAACATACTGCATTGCTAATATGACTGTGACAAAGCCCAAGACTGGCATACTGGTCTAGGAACACAAATATGAGAGTGTCCAGCAGACCAAACAAACTTGTTCTAGGATGCACAGGTGTACTGCCTGAGGATGCACCTTCTCACCATGTAACTCCTCACCAGTCTCTGAACAAGCTTCTTCTTTTTTCTATGTGAAAATAATAGCTTTTTTAAGGTAATATGGTAGACAATATGCTAGTTGATAATCATAGGTGTCTTCAGAGTGCAAATGGACATAAACAGCTCTGTGCTCCACACTGAAAAATAAACAGGCTCTGAGAGGAGAGAGCCAGCTAAAAATAATTATAACAATAAAGTAGTCATAAATGAACATTACGGAAACTAAAGGTTTCTAACAATCAAAAAGGCAAAATTCTAGAGCAGCTCCACAGAGACACTCAGACTAGAGAAAAATTAAGCAAATGAACTTAAAAAAAGCCCAGCCAAACAAACTAATGTTAGGCTGCTGAACTTCATAAAGTTAACAAACCATAGCCCTTAGTACCACAGAGGTCATCCTTTTGTTGGGTATATTGACCTGTTTTCACCAATCTGATTTACTGTCCATGGAAACAAGCAAAATCCTAGTTATTTCTCAATATTATTTGCTCTTCACTCCGTTCTTCTTTTTATTATAGGCAATAAAAATGTGCTAATGAATATGGCAGGCATCAGGTACAAGGATGGTGTTAAAAGTCAAGGAAATACAGAGAATGAACAACTTAAAAAAGCTGTCAAGAAAAATCATTCTTAGGAAAGGGAGGATGAGTATTTAAAAATAAAAGTTTTCTTTTTGACAAGGTTGTATTGAAAACTGCTTTTTATTTCCTTACTTTCTTCTCCCTAAAATTCACATGTTGGGGGCCCTACTGAAAATTAATTGCTGGAGAAGACTCATCTAGACTGTTTTGGCATGGAGTGAAATGCTCCTAGTGCTGGAAGGCCCTTCCCCAAGGTGTAGCCCTGCAGGAGACCTTGCCAAGGCAGACACAAGTGAGCAGTTTGGGGGTTTGCAATGCTTTCCTGACTGGAGACTAACTTGAGGAATCCCTACCTGCCCTGCCTGCACTGCAAGGCAGACATGTAAAAAAGCCTTGTCATTGGTACTATTCATGACCCTTGGGAAACAGAAAATGGTATGTAGCAGGGAATGGTGGGCAATCTATAAATTTTCCTGTGTATAGGGCTCCTGTACTCAGTGTTTAAGCAACACTAAGCTGTATGGAGGGAACAGGGCTGAAGAGGGGGTTGTTTTCAATGCTGCAGAGTATCTGAGGGGATGCTGGCTTGATGAGTTGCTCAGCTAGTTTTTACAAGTAGGAATTATTTTCCCATGTGTGCAGATTTTGGGCTCTTCTTTCCTTATGAACACACAGATGTACACACCATCGTTGAAAGGCAACCAAAGAATGTGAGGTGAGAAAAATACAGCTGATAACTTTTGGTTCTCTTCCCTTATTCTGTCAAAGGAAAAACTCACTCAGCCAAGAACGGGAACTGATAAACCTTTGAGCCAGCCTAATTCATTCAGCCCATCAAAAAGAGAAGAGATGCACACACAGCCCCATTCATCCTGGTGCCCTTGCTGTACATTAACAAGAGATGTATTCACCCTTTCAGGGGCTCTCAGTACATCCTTTCATTTTGGACAGTGCCTCATTCACCTTCTCCTGAAGTGCTTCATTCCAGTAACATCAATCTAGGAGGCCATCAGCCCTGCATACTTGATAATTTCCAATTAAAACAGCAACATCTGCATTGTATAGGAAGTACAAATGCTGGAGGACTAAGGAGGCCAATTTCTAAGTTTAGCTATCAGAGGTGAACATAACCTAATTTAAATGTGATGAAATTAGACCATTTGCCCTAATTTTCATGCATTTAGCATTATCTCAAGAATACTGATGAGGATAGAATGAACACCTGAGAGCAGGTGTCAGGCAGCATGGTCATTGTGCTGCATCACATTCAAGGTTTGATTTCAAACAGAAAGATAGAGTTATAAAAATGAGGGATAGAGGTAGGCTGTCTTTCCAGTTTGTTTGGGAACAGGAGAGTATCAGCATCCTCCCTTCAAAAATCACATTGATTTCTTCTTTTGCTTCTGCTAGCCTGCTCTGGCTGTGTATTGAAATAAACTCAATACTGTTTATTGTTTTAGGGTAGAGGGTTGCTCTTTGAGAGGTGTTGGTGGGAAAATTGGGATGTGGGGGATTGGTTGCTTGCATTTTACTTTTTAATTAAATGGAGGTAGGAAGAGGAAAACATTGCTCCTTGAGTCAGTCCATAAGTAGCAAAGACACTACTAGTTCCACCTATTGGTAGAAAAGTAAAAATTATTTAACTTACTTCCCAAAGAAAGGAATTACAAGAATTTCTAGTGCCATCTATGAGTGAACACAGAGAATTGCCAGTATTCCTATCCTGTATTTTACGCTGCACACACACACACACACACACACATACACATATAAAAAATACAGAAATGCACATTGTTCATCTTCCCTTTTCTAAGTCCACACAAGACCTTTGTGAATAAAATCCTTTTGCAGCTATTTAATACACATGCTTGAATAAATCCAGTTGAAGTTAGCAGAACTTTAAAACTCGTCCACATAGTATAAGGCACCATCCAAACCAGATGATATTCAAACTGTCATCACAATGCAAAGCTTTTCAAGGAAAGCCTAAAGGAGATACCTGAGCTCAAGTCTCTCAACTTCCTAAAGGACAGCGATCCAGGGCCAAAATCTGCATTTGACCCATACCACACTAGAGAGAAACATCTTCCCATCACCCCTACTATAGTTTGGGATTTTTAAAATACATCCTAATTCAAAACCAGCTGAAAACAGCAAGATTCAAAATCCAGTTGTTCTCCTCCACTCACACCTGAAATTGTCTTTTAGGTAGGCACGATCTACCTAGAATTCCCCCCTGGATCTTACTGGGAAGCAATTTAAAACCTCAGAATGATAATTATCTTTTTCTGATACTCTATAGGTTGAATTTAAAATGCTTTTGAATACTCATCATTAGAGACTGTCAGAAGCAGGGATGTGGGAAATCACATACTGTAATATTTCCTTTCTGGAGGTTCCCAAATGTACCAGTTTCAAAAAGTGCAACTTATGCCTGGGAGAGACTTTCTGTTTTATTTCTCCTCACCCATATCTCAGTCTATTTCCTGGGTTTTTTCTCTCCAAAGAGGACAGTAGCAAAGAGAAGTAGCAATCCAGAAAATAAAGAATGGTTATATTGGATTCCATGAGAAAAAAGCATTGAGAAAGTACTACAACATATCTTGAAAAACACATTACTTTCCCCTGGGGAAGAAGTTAGCAGTTCACATTAAGACAATATTCATTTGCAGAACTTTCTTAACACAAATTTGCAACAGAAAGTATTGTAAGAGTTGTCATAAAAAAAGTGAAACACCGAGAAAATATTTCCTGGTATTTTTTTCTGCTATTGTTAAAAAAACCAACACCAAAAGTGCCAGACCCAGAAGTATTTTCCAGGCTGAGTGCAGTGCCACACAGGCACGTGTGTCGTGGCTGTTGAAGGTCTGGCTGGGAACACAGGGGATGCTGCAGCAGAGAGGTGTCACTGCTCCCAAGGCGCAGAGCCCCTCACCAAGCACAGTGTGTGAGATCAGCTCAGTGTCACCACTGCCCTCAGCTCTCTGCAGGGACATCAATTCTGCAGCAGCACAGGCAATGTGCACATTTTTTTGCAAGTTTTCACATCCACGTTGCTCTAGGTCAAGTGAGTGCAACCACCTGGGCCAAGCGATGCCCTAGGTTTTCATAGGAAAATAGACAGCATCTCATTATGCTCTGGAGACATGTGCACAGAAGTAAAAATTTCAATGTCCACTTTGGCTACAAAGTTATTTTTAGTTTTAGGGGAAGGTTCAAAGAAAAAACCTTGTGGAGCTTTTGAGACAATTTCTAATGTTAAACAGTAAAGAAAGTGTATTACTTTTTTGTGCTTCTTTCAGTTTCTCTTGAAAGCAGAGGTCAAAGGAGACTTTCATTAGCTGGGGACTTGCATTTTCTTGATATCAGGTTCATGGTAAAAATACAGCTAAATATGGATTACCAAAGGAGCACTTAAAAAAAAAGTCTCCCAGAAACAGAATCCCAGCAAACAATGTACATAATAGTGCATTTCTCATCACTGGGAGGCATCGACGGAAAATGTGAGGGGAATGGAGGGGAATGCTACAACTGTTGTATTTTCACCTAAGTATTTTCCTCTGAATAAGAACATTTTATGTTAGTTTAAAAATGACATCTGATTTATAGTAGACCTGACTGAATTAGGGAGCATTTTCCAGAATCAAGCACAAAGGAGAGATAAAAGCCTAACTCCAGAATTTTCAAGTTAATACGTTTTAGTTCAGAGAGCGTGGATGCACAAAAACATAAAAAGATATGCATTTTGTTTTTAGTAACCAAATATCAGCAAATTACCAAGAAGGGTGTGGTACAGCAGAGTCCTGGGCTGAGACTCTTGTTTCAAAGCAGGTGTAACTCCAGGAACGAGGTTGTACTTTGTAAGGGGTCTACACGGGATTCTGGCACGGCACTATGAAACACACTCTGTCCTGCTCTGATCTTTCCCTTGTCCTTATAATCCTTCAGATTTCTGTGATGTATGTCCAGAGTGTATGTACCTAGATTTTGTCTTTATTCCATCTCATGGAAGATCAGTTGGGAAAGTATGCAAGTACTTCTGTTATTGGGCTTTCCACACACGCCCTAATGAAAAAGTTCTTCTAACAAATCCATGTGTGTCAGTTATTAAAATATAACTGCAGATAAGTATTTCCCTCACACAGAGACACTATTGCATGCCTCATCTTTTTCTAAGCCATTTATTACAAGACAGCAAAAAATTTTATTTCTTTACCCAGGATTCAACTATTTTCGCACCTCAAGAGTCTGTGTAGATACACTGTGAGAAGCAATGGCACAACTGCTTGTAAATTTATCACAGGATGTGTTACTGCAATTTCAGCACATTTCCAAGCAATAATGATAAGTAGGTTTTTAACCAAGGTCTTTTATCTGATGTGGTTGCTTGAGAGATAACCTGTAAGATACCACCATGAAAAAGACAAGGTCTGGTTCCTCAAGTGGGAGAGAACAAGGAGAGCTTCAATTTTCTAATGTGTATTACTAGGTTAATTTTATTTTTCTAAATGTTGATAAGATTTCTTTGGAGTTTGGCTTTTTGGGGTTTTTTTGTGAGATTTGGTTTAGATTTTTGTGGTATTTTGCCTTGGTGTTGGGATTTTTTGAGGGGCTTAGGAGAGGAAGAAAGGATGCACTTACTTTGGTATTAACAGAAATTTGGCTATGTGGTCATTTCATGTTATAGTTTACATACAACTATTTGTGTGCATGTTAAACTGCATAAATAAAACCAATGAGAAAACAGTTGATTAAACAAAACAAAAAATAACAAGCATATTTGAAAAAAGCCAGGAGAGACCTTCAGAAAATACATTTTCAGGCAATGGGCAGTGACTACCATGCACATTTCTTCATGGGAACTGAGCCCAGAAGATGCCTTTTGGTTTTGCCCTTGAAAGTAGTGAGTCAAGGGAAGAAAATTTCAATTAACTAGAAAGTAGAAAGACAAGTATTTAGAAAATTCTTCTGAGACTTATGAAAATAGATCCTTATATTTCACTTCTTTATTACTACACACTGGCTGTATTGATGTAGACTTATAACAAAATTGACTAGAAACACAAATCTCTACTAAAAGAACCCAGAAACACAGAGTAAATCAAATTAACACCTTTTGCCAAAACCAAAGATGTTAGGGGACCCGTTTGTTTTTGCTTTCTCAGTAAAAATATAATAGTCCTTTCATATTTTCACCTGGGAATAAAATTTTTAAACATAAATTATGAAAATGCATCCAAATAATGCAATAACCCCCAAACTTCACAGGGCAGGTGTTATACAAAAGGCCTTCCTTGGACTCAAACTGGTGAGCTTTTTTTCCCCTTTCATTTTAAAGCAAAAAACCCCAACCAAACAAAAAGAAGATGCAAGAGAATCATTTCTCCCTCCAAGTTTTTGGTTTAGATATCAATTTCATTTCCCTTCCCACTCAAGTTCCTTGCTCAGCTCTAATTTGACCTTTTATTTTTAAAACAGAGGGAGAAATAAGAAGAGAACTTGAAAAATTCATGCAAAATAAGGCTGCCTAATTTACTAATGCAAACACTCATATTCAGAGCCCTAGCACTGACCAGCATATCAATGTGTTCCTGACACTGGAGTTAGAATGTGAAAGAACGGTACCTCCCCCACTTGCTTGAGATTGAAATGTGTCATACTTCTGCACACATCCTTCTCCTGCTCGGGTTGAAAAGGATGAGCAAGAGTAGTCATATGAGTCAGTGTCTTCCCTGCAGAGCCTTCAGCCATGGCAGTATAAAGGTAGTAGTTTTGTTAATTCAATGTCATGAGTGTTTGCTTTCAGTCACTGGTGATGGCAGAACGAGTCATTCCTTTAATGTTTTAGGAAATCCACCTTTCACATCCTCAGTGGAGTCAAGTTTGGGGGTTTGGGAGGGTGGGGAGTTTGACCAATCTGTACAAAATTTCTCCCCAGTTTCATATCCTTGACTGTGCAGCTGGTTTGGCTCAGTCTCCTCCAACAGCAGAGAGCACTTCAGCTGGCTGCTGTTCTTGGCGTGGGATAATAACCTGGTAAATCACTGGTGCCTGGGCCAAGAACATGCTGGTTCTGCTATGGTATTTCCATGGCCCAAAGCAGTTTGTGTGGCAAGGGCTGGAATACAGCAGTGGGGTACTCATGAGAGTACAGCTCGCTGCTCTGCTTGTGCCATCAAAATCCTTAAAAGTTAAGGTCCCTACACACATCTGTGAATAGACTCGTGACAGAAATGGATGAAAGAAAATCCTGCTGGTATAAATCAGAATGATCTTATTATTTTCACTAATACAGAGTTAATAATCATTTGCATTAGCTGCAAAACCGGCCTCTCATATGTAATTGATGACACAACACAGCTGCTGGGGAGGAAGAATAGATATGTCCTCCCACATCTTTATGAAGAAGGTCCATTCTTTAAAATGCTCAACAGATAGAGGTGACTCCTAAGAAGTCAACACACATCATGTTCAAAGATCTCAGATATTCTGCTGGTAGGTGATCATTTTATTTTAGCTTCAGGTGTCAGTGTTAGTCAATTGTAATGCTAAGTAAGGTTGCATCACTCGCTTTCCTTGAGTATAAGGAATGGGATGCTTTGCACAGGTCTGCATTAATTTTTGCTACAAGCTCTCCAGTAATTCTCAAGGCACACTTTGAATTTAAAAAGCTTTTCTACATCTAAGGACTAGGAATGTGTTCCTCTTTGAAACAGGTTTGATTTATTCCCAAGGCTGGTGCAGCTGAATGAACAGAACCAGCAGCAAATAGCTACAGCCAGCCCAATTTGTTGTATATTAAAAGTTTTCTAGTTGTTTTCTCCCTGCAAACATATTCCAAATAGACAAAAGTTTTCACGAAATAAGCCTTTTTTCCTGCTAGTAAAGCACATAGAAGTTGGAGTTGGATCTGTCTGCCACGAATGTCATCTCCAAGGGCTATAAGAGCTGATTTTAAGAGATGTCTGGCACTCCTGCAACAGAAACTAATGCTGGGATGACTTCTTGGAGTCACCATCCTTAAATGTTTCCTTTCCACAACCCTTTACTGTGACAAAACAGACAGCAAATCCTTTCATTTCAACAACTTCTGGCTTCAGCACTGCTATCTCAGCAGGATGTGAAGACAAGATAAAAAAGCCAGCAGTGACTTTCCCTGTAGATGGGTCAGAGAAATCTTTCATGGAAATAACTTTCATTTCATCCCTAAGATGAAGTTCAATGACTGCAGCACAGTCAGTTCCCAAGCTATTACATATGTAAGTAAACAGCTCAGATATTAATATGCAGCTGAGAAATTCTGTGGGGTTTTTTCCTTTTGTGTTGGGTTGTTGTT